>JAOSBK010000006.1:15388965-15402318 GCA_027568895.1 Erythroxylum shatona
CTTAGTCCGTTAAGTCTTAGCCTGGGTCGAGTCAATCTCCATAAGGTCCGATGCTCTACCAAAATTCGCATCAAGTCTGATCCCACTCACCCATATTTGCCTTAGTGTTTTCAACATAGCCTATCCGCACATAGGTCCATTAATGCACGTCCATAGACAAGTTCATCTTGCATGTCGGCCTCACTCATGGTGCAGTCTCATCGTTCCATGACTAAGTCACAAGTCACAATCCTATTTAGTATATAAAACCTCTCCCATTTATATACCTTCAAGCTGCCCCGCCGAAGTTAAGTGTTTAGGCCTCTCCTCACGCTAGCATGCCTTCGAGCATCCTCGCGGATCTCATACACCTTTGCGCCTTCTTACGCACCCTCGGGTCTAGCATAACTTAGTTTTCCAACTTCGCGTGGCCTCGCATCCAAATCTCGGGTCTCGTCAAAGATTTCCGCCAATGCGCGCCTACGCGTGCCTACGCGTATCGAATCTTGCCTACTCTCGAGATCTTCGTCGATACTTCCTGCATCCCTCGCCTACTTCATAAGTTCCTCAGGTTTTGCTCGCCAACTTGTAAGACTTTGCCTTGTTCCTCGTCAACACACCTTCCTCGTGCCAACTTACGTGCCAAGTATTGGCCAAGGCCCGCCAACACTCACACGATCCCGCAATCTGAACTTAGGGGTCTAACACAAGGCATAGCATAATCATACTCAAAATTCAATTTTATCAAATGTCATACTTCATAATGCAATTTCCACATCACAACATTTCAAAACAAGTCATTTTAGCACACAATACACACACAAGGCATTTTGCTCATTACATAGTAACTATAAATAAATTACCCACGTTATTTTTCTTGAAAAATCCAAACTTAATTATACCCTTCCTCTTGCTCTTTAATAGGGTTCTCTTGATTCCCTTCAAATAAATCAATATTCTCATTCAATCCAAATTCAAATGGAAATTCCCTAAAACGTCCATAATCACAAAATTACAATCAAGCTCAAATTTGACCTACCCATAGTCCATTTAGGTTAGAAAAATCAAAACCTAGTTTGGAAACCCTAAAAATCAAATAGGTCTCTCAATCATCTTCTTCTTGCAGTCATTCCCAACACAAAAACCCTTTCTCTCACTAAAACTCCTTCATTCTCAACACAACCCATTTCTTTGATAAAGTAAGAAGAAAAGATGATGAACTTACCTTAGTTCTTCTTCTTCCCACAATTTCTTCTTCCTTTCTCTTCTTTCTCTACGATTTTTCCTTCTTTTCTTCTTCTTTTCACATTTTTTTCTTCTCTCTTCCCTTGACTTCCACGAAACTCTCTTTTCCCTTCTTCTAATTCAAGCCCATTTATTAGTCTTTCTTCCCATTTTGCCCCTCATTTATCTTATCCTTCCTATTTTACCCCTTATGTCTACTAAAGCTAACATCTTATACTTCTAACTCCTTAAATAATGATCATGGAAAATTGAAGGAATTTAATAATACTTCCTTCTCCAAAATTATTCCTCATTGTCTTAATTTTCTAATGACATCAAAATCATTCAATTTGGTTCGAAAATCTAAAAGTTATATTTCAAACATTTTTAAACTATTCTTATACTGAAACAATATTATGTTCTCAACTTCCATCAAAAAATTGAAATTCTTAGGGACTGAATTAGAACTCAATTCCATCAGATAATTTGTAGCTCTATCTCTCTATTTTAATCCAAATCAATAATCACCTCATTTGGATAACTAGAGTAAAAGTTATGGCTAAAACACCGAAGTATACTCAGTGAACATGTTTCAACTACATTTTCCAGTTTTTAACTTCCAACATTTCATATATAATAGTTCTAACTTCCAAGAAAAGTTTGAGGTCCAACAAACTATCTTGTGGTTTGTAAAAGACCTTATGTATAAACCTTTGGTATTGTTGTTAAGATTACTCTTGAGTGGACTTAATAGTCCCGAAGTTGTGGTAGAGTTTTAAATGTGAATATAGAAGTGCATTTAAAATTGATTTGCAGGTGTTTGATTGAGTTTTGAGATTTTTAAAATATAGTTGTTGTGCTGCGCAAATGTTTTAAAAAAAAAGATATTCAGTTAGCCTTGCATAGTTGGGTTAAGGGTACCATGAGTATCCTTAGCCTGGGTATACGGTGGTTATCATATACCCGATGTGGTACCAGGTCGTGACAATTAAATTAATATCAAAGCATGGTTTTTCCATTTTCAAAAGTGTTATTACCATTTTTTAAAAAGTTCGTGAGCCTTAAGAGTCAAGTCTGGGTGTCAAAAGTCTTT
Organism: Erythroxylum shatona; assembly: GCA_027568895.1. Taxonomy (NCBI): domain Eukaryota; kingdom Viridiplantae; phylum Streptophyta; class Magnoliopsida; order Malpighiales; family Erythroxylaceae; genus Erythroxylum; species Erythroxylum shatona. The sequence continues at coordinate 15,391,262 of JAOSBK010000006.1, forward strand.
GGTCAAGAAGTTGAGTCTCGGATCGTTAAGTTGATGTTGGTTGATTTTAACTTTGGTGGGAGTACTTGTTAACATTCTTTGGGGTGTTTATCTATTTTGTTAAAGAATTTCCTTTTCTTTGATTTTATAGAGATAGCATTACTCCCATTTGTTTGATCAATCAAGTAAGAATTTCGAGGTCGAAATTTATTAAGGGGGAGAGTTGTAATATCCTACCTCCTAAAATTGTTAAGAGATTAAACTAATAGATCGAGTCACATATGTTATTTCATTTAAGAATTTACAAGGTGCATTTCATTCACTTGCATAATATTCGTATACATATAGAATCATGATTTAAAAAATATTGTAAGATAGTATATGTACTCATTTGACATATTCTGGGGTGTGGAACAAAAATGAATGTACGTTCTCAATATTTTTCATTTTGATTACCAATAACAAGAATTGATAGATTATAATTAGTGAATTGGGAATTTATTGTTACAATTGAGTAATTAATGAGGTGATACGTGCATCTAGTCTAAGAAAAATGTTAAAGAGCAGGACAAATTAACACATGGGAATTTAGGTTAATTAGGCCTATGAAATGGTGACATATGGCATTAGGAATAAGTGACAAACGACACAGTTAAATGGATGATAAGTGGCTTGAGTATGATTGCAACAAGTGCCCCTTTAAGTTTGTGAAAAAATGACACTTTAAACTTGTGAAATGTGGAGCAATAGAATGGTAACATGTGTAGTTTTACAAATGGTGACATATATAGCCTCATAATTGGTGACATATATAGCCTCACAATTGGTGACATGTGAAGCTTTACAAGTAGTGACATGTGGAGCCTTAAATGAGTGACATGTGCAGCCTAAATTAAGTCACACATGGACCAATAGAATAGTAACATATGGACCAATAGAATAGTAATGAAAGTATTTATTATTATTTTAAAATTAAAAATTAAAAATTCACAATAATTATAAAATTTGAAATAAATAAAATAACTAATTGATAAAACTTTGGGAAAAAAAGGCGGAGGGAAGGAGGGAGATTTTAAAAAATTTTGAAAATTTTGCAAAACAGTCCCTCTATTTTTTAAAATTTTCGATATCGGCCAGTATTTTGAATACCAGTATCAGCCGGTACAATCCGAAACAGGCCAGTACTGATCAGTATTTAAACATGGTACAATCAACCTTTTATTTCGTACCAATTTTGGTTCGGTATAAACCAGTATTAATAACGCTAGTTTTAAATGTGAATATAGAAGTGCTCTTAAAACTGATTTGCAAGTGTTTGATTGAATTTTAGGATTTTTAAAATACAGTCATTTTGCTGCCCAAATGTTTGTAAAAATAGATATTCAATTAGCCTTGCATAGTCCGATTAAGGGTGCCGTGAGTATCCTTAGCCTAGGTATGTGGCGGTTGTCACATGCCCGTGTGGTACCGAGGCGTGACAGTAATTTTGCTATAAAGCTTTTTGCATCTTTCTCTTTTTATTATTGTCCATTCTATTGTGTTGGCTTAATGAATTTCGTGGGATTTTACCTTTGTGGGAAACACCTTAAACATAAGGGATTTGGGAAGATTGAGGTGAATTGCAAGAGCTAAACTACCGTACTTAGACTTTGGCTTATTTTTTATGCAAACTTGGAGTTCCTTGCAAAATCTTTGTAATAGTTTGTATCATAGCTGTGTTGGTGATTCGATGGTGGGTGATAGTAATCTTAACAAGCGTGTTACATGGGTGGAAGCACACACTGGTTCTTTACCTAAGGGTGAAGAAGAACTCCCTATACATTACATTTTGAAGTCTTTGAGAGATAAGAGGATGTGAATTTTAAGATGATCAACCACAAATGTGCCATTACAGCTGTGAATGTAGGACATGCTGAAAGCACCATACACATCTTCATGTTGGAGTTATTCATCTTACTCTCACCCTTTATGGAAGGAAAGGAATTCCAGTTCCAACCCGAATCTCTCTTCTTGACATTGCCTATACTATGTACCAAAATGCCTTAATTGGTACTTTATTGATGATCCTCAATAATGAAAGTGTCATCCATACAATTGCCCTTTCAATATTAAGTTGGATGATCCCACTTTGTCTGAGAGGCTCCAAGTCCAAATCCAAATCACTAGAGCATAACAAAATCCTAAAGCCATCATGTCCACTTTTCACCACCAAATGATCTATCGTTTGCAAAGTCATGCAATAGATCTAAAATTTTCAAATTCCACTTCTGATGTTTTGTATATGGTGGCAGACAGAGCTAATGATCATACTACTATCATACAAATTCCAAAGCAGCTACCACCAATGGAGCTTGAAAAATTGATGCCAACTGAATGGATCACTAACTACTAAAAAGTTGTTCCATGCTCCTATAGGCATCCTTTCCATACCACCACTCCTCCTATTCTCAAGACTCTACGAGATGGATTAGTGAAATCCATCTATACAAGGCCCAACGAAGATCATCTTGGACCTTCAATTACATCTGATTTTATTTTGATTCTTTAACCAGTGTTCTTAGATAAAGAAAGCAAAGATGGACCTCCAATCTGTTACTTTAAACATGATAGAGAACTTGCATATGTTGGCCATCATTGTGGACATTTTGTCTGGGATGTAGATCCTTCCATATGGGAACCAGATTGTGAAATATGTTTGAACTATGAACCAGACAGTAATGATGATGAGCTCTATAATCGATGAAGGAAAAGGAAGAACAAAAGGAAACAATAACCTAAAGAAATCCATTGTTGTTAACCTACCTAACAATTCTCATATCAACAAGATGATCATGATCATGATTCTAGACCATGGATTAGGATTAAAAATTCCAACACTAAGACCTCGAAATCTTTGATAATTACTCAAAGTTGTTGACAAAGAACATTTGTTCTATCTATAGTCAATCTCCAACAAAACTTAGCCAGTTATTTCTTCCATTCTTGTTATTCCTACTCCCGCTCCAATTCCTTATATGATGGTCAAACTATATAAAGACAAATTTCCTCCTTTGCAGAGGAATTATGATGAACATAATAGGGTTATTTCTAGCCTTTGTGTGTGTGCTACATGAATTACTTCTCAAGGAATTATTGTCTCTAATCCTTTAGATGAAGTACTCAACTGGCATGCTGACAATGTTGTTGCCCAAAACAAAGTTCTTCGCCGTATTAATTCTAAACTTAATAGGCTTAGTTAACAAACTCATGCTGCTCTAAACCAAGTTGATACAGTCTTTTCTAAGGTCCAAAAATTATACAAATATTTAAAAGATCAGATGGCCTAACTTGATACTGATCTTCGATGATACATTGACACCTAGTATTTTGGTCCTGACTTCACAAATAAGGAACAAGAACTTCAAAAGGTAAAGGAGGTACTCCAAAGAATGGAGGCTGATATGCAGACAAAACAATCCAAGACTATTTATGGAGCTTATCCCACAACTTTTCCCATCTATTACTCTCCAACTTATCTAAAAGCTATTAATTATGAGAAAGTATTCAAAATGAATTATCCCTTAATTAGGTAGCATATCCATCCTGCTTCCACTAAACCCAAGTCAACTGAATCTCCAAAGTTTAAATTCCAAAGTCTTTTGACCTATCTTCATCATATACTAAATCAGATGAACCTACTGGCTCATAAACAAAACATTCACAAATCACAACTCCATGTTCTTCACAACTAAAACCTCAACATTTTACATCTACTGGGAAAGACAAAGCTCCTTAATCAAAGTTCATAGCAACTCTAGCACCCACATTTTTCTATCTAGAGAATGCCCATATGAGCATTCTAATATATCTAAGCAATCTTCGGAGATATCTGAACCATCTTTAAAAAAGTCTGAACAATTTGCTGATTTATCTGATCTCACTCAGATTATGATGACTATGCCTGAACCAACTGAAGTTGAACCTGGCATTAGTGAAGTGAATCCACCAGCACTAAACCATTCAAAACCTCCCCACCAATAACACAAGTGCTACCAACTAAACCTACTTCAGGTCCATGGTTTAAATTTGATGATCTTCCATTAAAAAAATGACATGAATGTCTCCACGAATTTGGAGTGTAGATTGATTTGCAAATGATTCGACCAAATATTCAATTAAAGGATATTTTGTCTAAGTTTCCTTATTGATTCACTGGCACTTTACAAGAATGGTGTCAAAGTTTAAATGATTATTGTAGACTTCAATACATACAAGTAACATCAGCTAGACTACTGCTTAGGGTGATTCATAAAGAATTTATTGGTGATTTCCAGCTCATTGATAAATATATCAGGTAAGAATATTTTGAGATGAAATGTTGTTCTTAGGATAGACGAGATTAAAAGCATTTCCAACATATGATGAAACATTATTATCTTCCTAATGGCTTCAATGATGTCAACCTCTATTACACATTCATCTCCTCCTTACCAGATGAACTACAACTTGAATTACGATGAACCATTGCCGCACTTCGAAGAGAAATGGGGGATATATCTCTTAAGGAAATATATCAACTCACTTTAGTCTCACTTGATAAACTTTGTGACTAACAAATTTTTTTCAAAAACATGATTAAAGGCAGACCTCTATTGGAAAAGGCTTGCATAAAGCTTTATGTGAAAATCAGGTGCAAAGAAAAAAAGACTGTGAATGTCACACAAAAAAGAAGCATCATCATAAAAAGTTCTCCTATAAGAAGTCCTACAAATCCCATATTTCTTATAAAGGAAACTAGAAGTACTTCAGACGAAAGAAATGGAGTTGACTTCTCATATTTTTTTAAACAAAAAAAATCCTCAAGCGAAAAAGATATACCAATGTTTCATATAATAGACCGATGTTTCATGTAACATTCCATTATTCCATGTTAAGGGTTAGAATCCTAGAATAGTGTATATGAGAGTTTATTGAGAAGTTACAAAGTGCATTTCATGCTCATGCATAATATAGCATACACATACACGTTAATATTGATTTTTGGACATTAAAATGACTATACATATATTTATTAATATTTTCTGGGTATATTTGATCTATAAATGTGATTATATTTGGAATTGTGAATTATATGTGTTAAAAATTGGTTTGGAGAGTATATTTATTGACTTAGAATTTTTTGAGAAAATTTGGAAAAATTATGAAATTATGAGTATTTTTGGACTAAGAAAAATATCAAGTGGAAAGAAAATTGATAATTGGTAGTAGAATTAACTGTCAAATGGCAGTGAAAATTTTGATAAATGAATTTGGGATTTATTGAAAAGTGTCACTGAAAATTAGGAGACAATTGGATTAATATTTGGAGACAAATAGACTAGTTATTAAAAGGTGGTCAAATGAAGACCACAATAAAATGACAGATGGAAAGTGACAAGTGTCACAATACTTGCCACTCACCACTCACGATATTTTCTTCTTTTGAATGGCCATCTCCCTTGTCTTTCATCTTGACTCTCATGAAATGCTCTAACCTTCTTCATCTTTTTCATTTGTTTCATCCACGATATTCACTTCTCACCTCATCAACGTTGATTACTCTCACCTCCATTTGCTACTATCATTTTTGCTATATTCTTCATATTTGTTACTAAAGACATATCCCTACCACCTTTGGGATGATGATGATCGTAGTGATATTAGGAAGCTAGGGCTAAATTTGATTTGAAGACATTGAAGCTAAACAAGTAAGTATAAGTATTACTTTTCTTGATTTGTTGAATGAAGCATGTATGATGATAATTAAGGTTAAAAGGACATAAAATGGTGTTTTAGGTATGCTGGAACGTGGGTAAAGAATGAATACATTGTCTTGCTTTTACATGTATGATGATTAATGATTCATAAATTGATGTAGAGATGATTTAGGGTTAGAATGAATTCTAAAATGATGTAGAAAGAAGAGCAAGAAAATTGATTTATGAATAGATATTTTCATGTTTTATTTTTTATGTATAAAAATGTGGATCATTGGTTGTTTTAGAAATGGATTGGATTGAGTATTTAAGTTAAAGAAAATGCAAGTGTAATGTCTTGAAAATAGAAGAACTAGGATGGAAGTTTAGAGATAAAGTGATGATGGTGTTTAAAGTGTGCTGGAATATGTTAGCTGTAACATTTCCACTAGATATGCATCGGTATTTGAGCCATGAATTGATTTGTGGATATCCAAACGGGATGATTTTTAATTTGGATTAAATTAGAGACATATGGCTAAATTTTTTATGAAGACATCGAATTCAAAATCTGTCTTTAAGAGTTTCAAAATTATCCTTGAAGTTGAGTACTAGGTGTAGTAAACTGATGGATGAATACATGTATTTGTGTTCTGTTTGAGAGTATGAAAACCATGAGTGATGAGTTGTTATATAGATGTTATGAGTTGTGAATTAAGGGTATAATGAAAGTGAAAGTTATATTAACCAAGATGTTGAGTTATGTCCTTGAAATGGGATGAATAAAGGTGATAGTTAGCAATGAAATGAAGGTAAAAAAATGAAATAGAACATATCCAGAAAATTTATGATGAAAGTGTATACAACTATGTTATATTTTAGTTTTTATGATCAAGCATGGATTTTGATTTTTGTATGGATGATATTGAAATGAAATTGTGGTATAAATGAAGAAGTATTAACTTGAAATGATGAATCAAATAAGTTGAGGTTTGAGAGTTTAATGCAATCAATTTGGTAGTTGAATTAGTATGAAATGATGTTGCATTAGATGAGGTAAATTTGAAAAAATTTGGAGTGAAAATGACGTTAGAATATATGTAGAATTCATGGGAAATGTTGTTAAGTGAGATATACTTCTCACATGTCTATTAGACGGACTTCAGGCCCGCTAGAACTCAGGTCTCCTAGCCTCCCAGCTCCGTTCATGTCCATTTGGACGGACGTATGTCTACTGGGGCAGACATTCTTAGGAAACTTACATAAGTTTGCAATTTTGACCCTTTAGACAGAAAAATATCTCTTTGGGGTCTCCACAAAAGTTATAGAACTCGAATTCCTCTTCGAAAGTGTTCCAGAATGACATTAATTTGACATCCATAAAAAAAGTTATGTCTTTTGTCCCAAGATATTATGTATATATTTAAATTATTGACTTATTAATGTTTTCCTATCAGGTATTTAGGCTTAAGTATGATCTTAAATAAGCCTAGTTGATGTTGAATTGAGCGATTAAAGTAAGGAAAGTGTATTAGGTATCAAGGAATGATTTAAAGATCGTATTAATTGGTTATGAGACGCATATTAAGGAAATGTACCTAGGAATGTCATTGAGCATATATTGTACATAATCCATATACATATATGTGCATAAATGAATACTTACAATTGTGTAAAGTTGTGATGTGTATAAATGTGTATGTATTACATGATTTAGAAGAGCATATTGAGCGACGACATCCAGATGTTGTCAGAACTTCGAGGCAATAGCTTTCTAGAGCAAACTGTGAGTAACTTAGATAGTTTCACTTGAATAATTGTTTATTTTAAATTTTGTATTTAATTATATTATGAATTTGATTGTGTTAATTCGGTATATTGAATGTCCGAGTCGTTTGATGCATGAATGGTATATTAGAAGTGTTCCTTGTATGTGAATTTCACGAAATAAATGATTATCAACAGAATTGTTGAATGCCGAACTTAACTTTGATGGCATATGAAAGTGAATGTGTAAAGTGAAATAAAGTGACTGATTGATCATATGTGATTGATGCATTTCATTATATGAATGCATGACAACATAAAGGTTTTTGTGAGTGAAGTAGCCATCAAAAAAGAGCTTAAAGCTCAGAAAGTGAAAAAGAGCTTAAAGCTCATAATATGATTAAGAGCCAAAGGCTCACTATGTATAATGAGCTCGGTATCCCCAATAGATACGAGACAGTTATCAATGAGCCCAATATTTATAATGGATATGGACAGTTATAGGAACTTGGTCACAACAATAACAATTCAAAGTGAGTCTTACGAGCATTGCATCTAAAATTGATATGTATATTTTGAATGATTAAAATGAACTGTTTGACCACTCTGAATGTGAAAAGTGAAATAAGTGATCAAAGTGATAAATGATGCTAAATGATTACTAGCGGATTGTTGTGAATTACGTGATTACATGAACTGTATGTGTTATGAGACATGAGGGAGTCATCGAGGATAGTTAACTCACTGAATTTGCAAAACTCACCAAAATTACAACATTATTTTTCAGGCTTAGAGGAGTTACCCCGTTAAACAAACAAGAATCTAGCCACTGCATTCAAGTAAGAGATAGAGGTCGGGATCAGTTTGTGTCTGCATTTGTATTTCTTTATTTTTGTATCAAATTGTGTATTTCGCAATTATTGTACCTTGGTTATTTGAATAATTCTATTTTGTAATGAATTTCCAAATTGGAAATGTTTGTAAATGAGATTGAACAATGAGTGTAGTAACACTCGTGAATGAAAATGTTTATGAATAAAATTGGTTCGATTTGTTTATTGATTTTCCACAAATGCGTGTGTTATTTTGAAAATTTTGTAATGAGTTTTGATTGACTGACTGTTCTAGCATGCCACCCTCGTAGAGTATGTTCTCGAATACCGTCGATATGCTTGGGGATATGCCCTATGAGAGTGGGCTGCTACATTTCATCTGTGGCAAGTCAGGACATTGTTTAGTCCAATTTATATAGATATTTAGATCATATTTGCTTCTATTTTGTGTGTTCATCCATCCATTTTAGTAGCATTTTTAGGTTAATTTATTTATTTTCATCGAATTTGTTATTTATTTTATTTTCTGATTTTTTTTATAAACAGCATGAAATTTGGCTTCAAATTAGACCCGAAAATTTGCTCACGGTATGTCCATGGCCTAAGTGAAATTAGAGGTGGAAGCAAGCTAAAAGAATTAAAAAAAAAACGCAGCTGAAAGGAGGACTCCAAAAAGAGAACAATGTTTAGGTTTTGAAAGCTAAGAAGGAGAGACATAACAAAAGATAAAAACGGCTGTTTGGAGGCTTTAGTTTTTTAAATAGGAAGACAACGCACAACACAAAAACAAGAAGACAGCTGGTGCCAAGGAAGGAAGACAACGCAGGTGGAGAGACCCACCAAACATCAGCTACAGTGGAGGCACTAAATTCAGCAAACGACCCCACGCAAGAGCAGAAGATGGAGAGCAAACAACGCAGCAGTGGAGAAATAAAAATTATCAAAGAAAAGGGGGCGGCTCCAGCACTCACCAACTCCACCAATGTTACACCAACATGCAGGCATCACCACACCACAAAGAGGGAGAGAACATGAGCTGCTGGGAGGAGAGACCCACCAAAGCAATGCATCAAGCATGGAGCTCCAGCAGACAATACACTCACCAACTCCACCAACGCCACACCACTACAGAGACGCACACCAGCTAGAAGAAAGGAGGCATGGGGTGGTTTCAAGACAAAGAGAAATAAAACAAAAAAATCATGTGGGAGTGGAGTGGAGAGTGAAGGGCGTGAACTGGTGAACTAAAGTGGTGGGGGCGTGAATGCATGAAGAGTGTGCGTTATATGGGGGGAGTTTTTCATGAAGGGCGTTAACTGAAAAACCAGAAGAGAGGGGAGCAAAGGGTTTTATTGATGGAGACCCTTATTTGTCCCATCAAGTAACAGTAGAGACAAGGAATAAAAGGAGTGAACTGGTGAGAGTTAGGGGCTGTGTGTTAACTGAAAAATCAAGAGAAGAGAGCTGCTGTGGGCGTAAGTGAACTGTTGGGTGCATGAGGAGGGAGTGCGTTGGAGAGGAGAGCTGCTCAAAAGAAACCAAGCATACACCAGAGGAGGAGTAGCGTTAAAACAGGTGGAGAGTTTTTCATGAAGGGAACGTTTTGAGCTAGTGCGAAAAGAGAGGAGAGGAAAAAAAATGAAAGGAACGTTAGCTGACAAATGGGCTGGGCGTTAAAGAAAAAGGAGGAAGTAGAGGGTGCGTGAGGAGGAGTTAAAAAGAAAAATAAGAAGAGAGAGGTGAAGGGAGTGTGGTCTGGACAGAAATAGCGTGACTGAGAGGTGAGTGAACAGAGAAAAATAGAAGAGCTGAGAGGAGACACACGTTGAAGTGGGGAGAAAAGATGCGTGAAACTAGTAAGTGAGGGAAGTTAACGTGAGGGCTTTGAGGGAGCTGCTGAAGGGCGTGAAAAAAGGGGATAAAAGGAGAAAAACGTGGGCTGAAGGGTGAGTGGTCTGGAGAAAAATATACGTGAACTGTAGGAGGAAGTTGCGTGAATCAGCTGGGTAGAAACCATGTGTGAGTAGGAGTAAGTGACAGGTGTGTGAGTAGGAGAGTAAATGAACAAGTGAGTAGCGTTAAAGTGGAGAGGCCTGCGGCAAGCTAAAGAAGGTTTTAAAAAGAGAGTGGAGTAGAGAGTGAAGGGGCTGTGCGTTAAGGGAGTGAGTGAACAGTGTGCGTTAACCAAGCAAGGGGGCTGTGAGTGAACTGGCGTGAAGGGAAAATAAGAAGGAGAGGAAGTGAACAGGTGAGTGCATGAAGTGTGTGAGAGTGAGAGTGAAGTGTGCGTGACCAGAAAAATTAAGAGAGCTGGGGAGAGCCACGTGAATTGAAGCTAGAGAGGAGAGCTTGGAGCTGGTGGGTTTGAGATCAAAACAACGAAGGCGCAGCTTGAAGAGACTACTCAGTGACGCAAACAATACAAAGAGGGGGAATTCAAAAACTCATTCATTATATGATTATTATTTGATTTCTCCTGATGTTAGTTGTTGACTTTAACGTTTGTGGTTTTCATTCTATCATGATTGAGTAGTTTTCCTCAAAGCTTCAAGGTTGGGGTAAGCTTTTAGCTAATTTTTGTGCACTGCATTTCGGTTGATTTATGAATGTGAATTTATAAGTTTGATTTTTCTGTTTTGATATTAATGCTGCTGGTATTGTGTTTGGCCAACCATTACTAAGCACTATTTGTTAATTGAAGAACCGATAGGTGAAAATTAATAACGGAACTCCAAAACAGGGAACTTATAAATTTCAGATTTAG
>JAOSBK010000006.1:15402418-15416209 GCA_027568895.1 Erythroxylum shatona
AAGTTGAGAGATATGATTGTTTGAGTAGGTGATGTTGCATAGGATGTGTATCCCGAATAATTAGAGTATATGGAGTGGTATCACACGAGGATTGTTCGATTAGGAAAGATTATGAGTAAAAGGGATGTTAGGATGGGTTTAGGATCCATTGGTGGGGTCTTGGAGAATGAAAATTTTTGTTAAACCCGAAGGTTACATGGTCAGGCCGTGTATTCCTAATGCTAAAAAACTGCCAGACCTGAAAGTTATACGATCTGCCCATGTTGGTTCACATGGCCCATATTTTGACCCTCTCAATGACAAAATTTCAATTTAGAGTCTTCATAAAAGTTGTAGATCTGGAAATTCTCTTTCAAATCGTTTAAGAATTAACTCAATCTGACATCCCTAGTGAAAGTTATGCCCATTGTCCCATGATAGGTTCAACATGATTGAGGACATGAGCATTGTTGATGCTTTTGGCCATAACTTCATGACCTGACCTCCAAATTAAGCGATTCTTGAAGAAATAGATTCCTAAGACGTTTAGCTATTTTTATGTGAAGATTAGTAGCCTTTGGTGTTGAGTTCAGAAAGATTGATGAAAAAAAAGTGAGGGATCGGTTGGAAGGGCAAGACTTGGTTGTGAACACACTTTGGATATTTAAGCATATCTTAATCTATAAAGCCCCGACTGAGTTGGTTTTTGCTCCAAAATAAACCAGAGACTAAGAGCTAAAATTTTGAAGAAGTCAATTGTGATTATTGTGATTTCGTTGTGTGGGCTCACCTTTGTGGCTTGAGATGTTATGAGAATGATGATGAACCAATGATGGCTAAAAAGATTCCATAGAAATAACTCTAAAATTTAATACGCTCACGTTTATGAATGGTTTGTAGATGTTGGGTTCTGAAAACATGATCCAATATGTATGGTATCCAATATTTTTTGGTATTAGAGCAAGAGTTGCGTTTCGAAAACGGTGTCCAATAGAAGGTCCATAAGAAAGATTTAAAATTGGTAGGGTCTGAAAGATGTCTGTAGACATAGAGAGGAGACAGGGAAATAGGACAGACATATTGAGAAGATAATGCCCATAAATGCCACAATCCTGGTTCAGCGAGTATATCATAAAGATGATAGAGCACTCGATAAGGTGTGATAGAATCAAAATGATGAGGATGGTGAGGAACTTTGAGAGTGAAGAGTGTGAGGTGGATATAATAAAAAAGTCTCTGTCGGAGAAGAGTAAGAATCTCTTCCGGTGTAGTTATAGGAATCTTTGAAAGAGGAAGAAAGGATTTTTTAGTCTTAGCATACTGGGGAAACTCCATCATGGGAAGAGAAGAGGTATTGATGTAGAGAAAAGAAGAGAGATCAACTAAACTTATTTCTTGGGTCGAGAGAGGAAGTCTGCAAGGGTATTATGATGTCCCTTGTTATTGCGAATTGTGAATTTATAGTGTGAAAACCATTCTTGCCATCAAAGCAACTGGTTGTCTAGTAGTGTCTTCTTTTTAGGCTCAAGAATATTGGGAAAGACTATGTTGCCCATTTCTATCACAAAGTAGGTTGAGGTGAAAATTGAACTTTTCAATTCCCTTTTCTACCGTCAAAAATCTCTTTGTAGCTAGAATGCTAATGCTTTTCAGATTCTTTAAACTGGTCATTGGCATGGCCATAGTAACGTCTTTTCCTGTCAATCTCTTCAATGAGAACAACACCCCAATAATGGTCACTACTGTCCATCTGTAGAATGTGCTGGCCTTTGTCAAGAATCTTTAAAACTGGTGGATTTTGACAAGCTTTCTTTAAGTGTTGTATGGGCCTGGTTTGCCCTTTGCTCCATTATGATGGAATCTTTCTTAACAACTTTGATAAAAGAGATGTATAATCAGCCACATGAGGATGGAATCTCTGATGTAGTTAACAATTCCAAGGAATTGTTAAATCTATTAATGTTGAGATTTTCATTAGGAACGAGTAATAGTTTGCTTACTATATATGGACCAGACTGATAAAGTCCATCGTGGAAGTTCATACTTAAAAATTCTACTTAGGTTGTCCCAATGTGACTCTTGTTGGCTAAGAGCATAATCCCATGCTATTTTGTCAAATCCAAAAATAATTGGAGTACGGTTTTGTGTTCTTAATGGGTTTTGGAGTAGAGAAGTATGTCATCAATATAGACCAAGACATTAGAAAGAACATGCTCATAATCTTTGTCATGGCCTACTGGACTAGTGAACGGGCAAACTTGAGTCCAAATGACATCATAATCCATTAATATTGAGCATTAGGAATACAGAAGGTTGTCTTGTTTCTTCCTGGGGGTCAATTCCCAATTACCAAAATCCTACTTTCAAATCAAACTTGAAGAAGATTGTAGCTTCTTTGAGAAAGTGTACTTGAGTACTAATCTTTGGTAGTGAGAACTCATTATCTTATAGGAAAGCATTGAGAGGTTTATAGTCAATAACCAACCTCTTTTTCCTGCACTTCTGCTTAGATCTCTTGTTCACATACAAACTTTGGGAAGTGGGATAGCACATTCTTATTGTGCTAATTTCAAATCATCAAAGTTCACACCGGGATGAGTAGCCTTAGTAGGATTGATGTCCTCATTCTTCTTAAATAGGAGATGGATGAAGAAGTGAGGTTTCTTCTATAGAGGATAAGGATGTGAGAAGTGTGTATAATTCTCAACGCAGTATTCTAGAAATTGATCTCTGAGGGCCTCATATGGAGGTCGCACTTGTGTGAGTTCAAACACATTTCTGATGTCAGTGTAAGCACTAAAATTGTCATGACATTTAATTCCTCTAGGGAGAATTTGTATGGAGATGCCTTACAATAGACATCTATGCCAATCAGAATATCTAGGCCAGGGAGATGGCTTCTAAGGGCTTTGGTCCAAACCACACAGTTATTGAAGAAACGAATCCCTATTTTCATTTTTGTGACAAACTCAATTTTGAATTAATTGTCATCAATAACATTAAAATATTCATCATGGGATATCCATGCTTCAAGTGGGAGTATGTTAGGCTTCATAATGCTTCTGCATGATCCAATGTCCATATACCCGATAGCCTTGATAGGCCAATCATATTTATCTTATTGTAGTAACTGAATATAGACATAATTTCAAGGAATTGTGAGGGGTCTGGGGTCTACCTTCAAGCACTTATGCTGTAACATGTGTAACATGTCATCTTCAGTATCATCAGTAATTAAGGAATAAGAAGATTCATACTCTTCCTCAGAAGAGTTTATTGGAATAACAAATTTTGTTTCCTCGTCTTCACTGGATTGTTCTTCAATGAAGTCTTTAATGTTTCCATCATTTTGGATAGGCATGATATTCTTAATATAATCTAGTAGTTTGACATCCCTTTTTGTCTTATTAAGACATTGACAAACATAATGTCCTAGTTTTCCACAAAGAAAACATCGATCTGTTTTCTTTACTTGAGGATTCTTTGCTTAAAGAATCAGACAAATCTACATCGTTTCTTTCGTCAGAAGGGTGAATAATTCCTTTTAGGAGAAATGTGGGATTGATGAGATTTCTTGCAGGATAACTATTTGTGATAATGCTTCTTTTTCGTATGATAGTCACAGTCTTTTTTCTCCTTATACTTGATTTTCAGATAAGGCTTTTTGCAAGTCTTTTTCAACTAAAGACCACCTTTCATCATGTTTCTGAAAAACATTTGATGGTCACATAGCTTATGAAGAGAAGTTAAAGCGAGTTGATGGATTTCTCCAAGAGATATATTACTCATATCACTTCGTAATACGACAATTCTCCTTAGTAATTTAGGTCGTAATTCTTTTGAAGGAGAAGAAATGAATGTATAAAGGAGCTTAACATTATTGAATCCACTGTGTAGATAATAACGTTCAATCATATGTTAAAAATGTTTTTGTATATCTCTTCCATCCAAAGAACAACACTTCATCTCAAAATACTCCTATCTGGTTTGTTTGTTAATGAGATGAAAATCACCAATGAATTCTTTATGAATTATGCCAAGAAGTAATCCAGCAAATATGACTTATATGTACTAAATTCGTCGATAATCATCTAGACTTTACCGCTATTCTCACAAAGTGTTGATAAAATGAGAAGTAAACTCAGACAAAATATCTCTTAATGGATGATTTGGTCGAGTCATTTGTAAGTCAATCCAGGCACTAAATTCATGAAAACACTCTCTCCATTTTTTAGGTAGAAGATCATTAAAGGTAAATTAGGGTCCTAAAGTATGTGGTGGTACTAACATTGTCGATGGTGAGGTTTTGAAAAGTTCAATTCATGTGGATTCAGCGTTACTGATGTCTGGTTCAACTTCAGTAGGTTTAGGCATGGTTATAATGATCTGAGCTAGATCAGATAAATCAACAAATTGTTTAGACTCATCAGAAGATGGTTCAGATACTTCAGAAGATTAATCAGATATGTTAAAATCCTCAGAGGGGCATCCTTCTTTAGATATAGTACGAATAAGTGTTGGTGCAAGAGTTGCTATGAACTCTAATTGAGGAGCTTTGTCCTTCCTAGTGGATTGTGAAGGTTGTGTTTTTAGTGGAGAAGAAGGTGGGGTTTGGATTTGTAAGGGTTTGTTCAATAGATCAGCTAGTTTTGTATATGAGGGTGATGGCTCAGAGGACTTGTCATGTTTAGATTTTAAGGATTTCTTCGATTTGGGATTATTCGTGATAGGATGGATATGTTGTTTGATGAAAGGATAATTCATTTTGGATACCCTCTCATAATCAGTAACTTCAGGATATGTTAGCAAAGGATAAATGAGTTGGATAACTGGAAAAGATGTGGGATAGACTCTATAAATAGTCTTGGAATGTTCCTTTTGCATATCAACTTCCATTCTCTGAAGCACTTCTTTCACTTTTTCGAGTTCTTGCTTTTTGTGGGTGAAATCAGGGCCAAAATACTAAGTGTCAACATAGCTTCTAAGATCATCATCAAGTTGAGCCATTTGATTCTTTAAAGACTTGTATAATGTTTGGATATGTGAGGAGACTGAATCGACTCGTTGCTGAGTAGCCTAGGTTTGATGATTTAACCCATCAAGTTTAGAATCAATACGGCAAAGAACTTTATTTTGGGCTAAGGCATTATTAGTTTTTCAATTGAGAGTTTTATCAACATGATTTGAAATCATTGTTCTATGAGAAGTAATTTCTATAGCACGACCATAAGGGTTAGAGATAACCCTATTATTGTCATCAATGCGTCTCTCTTATGGAGGGAATTCTTCTTCATATGGTTTGATCTTGGAGGAGGAACAACAGGAATAGAAGGAATAATTGGCTGAGGATGTTTGGAGATTGACTCTAGATGGAACAAATGTTCCTTGTCAATAACTTTAAGTAATTCTAGAAGATTTCGAAGTCTTGGTCTTGTATTTTTAATCCCAATCTATGGTCTAGAATCATCATGATCATCCTTGTCTCTATTTAACTCTCTCTATTGTCAATCTCCCTTCTAATGTTAAATGTACTCTTTCCAGTCGAATAGAACACTTGTAGAAATAACCCATCTCCCTGAGGAAATTCGTATTTTTGATACTTCATTACCTTTCCTCAGTCCCTACCCTATATGTAACATCCCGTTACCCATATTAGGGCTAGAATTATGAATAATGAGAAATTTCTGAGAAATTAGGAAAAATGCACGTCATGCATAAATTATTTTTTGCACATTTATATGATTGTACATACATTCTTTGACATTTCCGGGTATAATTAAGTTAGTAAATGTGATTAAAATGTGTTTTGACAATTTTGGTATTATTTAGGACATTCTGGAATGTTTGGTGAATTTTGTGAAAAATAATGATTTATGGACCAGTGAAAGAGTGACACATGGCAATAATAGGCAGATAACAAATAGTTAATTAGTTGTGACAAATGGCTTGTATGTATGGTGACATGTGGACTGCTAATGGGTGACAATTATATTGCATTCAAAGAGTATACGTAGCAAGTGTTTTTGGATGGAAAATTCTTCAACTCTCACCTACTTGTTCGTGTAACTTTCTTTCCCTTCTGTTGTTGTTTCCTTCACCGAAGGAATACTGTGGTTCAAAACTATTTTCCTTGCTCATCCATCGAAAATACTAGCTTGTTTATCCTCTATTCTGTACATGTATTTCACCCTCATTACTGGAACAAATTGCTGAATCAAGTAAGTTGTGTTTAAATTTGTTTTGGATGTTGAAAATGAGTTCATGAGTGAATTGGGAAAGTTGGGTAGTTTCTGATGTAAATATAAACATGCATGCATGGAATTCTGGAGTTTGGTTTCGGTGTTAAATCAATTAGATGATTAATTTGAGAGTTAGGAATTGTTTAAAATGGTGTTGAATGGACTCTAGTTTGGAAGATGTATATACTCTATCTGGGTTTTGGGAAAGTTGAAATGGTATATGCATACATTATGTCTGTTGTTTATCTGTAGAAGTGAAGTTTGATGTTTAAGTGTGAATCTTGGTTTTTGAATTTTTTGAGAGTTGATGAGCTAAAAATGAGTTAGAAGAATTGTTTTGAGTGTTATTTGAGTTAATTTATGTGAGAATAAGTGTGAAGAATGCAGAAAAATGAGAAATTATAGTAGAGTGAGAAAGTGAAAACTAGGAAGACGAGTCTTCTGTGAAAGTTCGCCGCGCCGCGACCAACTTTGGTTCACCGCGGCCAACTCTTTTTAGTTTGCCATGGCCAACTCTTTTTAGTTCGCCGCGGCTAACTCTTGAGTTTGCCGCAGCCATCTTTTGAAAATTCCCCGAGAAATTTCATTTCTGAAAAACTTCGCTACGGCTAATTTCCTTGACTTGCAGCAGCGAAGTCTTGTCCTGTATAGCTCGAACATACTTTAGTATTTTGACCATAACGTTCTCTATAGTTATCCAAATGGGATGATTTTTAATTTGGAGTAAACTAGCGACATAGAGATACAACTTTCTTGAAGAAATAGAGTTTTAATTTTGTCTCTAAGACTTTCAAATTTGGCATGAAACAGCATCTTAGCTTAGGCTGTAGCACTTACCAGGGACATAAATCATGTCTTGTGGTTATTGAATAAACTGTATTGATTTAGGCTGAATTAGACTGAGGTGTCTTCACCAAAGTTGTATTTCATTCTCTTATCTTTCAATTGGTACTAATTTTGTAATTTTTGGATATCTGATCTGAAATATATGAGTTGTACAATTCGAGGGTATGATCATGTACTAGCCAAAAGTTCAAATATACACAGTCCGTGATATTGTGAGCATAACTCATACGATACTGAATCAAATTGGATGATCTTAGAGTCCTTAGAAACTTAAGACATTGGAGAACAACTTTTCAGAAGGAAGTATTGCCTAATTTTGTCATTTACCCTATTAGATTAATTATGAAAAGTTGACCCAAAATTATGTGGGTAGAAAATCTAAAGTGGTCAATTAGGTTATGAAATTTATTTCACATTGTTTTATTTTGGTCCAAATTATAAGTACAAATGATATTAATGAGAGCTTTGATATCTGATCAATTGATGATGAGAATTACAATAAGATACTCAGAATTGTCATTGAGCATGCATTGTGTATACTTTCTATACATTGATATGCATAAAAGAACACTTGTACATTTGTGCAAAAATGTGATATTTATGAATGTGTTGTGTATATTTTAGAGGAGCACATCGGACGCCAGTCGGACATTGCTGGACTATCTAGGCAATAACTTATTGGAGTGCAATGTGAGTCAACCTAGATGATTTCCTAGGATTGATTTGGTTTGATTTGTTTAAACTTCCAACATTATTAAACTGTTTGCGATTTGTTTATGAATTCCAGAATTTAATTGTTCGAGGAGATCAATATTCGGGAATGTATTAGAAGTGCTTTGATTGCTATGGAATTCTAAATGTTATGTGAATTCTCAACGAAAGTTGAATACCGGACTTAGGTCCAATGATTATGAGTTTTGTTTGAGCATCATATGTGATTGCCATATATGTCATATTCAGTTTTGATGCATTTCATAAAATGCATACTCAGATAAAGGCGTTGTGACTTAAGTTGCTAGTATGAAGCATTTCCACGTAGAGCTTTGCTTCGTGATATATGTGTGTACACGAAGAGCTATGCTTCGTGATTCTGTTTTGACTGAGCCCTATGGGCTAGTATTTGTATAAGTATGTGATAGGCACTCAATCACAACAATAAGAACGAATGTGAGTCTCATGCATATAGCATTCATATAAGATTGAAATTCATTAAATGATTTACAAAGCTGAAATGAGTGATAAATTGATATGAACTATTACTATTCTTGGCTACGTGAACTATGTGATCATATGAAATGTCATGTTATGTGAATATCAGGAATAATTATATGTTCTGAATGAATATTTGTGATATATGTATGTGACGTGTATACGTAATCCGGTGAATTCATCAATGATGGTTCACTCACTGAGTTTGCAAAACTCATCAAAAATTGCAATGTGGCTTTTCAGGTATGAGACAGGAGACCTAGTTCCTTGGTCAAAACTTAAGGAATCTTTTAGATAGAGAAATGGCTCAGAGGTCTGTTAGCTGACACCAGAAGTGCTCTAGCATTATTTTTGTAGTTTTGTTAGAATCTGTATAAGGTTTTGTAAATATTTGTTTAGTGGAAATAGTGTAAGCTTTATGAATGAATGGAATGAATAGTTTTAAAATTTAGTGACTTTGGAGTTTGTTAGATTATGCCATGTGTAAGTTGGATTTGCTTTTGATCCAACATACCATTATCATAGGGTATGTACTTGAATGTCCTTCGAGTATTCGGGTATTTGCCCTATGGTAGTGGGATGTTGCACTATATACTCCTATAATCGTTCTTAGATAAGAAGTATAAGAACTATTCTCTCTACCCATCATCCAAAGGTTAAATATCCAAAGTTCTCGTTTGGAACAGTGTGGCCGCAGCAGAACAATATGTGAAGTTAGAAATTTTAAAGGAACTCGTCTCTCTTTGGAGAGAATAGAACCATACACACCTTCATGTTGGAGTTATTCGTCTTATTTTCACCCTCTATGGAAGAAAAGGCATTTCGTTTGCAGCTCAGATCTCTCTTTTAGACACTGCCTACACTACGTACCAAAATGTCTTAATTGGTACTCTGCTAATGACCCTCAATAATGGAAGTGTCATCCTCATCATTGCCCCTGATTTTAATATCAAATTGGATGATCCCACCTTGTCAGAGAGACTCCAAGTCTAGTTCTAAATCACTGGAGTAGAACATGATACTTTAGCCATTATGGTTACTCTTCACCACCAGATGATCTACCATTTGCAAAATCATGTCGTAGATATGAATTTCTCAAATTCTACTTTTGATGCTTTGTAAATGGTAACAGACAGAGCCTATGACCAGACTACCATTATACAAATTCCAAAGTAGCTACCACCAAGGGAGCTTGAAAAGTGGATCCTGACTGAATGGATCACTAATTACTAAAAAGTGTTTCATTCTCCTCATAGGCACTCTTTCCACACTACTACTACTCTTATTCTCAGGACCCTACGAGATGGATTAGTGAAATCCATCTACACTAGGCCCAATGAAGATTAGCCATGACCCTCAAGTAGATCTAGCCCTATTTTGATGATTCAACCAATTTTCTTACATAAAGAAGGCAAAGATAGACCTTTAATCCATTACTTCAAACCTAATGGAGAACCTATCTATATTAGCCATCATCGTGGACATTTTGTTTGGGATGTAGATCCATCCATGTACGAACCAGAATGTGAAGTCTGTCTAAATTATAAACAAGACAGTGATGATGATGAGCTTTACAATCGAAGGAGAAAGAAGAAGAATAGAAGAAGACACTAAGAAATCGATCGTTTTCAACCCTCTCAACAATTATCTCCTCAACATGATGATCATAATGATGATTCTAGACTATGGATTGGGATTAAAAACCTAAGACTCAGACCTGGAAATCTTTCTGAATTACTCAAACTTGTTGACAAGGAACATTTGTTCCATCCAGAGTCAATCTCCAAACATCATTAGGCAATCATTCCTTCTATTCCTGTTGTTCCTACTCCAAACCTTATTCCTTGCATGATGGTCAAACCATATTAGGAAGAATTTCCTCCACTGGAGGGACACACTAATGATACTAATAGGGTTATCTCCCTTATGTTTGTGCTACAAGAATTACTTCTTATAGAACTATGATTTCAAATCCTTTTGATGAAACTCTTAACTGGCAAACTGATAATGCCTTGGCCTAAAATAAAGTTCTATAACACATTGATTCCAAACTTGATGGGCTAAATCAATAAACCCAAGCTACTCAACAATGAGTAGATATAGTTTCTTCCCAGATCCAAACATTATACAAGTCTATAAAAGACCAGATGGCCCAACTTGATGCAGATCTTAGAAGATACATTGACACTCAGTATTTTGGCCCTAATTTATCCCATAAAGAGAAAGAAATCACAAACGTAAAAGAAAAGAGCAAGAGCTCAAAAAGGTGAAAGAAGTACTTCCAAGATTGTTTATGGAACTTACCCCACACCTTTTCCAATTATCTAAGCCATTTATTCTTCGTCAATATATCCTGAAGTTGTTGACTATAAGAAGGTATTCAAAATGAATTATCCTTTAATTAAAGAACATATCCATTCTACCACCACTAAACCCAAATCGACCAAGTCCTCAAAACATAAACATGACAAGTCCTCTGAGACATCACCTTCATATACAAAACTAGCTGATCCATGGAACAAACCCTTATAAATCAAACCTTTTTCTCCACCAAAACCAAAACCTCCACAATCCATTGGGAAGGATAAAGCTCCTTACATAGAGTTCATAACAACTCTTGCACCAGTATCTGTTTGTACTATATATGAAGAAGAATGCCCCTCTTAGCATTCTAACATATCTACGCAATCTTCTGAAGTATCTGAACCATCTTCTTATGAGTCTGAACAATTTGCTAATTTATTTGATCTACCTCAAATTATGATGACCACGAATGAACCTACTGAGGTTGAACATAAAATAAGTGAAAATGAATCCATAGGAATTGAACCTTTCAAAACATCACCACCGATAGCACCAGTACCACGACTAACTAAACCTATTTCAGGACCCTAGTTTACCTTTAATGATCTTCCATTAAAAAAATAGAGAGAGCGTCTCCATGAATTCGATGCCTGGATTGATTTACAAATGACTCAACCAAATCATTCATTTTGTCCAAGTTTACTTTTTGTTTTATCGACACTTTATGAGAATGGTGGCAAGGTTTAAATGATTATCGATGGCTTCAGAATATACGAGTCACATCTCCTAGATTACTTCTTGGCTTAATTGATAAAGAGTTTATTGGTGATTTCTAACTCATTGACAAATAAACTAGGCAGAAGTATTTTAGGATGAAGTGTTGTTCTATAGATAGAAGATATTTACAAAAGCATTTTCAACGTATGATGGAACGTTATTATTGTAACATCCCGTTACCCATGTTGAGCCTAGAATAGTGTGTATAAGAATTATTGAAAAGTTAGAATGTTCATTTCATGTTCATGCATAAATTGGCATACATATACACTTGAATATTGATTTTTGCACATTAAATGATTGTACGTGCATTCATTGACATTTTTCGGGTATAATTGAGTATAAATGTGATTATATTGAGAATTGTGATTTTTATGTGTTGAAAATTTAATTGGAGAGTATATTTATTGATTTATAATTTTTAGTGAAAATTAGGAAATTTCAAATTTCAGGAATGTGGCAAGACAATTGATAAATGGTAGTAGAATTTACTATCCAATGACAATGGAAATTTTGATAAATGATTTTGGGATTTATTTACAAGTGTCATTGAAAATTGAGAGACAATTGGATTAGAGATTGGAGACAAATACACTAGTTTTTAATAAGGGTCCAAATGGGACCATAGGAAGGTGACAAGTGGCAGTGACAAGTATGTAACATCCCGTCCCTATATTAAGGGTTAGAATTTAGATTTCAATAATGGAGAAAATAACAATGTGAGATTTAAAAAATTGCATTTCATGCTCAACATAATGTCAGCATACATGTATGTGAATTTGAATTTTTGCACACATGAAAATAATTGTACATACACTCATTGACATTCCGAGAATATTGAATTGTAATGGGATATGTTGAGAATTGTGGTTATAGTGAATGAGTTAAATGAAATGGAGTAGAAGGACCAGAAATAAAAATTGAAGTGTTGGGTTTTAGTGAATAGAAGTCATCTGAGAAGTTACTGGGAATGAATAGTTAAGGGAGTTAAATTTGATCTGAAACTTCCATCAATAAACTATACTGATCTAGATGGATTTTGACAAAAATTGTCTTCATATGATTGTAGCTATTTCTTTGAACTTTCCATTGATATAAAGTTTGCAATTTTTGGATATCGGAGTCAAAAGTTATGGTCCTTATAAGTGGAGATACTCAAGAGTATAGGACATATCGTCTGGTGATGATGTATCATCTGGTGATGACGTGTCATCTAGTGAGGACGCATCATTTGGTGAGGATGCATCATCTAGTGAGGACTCTTCGTCTAGTGAGGATGCTTCATCTGGTGAGGATGCGTCATCTAGTGAGGACGCTTCGTCTAGTGAGGATGCTTCATCTAGTGAGGACGCTTCGTCTGGTGATGACGTATCGTCTGGTGATGACGTCATATTTTCTAGTGCACTGTTCATCTAATCCTATCGTCTGGTCCCACTTTTGACCCTAAAGATGATAGAATTTATCTTCAAGATCTTCGTGAAGGTTTTAGATCTTGAATTTCCCCTTGGAACCATCTAAAGAACTACTTAATCTGATATCTTTAGAGAAAGCTATGTCAATTGCAAGATATCTTATGTGTATTGTTCATAACCTTCTTCTGGTCACTGTTCATAATGTATTTTCTGGTCCAATTCTGACCTTTTATAAGAAAAAATATCACTTCAATTTCTCCATAAAAGTTGTATATATTGAAATTCTCTTTTGAACTCTTCAAGAATGACCTTGATCTGATATCTCTAGAGGAAGTTATGCCATTTTTCCCAAACAGGTTCAATATGATAGAGGACAGAATCTTGTTCAATTCCTTCAGCCTAATCTTTGTTATCTGACCTCTAAAAGAAGTGATCCTTGAGACAATAGATTCCTCACACATTGTGCTATCTCTCCAAAAAAATTGGTGGCATTCTGAATTGAGTGGAAAAAGATTGATTGAATGAAAATGAGGGAATCTGTTGGAATAGTGAACTAGTTTTGTTTTACTAAACATACTTCAGTAGTTTGATTATATTTGGATTTGTAGGATTCCAAATGAGATGATTTTTAATTTGGAATACACTAGAGACATAGGGTTATAAATCATCTAAAGAAGTCGAATTTTGAACTAGTCTCTAATATGTTTAAATTATGTATGGAAGTTGTGCATAGTGAACTATTTTGGACAAGAGCAGTCCGAAAATCTTTAAGGTATATATTTCAAATTACTAAACCAAATAGAATGATTTTGATGTCAATGGAGACATAAGACATAGGGGAATATTTTTCTAGGAGAAAGTATTAAAAATAACTTCAGTATCAGGGTCAGAAAGATCATGCAAAGTTAACCCGAAATGTTATGTTTATAAAAAAAATATGAAAATGTTTTAATAGGTTATAACTTATGATTGCAGTGGTATTATTGAGTTTTAAACTTAAGTATAAATTATACTTAAGTAAGTCT
>JAOSBK010000006.1:15424182-15440235 GCA_027568895.1 Erythroxylum shatona
GCCACAGTTCTTTTAATTTGAAAGACCAAGACATTGTTCTTGTCTTAAAATATCTTCTCCGTGACTTTCTTCATCTTCTAGAAGTTTCATTACTTTCAAAAATCTCTCACCCTCACAAAATAAGTCTTACTCTCACTTTTCACTTTCTATCTCATTTTGTTTTCTTCTTCATTGTCACCGAAATATCTAACCCTACCACCTTGGGTTGTGGATGATCATGAGATATTGGAAAGATTAGGTCCAAGTGATTTTGAAGGGTTGGAGTTTAAACAAGTAAGTACAGTGTGGGTTACATGATATGTAAAATAAATCACGCATCACGTTAGTTAACAGTAAGTGTTTATACAATAAGGATGAGTTTTTTGCTGAAATGTGAGTATGGATTTTGGGTATGTTGTATGTGTTATTATGCATATTTAATGATTATTATGTTATAAGACAGTATAGAAATGACTTTTGAGTTAAAAGATTAATGAAACCATGCGTAAATTAGTGCAGAAAATTCTGGAGAAAAGTTGATGTATTCTCTATTTTTGGTGATGTCTTCATTGTTGTACGTGAATATTTCCAATGTTTTTAAAAATGAACTCTAAGGAGTTTAGAGATAAGAAATAGGTGTAAGATGATGTATGGATATGAGTAATGAATGATTAAACTAAAAGTTGAGAAGAAAATGAAGAATGTGCAGTAAATAGAAAATGCAGAAAAATGAAGAAGTGCAGAAGCTAGGTTAAAATATTTGTATATGAATGTTCTATTTTTGATGTTTATAAGTAATAATGGATTCATATTTATTATTTTGAATTGAGTTTAAATAGAAGCAGGAATAAAGTGGAAATATTGAGGAAAGATTCTGTCTTTAAGAGTCTCAAAATTTGACATGAAATTGAGAAATGGGCGCAGTACACTGTTGGATGAATGTATATGTTGTGTTCTATTTTGAGTGTATAAAAATGTATTATATTTTGAGTTCTTATGATCAAGTAGGGAATATGAAATGTGTATGGATGATGATAAGTTGAAATTAGGTATACTTGAAGAAGTATTCACCTGAGATGATGAAATCAAATAAGTTAGAGAAGTTGGTTTAGAATAAAAGAAAAGATAAAGAGAGGTAAAAGTTTGATCTGAAATTCCTTGATTAAACTGTATTGATCAAGGAAGATTTTGATAAAATGATCTTCACAAAATTTTAGATCATTCTTTTAGCTTTCCATTGATATAAAGTTTGAAATTTTTGGAGTTCTGGATCAAAAGTTATAGAGGTTTGAAGAAAAGAGGGGGAAAATTTAGCAAGAAGAGGAAAGTCACCCTCGTGCCTTTGCATGGAAAAAAATTGGAAGTCACCCTCGTGCATAAGCACGACGGTGACTTTGCATGCCAAAAATTGGAAGTCACCCTTGTGCTTAAGTACAACGGTGACTTTGCATGGGTGAGTTAAAAGTCACCCTCATGCATAAGCACAACAGTGACTTTGCCCGAAGTAACTCACCCTGAACACCTTTACTTCTTTTGGCTATATCTTCTTCGTCCGACCTCCAAATAACATGAGACTTGAACCATTAGACTTGTAACACATTGATCTTTATCTTCACCATAATTCATAGCCATCTTAAATCATCTGGACGAGATTGATTGATTGAATTGGGATGAAAATGATGAACAATTCTGGAACTTCATAACTGGAGTATTTTTCATTGAACATGCTTCGGTATTTTGATTATATCTTGATCTGTAGGGTTCCAAATTGAATGATTCTTGAATTATAGTAAACTATAGGCATAGGGATACAATTTTTATGAGAGAATGAACTTGAATTCTGTCTCTAGAATTCTATATTTTTGAATTAAAGGTTAGAATATGATATTATTTTAGTTATGAGCAGTCCAAATTAATTGGAGTATAACATTTGTAGTACTAAACCGAATTGAATGATCTTAGTTTCATTAGAAAATTAAGACAATGGAGAACATTTTTCTATAAGAGAGTATTGTCAAATTACTTCATTTTCATTGTCTACTTGATCATGGAAAATAGACCTGGAGGTCTGGAATTTTGGAGATGTTATAAGAAGAAATTATAGTTTTGATAATGTACGATCATGTAATGTTGGAATAACATTAATGAGTGAATTGTTGGTATTAAAGTACCAAATACATGTGTAAAATGGATATGAAGTGGTTCATATGATTAAAGTTGTGATTCAAAAAGAGGGGTAAAGTGTATCTAGTAAAAGTGAATGAGAAGTGAGTTATTATGAAAACAAATGATGCAAAAAATTAAGAATGTAATAAAATGTGAAATTTGATAATATACCCGGGATTATCATGAACATGCATCGTACATATTCCATATACACACGTGTGCATAAATGAATGCTTAAAATTGTGCAAAGTTATTAATGTGTGTGTGCAATGTGTGTATTGCATAATTTTGATGTGCAAGATGAACATTCGCATTCAGACGTTTCCAGAATTTGGAAGCTAATGCTAATCTGGAGCGTACTGTGAGTAGACCTAGATGGTCTTACTTTATTGTTTATTTTGTTTATGTTATGAATTGAGTGATTATGAATATTTATGAATGTGATTTGATTGTTGAATTCCGGACAATGAATGTCCGATGATTGTGATATATGAATGAGATATTGAAGTACTAATTATAAGTGAATGTGATGAATTAAATGCTTCATGATATAGATGCATGATCACAAAGTGTTCTCAGCATAAATGTTGAATGTCGAACTAAGGTCCGATGATATATGATATTGAATAAGTGATCATATGTGATCGATGCATTTCACTACATGAATGCATAAAAGATAAAGGCAGTTGTGACCAGAGTAGCCAACGTGAAAAGAGCATTAAGCTCAGTTATGTACATCAGAGCCTCAGGCTCAACGTTTAATAAGCCTGATATCCCCAACGGATATGGGATAGTTATTAATGAGTCCAGTATCTACAACGGATACGGGACAGTTATCAATGAGCCTGGCATCCATAATGAATACGGGACAGTTATAGACACTCGGTCACAACAAAGTAATAAAAGAAAGTGAGTCTCATGTGCATTGCATATGAAAATTGATATGTATGTTTCAAATGAACAAAATGAACTGTGTGACTACTCTAAATGTGAATTGTGAAATAAGTGATTAAAATGATATGTGATGCAATGTGATTATTAGATAAATGATGTGAATTATGTGTTATGTGACTGGGAGAGCCATCAAGGATGGTCACTCACTGAGTTTGCAAAACTCACCCAAAATTTGCAAATATTTTTCAAGCTTAGAAGAGTACCCCATTAGACAAACGAAAGTATACCTACTGCATTCAAGTAAGAGGTAGAGGTCAAGATCAATTGGCATTTGCATTGATAGTTTCTTATTTGTGTATTCTGTTACATTTGTATAATGTGTATTTGAATATGCTTCTGTATGTAATAACTTTCCAAGTTGGAAATGTTTGTAAATGATTTTGCAATGTAATGAGATTATAACAAGTATTTTGTATTTGTAACGGGCCCAAATGGCTATTGAAATTTTTGATGATTGTATTGTTGCGATAAAAAAATTGTACTCAATTTCGAGTGTTTGACTGTTCTAGCATGCTGTCCTCACGGGATATGTACTCGGACATCACTCAGGATGTCGGATACGTGTCTCGAGAGGGTGGGATGTTATAGATTGGAAGTGGTGAAGATGCTTGGCTTTGGTTTGATAACTAAGCTACTTAAAATCTTATAATCCTGAGAGAAGAAGTGTCAACACTCATATTTAGAATTCCAATTCAGACTCGAGTTTCCAAAGTCATTGACTATAATTCTTAGTTAGCAACTTGCAGGGGCATAGATAGACTACTAAATCATTATCCCAATTACTCACCCAACCTATTAATAAAGGATAAAGCAACTTGGACCATCAATAGAAATCTAGAATTCTCTAACTCCTCTTGTTTAAAAGTTATCATACCCTAAATTCCAACCATTACATAATATAACATTGTTTGGAAATGATCATTAATGCCAAAGACTCACATATCACTTAGCTAGTTGCTGGAAGGACATTAAAAACCAAAGATAGGCTAAAGGGTTCAAGTGATTAGCTTTGCATCTTATGCAATATGAAACTTGAAACTATAAAACATCTATTTTTATCAATGTAGCTTCACAACTACCATATGGGCTAGAATGCAACATATCATAAACCTAGTTTATATAGTTGTTAATTAGGATAACATTTTGGTGTGGGTTGAAAGATAATACAATAGAATGGGGAAAGATAAAAATTGTCTAAGCCTAAGCCTAAGCCTAAATTATTCTACGTATACAATATAAAGTCAAATAAGTTAAAGAATAATCAATAATTGCAAAATTGAGAATCATGCACTTGCCCATAAAACTTACTACTGGATTAGAGAAATCCTTATTGCTCACAAAGCTACTGAAGACTTGAGCTACTCACTTAAAAGAAGATGGAACTTGGAATAACTTGGATATTTTTTGTACTAGTAGTCCTAAGGGATGACAGGATGTAAAGTATATCTATTTGGATGCAAATTATGTTGGCATAGCCTTGTACTACTACGCTTTTACTACCTTTTAGGGTATATTAATGAGTTTATTTTAATTTTCAAAAAAACATTTGATAGGAATATGGTTCAATCGATGATATTGTCTACTTCCTTAGGTTAACATAACTAGTCCATAAAGTTATGCACGTCGAAGCCTTGGAACTTTGTAAAAGCCTTTATATTTGAAAAGATTAGTTAGAGAAACCCAATATGCAAAACCAAATCTAACATTGGAGAATAATCCATCGAAGAGGGAAAAATTATGGAGATATATTCCAAAAGATGTTAATAACATTTTGAAGATCATTTGCAGCGTTCAGAAACTGAAATAGATAGAAGCATCCAAAGACCAGCCAAAGAATAGCTCTCTAGTGGAAAAATAAACAACTTTAATGATAAAAGGATAGGAAATAGCCTAACCCAAATCAATGACCTTCACTAGAGCCTATCTTTGATCAAATCAGAGTGATAGGCACCATGAGTGGGTAGAGTTGGACTATGTCTATACTCTTATCAAATTACTAAGGATAAGTTAATAAAGCCTTGGCAAACACTCCTTTCAATACAAAGACTAAAAAATGTTAATGCCCACCAATATGGGATAAGAGAACAACACATTTGGTAAAATAAGTAGAAGCGGGGGCCCATTTATCCAATAATTCCCCACTAAATGGCTCACTAACTCTAAATTTTTATATACTTAAGCATCAATATCTTTTAATTGAGTTAATACGTAATGATGTAAAGAAACAACTTAGTTACAAATAGAATTTCTCTTGAACTTTATAGACTTAGTATACCTTTAATTTATATGAATTCTATGATTTAAAAGAAGAAAAATCATAACAAGCACTTTTTATAGCCATGTGCATACCTTGGGTGCTCATGAATTTAGAAGATAGCCCAAGTCTTTTATAAAAGGCTGCCATACCTTCACACTAAAATGGGTGGTTTCTCCAAGTCTATCACCCTACAGACTACCTATTAAGGGTTATGAAACTATTATGCACCAATATGGCTCAACTTCTACAAAACCATATCTATCAAGTCCATCATATTAGGACCACCATAATAGACTATGGATCTTATAAAATTCAGATAATAAATCCATCAAGTTCGTCTCTCTAGGATGACTTAAATAGCAAGGCTATTCATTCATTAAGAGTTAAGGCTTAATTGCACATTAAACATAACTACACGTCATAGGGATAGGAATGTTATACATATTAAGGACTCATATGGCTTTTTTTGACCATAATATGGTATCCACCATAATTCCTCAATCCATGGGTTTAAGCCCTATCCTCCTTAATGATTCAAGAACTATTTTCCTTGTTAATCGCCTAGTGAGAGGTTCTATTAAGTTTCTCTTAGATGTCAAATATTCCAAAGAAATCACTCCATTTTTTATAAATTGTTTCACTGCATTATATCTAATGCGGCAGTGTCCTCTTGCCATTACACACGTTTTTTGCTATCCCAATGACCGCTTGCAAATCAAAATATAAAAAAAATTGTTACACTTGGTTTTCCCCAATAATGGCATATTTTCCAACAATTCCTTAACCATTTTGCTTTTTGACCTGCAACTCACGAGCAATGAAACAGTGGAGCTTATTATTCATGTTTGTTTTACATATTTGCATGATATAGCACCTTTACCTAAGGTTAAGATATAACTACTAGTAGAGCTAACTTCATCATCTTCATATACCCAATTTGTAGCATAAAATCCTTCAAACATGGCAAGAAATTTACTAAAATGCAAACACTAGTTTATGGTACCTGTAAGATATTTTAACAAGAGATCAATTGCATCTAATGCTCATTACTCAAGTTATGAGTATAACAACTCAATCTACTAATAGCATAAGCTATGTCAAGTCTAGTATAATTTATAAGGAATATAACACTTTCTATAATTTTAATATACTTTGCTTATGAAACACTAGAGCCTTTATTCTTTTTTAGAGATATAATAAAATCATAGGGTGTTCTCATAGTCACAACATTAAAGCAACCAAAATTTTCAATATTTTTTCAATATAATGGGATTGACATAAAGGGAAGCCATTTTTTATTTTTTATCATTTTAATAATAAGAAGTACATTAGCTTCTCCTAAATCTTTCATATCAGATTGAGTAGATAAAAACATTTTGGTCCCATTGACTACATCTATATTAGTACCAAAAATGAGCATATCATTAACATAAAGGCATATAATCACATAATTTGATCTATTCATGTTTTATAAGCTCATGAATTAGATGCATTCACAACATAACCATTACTTACTAAAGTTTGGACAAACTTCTCATACTATTATTTAAGACCATAGAGGTACTTTTTAAGTTAACACAACTTGTTCTCCTAGCCAAGAACCACATAACTCTCTAGTTGTTCCATTTCCTCTAAGTTACCATTAAGAAATATAGTTTTCACTTCTATTTGATATACTAGTAGGCTATAAATGGTAGCAAGGGCAACCAAAGTTCTAAAAGTAACAATTTTAGTCACAAGAGAGTAAGTCTCAAAATAGACGATGCCTTTCATTTGATTATAAACTATAACCACTAATTTGACTTTAATTTTTTCTATAATTACATCAAACCTCATTTTCTTTCTAAAGATCCACTTGTCATTATTAAGTCAACTATGTTTTGGGTATGGTTTGTCATTATTGAATCAAGCTCATTTTAATGGATTCTTTGGAAAAGTTAGTGTCTATAGAAGTCATTACTTCTTCATATGTTATAGGATCTTTTTTAATTAAAAAGATAGAAACAATGTCCTCATTATTCTATTAAGATCATAGTTTTCACCTAAGAAGGCAATAATAAAATCTGGTCTAGAACTTCTTTCAATTCTTAGCCTTTTACTCTTCCTAAGTTCATTTAAATATTCAATTGAAACAGAAGTAGAAGCAAGTAAAGACAAAGGCATACAAAAACATTAGAAGGACCAACAACATTACTACCATCTTTTTTCTTTAATGGAAAGACATGTTTAAAAAATTCTACATCTCTAGATTCAAAAAAAAAATATTGCTCAAAGAAATAAATCTAGATGCAGCACTGTTTTGAGCAAAACTTATAAACACACAATCAAAGGTCTTAGGCACAATATTTTTTTTCTAAAGTCTAGTAATCCAACTTTAGCTAAACACCCCCACACTTTTAAATAATTAAGTTTAGGAGCAAATACTTTTCATATCTTATAAGGGATTTTGAATAGCTTTTTATGAGGAATTATATTAAGAATACAACATATATAAATTA
Organism: Erythroxylum shatona; assembly: GCA_027568895.1. Taxonomy (NCBI): domain Eukaryota; kingdom Viridiplantae; phylum Streptophyta; class Magnoliopsida; order Malpighiales; family Erythroxylaceae; genus Erythroxylum; species Erythroxylum shatona. Next base: position 15,432,037 of record JAOSBK010000006.1, read on the forward strand.
CCACTTCCCTTTACATATTGTCAGACATATTGGAATTCTATAGCATAGCATTCATCATTTCTTTAAGCGTTCAATTTTTCCTCTTAATTATGTCATTTTGTTGGGGTACATAAAGGGTATTAATTAATGTATTATATCATTCTTTTCTCAAAAATTCTTTAAAAAGTTAGTGTTATATTCTCCACTCTTATCGAAAGCAAGTTTTATGATTTTCCTATCTAATTGGTTTTCTAGTTCCACTTTGTATTTTAATAATATCTCTTTGGCCTCATCTTTAGATCCTAGGAGAATAATCATCAATAAAGTTTATATAAAATTTTTAGCCCTTTTGCTAACAGAGTTTTTAAAATCATCCAAATATGTATAAATCAACTTACGAAACTCAGTGAATCTAGTTAAGGTTTAAACAATTTTTTATCAAACTTTGCTTCTATATACACAGAGCACCTAGAAAAGTTAACATCTACAAATTTATGAAAAGCATGTTTTTAAGTCTCTTAATAGAACCAACATTAGTATGTACTAGCCTATCAAGCCATAAATTAATAGATTTAACATATAAGAAGTAGTTGAAAAGCTAGTATTGAAAGTAAAAGAAACAATGTTCAGTATATGAAGTCCATCAACTAAGTACCCCTTTCCCACAAACTCCCCATTTCTAGTAATTATGACCTTATCAGCCTCAAAGACAATTTCCAGTCCAACCTTAATAAGTAATCTACCAGAAACTAAGTTCCTACGCAGAGAGGGGACATACAAAACATCATTCAAAGCTAAATTTTTTTTCATAAATGAGTTTAAAGAAGATCTTTCCTTTAACAAGCACTCCAATAGTTATAGAGTTTCCTATAAAGACACATTCTCCATCTGCAGCATCCTCAAATTGTTGGAACAACTTATTGTTGGCACAAAGGTGCTTCAAAGCACTGGTATCTAGCACTAGGTAGTTTTGTTCTCCACCAGGTTAGCCTGCATGAATATAACAACTATAATTTCATCCTTTTTAACAATATTGGCTTGGGGTGCAGACTGAGTAGCAGGCTTCATATTGGCCTTTACGATGACTACACTCATATGCTTATAGCCTGGTTTGCACATATATAGCAGGCCTTCTTTTTATAAATTCCTCTATCACCCTTCTTAAATTGGTTTTGCTTTTTTTACTACCCATTCTTTTGATCTTCTTGTTCTTACCTTTGAACCTGTCCTTAGAAGTACTAACAGAAGACTCAACTATGTCAACTTTAACAAAAATAAAAGAAACAAAATTGAACTTATCTTTTAGGTGATTAGCCTCCTGAATTCTTATGTGACTAATAAGCTCTTAGAGATCCATGTATTTCTTCTTATGATTCAATTGATTTCTATAATCACTCCAGGATGGTAAAAACTTCTCTAACAATATATTTTCTTGCAATGTCTCACACATCTTCATTCCCTCACTTAACATATCAGCTACCAAGTTCTAGTACTTATAAACTTACTCTATCACTAGTTTGTCATCCACCATCTAAAACTACAACCATTTGCCTATCACATACTTTTTCTTCCCAGAATCATCTTTCCCATACTTCTTCTCTAGGGTGTCCCAAATGACCTTGATAGATTTCTGATTCATGAAAAGATTAAATAGAGAGTTGGTCATATGGTTTAGTAGATGTTCTTTGATTGTTTTAATATCTTTTTCATGATTCATCCTAGATTCTTCTTTAATGGGAGTGCTACGAGTTTTAGAGGTCATGAATTTAAAAGACAAAAGATAAATGAATAACACATAATATACTTCTAGTCGTTTAAAGAAAATAAGTAATTTTTGGAATTAACATTTGAAATTGGTTCCATCTAAGGGTTCGAGTTTAAAGAGGTCAAGTAAGACTTTGTTCCATGATATGACCATTATAGACTTCTATTATCAAATTTTTCTTTCAATATGTAAGAAAAATAAAGATGCAGTAACGAATAAAACTTATTGAATACTTGCATTAGTTATAGCCACTACCTTGAAAGCAAAATTTGGCGCAACGTAGTGCAATTAGTGATGTCGTCTGCTCTCCAAGGTTAATTTAACTAGTCCATCAACTTGTGCGCTCGAGGTTGAAGACTTGGGACTCATAGAGTTATAGTCTCCTAAAGAAGAAATCTTATCTGGTTAGTAAAATTCTCAGTATTTAAAAAAAAGTAAGAAAAAGCCAATATACAAGACCAAATCAAATGTAGGAGAAGAATTCATCGATGAGGCAAAAATCATGGAGAAAAATCTAAAAAATTTTCATAACATTTCTAGAAAGAATTTACAACCCAAATCAATGACCCATACCTACGCTCAGATCGAACCAGGTGAACGAGTAGAGCATATGCGAGCAAAGTTAGCCTAAGTCTAAGCTCTTACCAAAGTACTAATGGACAAGTTATTCAAGCCTTAACAAACACTTATTTCAATATAAAGACTAAAAGAATAATGTTTATACCAACCTATATGGGACAAGAATACAAAATATTTGGTAAAATAAGTAGCGGAGAGGGTCATTTATCTAATAGATTGTATGATTAAGAGTTAAGTTAAAAATAAATTTCTAATTATCTTAATTAACTTTTAGATTGCATGAATTATTTAATCAATTATTCTTCTACTAAAATTTCTCAATCTATATTTTTATAATTCAAGAAAATTTCTTCAATGACATAACTTTATGCATAGTATTTCAAAATTATGAATTATTTTACTATTTCCAAGTAATTTAAATTGTACTAAGAAAACCATCTAAATACGTGATTGTTTATTACATATTTTGAAGGTCCAATTGAAACCAATAGCAATGCATACTTAGTTTTTCTAAAGGTTAAATTTTAAATTAATCAATTTTAAAGTGGCTTCAAACTTTAAGAATTAATTTGAACTAAGTTTTAGATTAGTACGGTCCATGGATTTGAATTTTGTTTCGTACCGATCGAGAAATGATACGAGACAGAGGGGCATTTGTACTGGTGGTAAATGCCGATCAATACTGACCTTTTTTTGCTTGATACCAACCGATACAAACGATATTAAAAATACTAGCCATATACGAACTGGTACCATAAATTTTACAAAATTTGAGCACTAAGTTGTAAAAAAATATTTTTTTAGGCAACTCCTCCCATTCCACTCCCACACTTGACATTTGCATCTTCTTTCTCTCAAATTTTATTTTTTCTCTCACATCTCACTAACTCTCTCTCACTGACACCCACTTTGGTAGCCTTTTCTCTTCTTCGGTGACATCACAGCTCCACCCACCACTGGCAGCCCTCCCTCCTTCTGGTCTCTCCTTTTAGCTTCTCCCACTTTTTTATTTCTTTCCCACACATCTCACTATCTTTCTTGACAACCATCACCTGCCATCACCATCGATGCCCCTCGACCACCACCAGCCCACCCACCACTCTTAGAGTCTCGGATCTCCTCTTTCATGCCAAATCTGAAACAGATCTGGATCTGTTTCCAACCTAGCCAAACCTGTTGAAATTGTTGTTAAATTTTGAAATAAATGGGTGTGTGTTTATGACTTTATGTTTTTTTGTGAATTATGAATGGAATTGTTAGTGTATTTTGTGAATTGTGAATAGAATTGTTGGTGTTTTTTGAAAATTGAGAATGAATTTGTTAATTTGTTGTTATGTTGCTTGTTGTGTGGACTAAGGATGTGATGTGGAAGTGTGGAACTAGCAAATGTAAATTGATTCATTGAAGTTGTTTGCTTTCATCCATGAAAAGAGCACTGATTATTCAATTCAGTCAACATTGCATTAAGTTTTTTTGTCAGTTTTTTTTATCATACAATATGTTGTTGTGGGACAAACATAAGGTTACTATTTTAGAGTTGACATAAAACTTTTTTAGATTCGCATGCTAAAAAATGTGTCATATTTACGTTTATATCTTATCTTATGTTTATTAGATAATTACATTATATCTTTATTTATACAAGATTAAAATATTTAATATAATTACTTTTACAGTTAAGTTATGAAGTTTAAAGTTTAAACCATTTAAAATAATAGACTGAAACTTAATAAAAGAAGTTAGAATCTAAACAAATTTCAATAAAACGTAATTAGCATCGTCTTTGTTTGTTGCGTAATAAAATTATAAGTTTACAAAAAAGTAAACATTATATGGATTGACACATTTTAATTATGATTAAACAATTTTTTAAACAAGTCTTTCTTATACTTTAGAGTTATTGGTGGGAAGGTGAAGATGTGTGAGTTTACTAAGATTAGATAGATCAAATCTATGGTTTGACTTTCATTTATTAGCTTGTCACATATTTTAAATTACATAATTAATGTATTAACAATGTAATTGTTATAAGTTTATTAAACGTATTGATTGCAAATTTTGAAATTGTTGAAAATAGAAATTGTTTATGTATATTTTGTAATGGTTGAATTGAAATTGTTGAAAATTGTTATAAATAAAAATTATTTAAATATGTTTTGTGATTGTTAGAAATGGAAATTATTTTATGAATGTTTTGTGATTAATGGAAATATAAATTTTTGAAAATTGTTGGAAATGGAAATTGTTTGTGTATATTTTTGTGATTCTTGGAAAGTGATTATTGGAAATGAAAATTATTTATGTATGTTTTGTGATTGTTGGAAATATAAATTGTTTTATGTATGTTTTATGATTATTTGAATTGGAAATTGTTGAAAATTGTTGGAAATGAAAATTGTTTATATATGTTTTATGATTGTTGGAAATGGAAATTATTTTATGTATATTTTGTGATTATTATAAACAGAAATTGTTGAAAATTATTGGAAATGAAATTTATTAATGTATATTTTGTGATTATTTGAAATGGAAATTGTTGGAAATGAAAATTATTTATGTATGTTTTGTGATTATTGAAAATTGAAATTGTTTTATATATGTTTAGTGTTTATTGGAAATGAAAATTGTTAAAAATTGTTGGAAATAAAAATTATTTATGCAGATTTTGTGATTGTTAGAAATTGAAATTATTTATGTATGTTTTGTGATATTTGAATTGACACTGTTCGAAATTATTGGAAATAAAAATTGTTTATGAATGTTTTGTGATTGTTTGAAATGAAAATTATTTGTGTATGTTTTGTGTTGTTTGAAACTTTGAATTGAAATTGTTCGTAATTGCTCGAAATGGAATTGTTGAAAATTGTTGGAAGTGGAAATTTTTTATATATGTTTTGTAATAGTTGAATTGAAATTTTTGGAAAATATTATAAATGTAATTGTTGGAATTTAGAAATGAAATTGTTTATGTATTGTGATTGTTAAAAAAGGAAATTATTTATGTATGTTTTGTGATGTTTGAATTGATATTGTTCGAAATTATTGAAAATGGAAATTGATTATATATGTTTTGTGATTGTTTAAAATGGAAACTGTTTGTGTATGTTTAAAATATTGAATTGAAATTGTTACAGAAGGAATTGTTGAAAATTGTTGAAAGTGGAAATTATTTATGTATGTTTTATAATGGTTAAATTGAAATTGTTGAAAAATGTTAGAAATGAAATTGTTTATATATGTTTTTTGTAATTATCTATGTTGAATAATTGAATTGTTAGTTTTTGACTTATAGTGATTTGTGTTCGATGAAATTGAATTGTGTATGATGTAATCATATATAATGAGTTATATTATATAAGATGAGCATACGTATTGTGTAATGAAATTATGTGTTATTTATTTTGATATATGCATTCATTTATTTTTACAGATAAATGGAAGGAAGTTCAAGTATTCCAGATCAAACCACTTTAGGAAGATACAATGATTCGGCTTGGGCTCATGCTACATTGGTTCCTGGTATGAAGAATCATACTATTTATTTGTTTTGTAACAAGCATTTGATAGGTGCAGAAGTCACCCGATTAAAGAAACATTTAGCTTGGGTTAAAAGAGATGTGAAATTCTATTAAAAAAAGTAAATCATGATGTAAAGTGACAAATGAAAACATTGCTTGGAAAATGTCAACATAAGAAAGATAGAAGGAAAAGGTTGAATTTTGAAATTGGTAGTGAAAGTTCGTTTGCTGGTTTTCGTGGTGATTGTGAAAATATTGAAGCTAGTAGTGGTAGTGTTCCATCTCAAGCCCAACAAGAAGCACCTAAACTTGATGTTAGGAAAAGAATAAGGCACGTGACTAGTTTTTTTGCACCTCTTAGAGCTCAACATTTAATTCGTAGTGCTATGCAATTAAGAGATACGACTCACAATGTAGATATGGTAGTAGTTAAATGATAGTGATATGATACAGGTTCATCATTCAATGCTCCCCAATCATACTATTATCAGCCTATGGTGGATGTTATAGTCTCTTATGATTTGGGATACAAAGCTTCTTTTATTGATGAATTAAGAGATAAACTTTTGAGTTGTTCTATTTCTGACATTAGAAGTTATTTGGAATAAAGAAGAGTGAATTGAGCTATTTATAAGTATTCAATCATGTGTGATGGTTAGACAAATATGAGATAAAAGTCTATTATTAATTTTTTAGTTTATTCTACCACCGACTCAATGCTTTTGAAATCTGTTGATGCATCTGGCTTTATTAGGAATATTAAGACTTTGTTTGAGATATTTGATGAAATTATGAATAAAGTAGGGCTAGAAAATATTGTTCAATTTATTACTGACAATGATTCCAACAGCAGGAAGAAGGTTGCAGAATAATTATAATTCTTTTTTTTAACGCTCCTTGTGTTGCACATTACATTGACCTAATAGTGAAAAATATAAAGGATTCTAGGTATTTTCCTATTATTGATGAGATTATGCAGAAATCTAAAAAGGCGACTAAGTTCATCAATAATCATTCATAAGTATTGAATGTAATGAGAAAAGAATTTACCAATGGTAGGAATTTGTGTCTTCCTGCTGTGACAAGATTTGTAACAAATTTATAATCACTTCAATCTTTTGTTACGATGAAGAAAGAGTTAAGATAAATGTTTACAAATGATAAGTATGTTGCATCTTAGCATAGTAGGTCTAATGCTGAAGTGGAGGTTTTCATAATTGTATTGGAAGATAGAGAATTGTGGCTTCATTTCCAATTTATTATCCGAGTTTATGAGCCTTTAGAGAGGGTGCTTCACTTGGCTGATAGTAAAAAAAACCAACATTGTTTTTTTTAATGTCATGGAGAGAGCAAAGAAAGCAATCAAGACCAATCTAAAATATAGACCTTCCTTGTACTCACCGTATGTTGCAATCATCAATGAGATGAGAAAGGCAACTTTCTTCTTCATTGTTTACTGCTGAGGCGCTTTTGAATCATAGTGTCTATTTCTGACCGAATTTTACTAAGAAAGCTAAAGTTAATAGAGAAATAATATTAGCTATTATAACAGTTGTCGGGCATGACGTAGTGCAAGATCTCTTAAGCTCACAAATGGAGCTTTATAAGGTGTCTTTTAAGGATTTTAGAATGTCGATTGCTATTTGAAAAAAGGAAAACTTTCTCACGGTATTAGTTGTTTTCTTTTTCTTATTTGTTGAAAATTAATTGTCATTTTATTTTATTTATAACGTTACTGTTGTTATCTTATGACTTATATTTTCTTAGTGGGATCAATTTGAAAATGGTGTTTCAGAATTGCAAAGGTTTGCAATTTGAATTTTAAGTCAATTTATAAGTGCAACAGATTGTGAACAATATTAAAATACATTTGAATTTATCCATTCTAAGAAAAGAAATAGAATGGAGCATAAGAGGATGAATAAATTGGTTTTTGTTCGTTACAATTTAAAATTTCGAGAAAGGTATATTATTATCATTGTTAATTTTGATATAATTCCTTATAATTTTCTAATAGATTAAAATTTATTGTTTATTAAGAATCTTAATAGTACAAATAGTTCAATCGATCCAATTTTCATTGTTAATATTGATCTTTTGGCGGATTGGGTTTATGAGAAATCGGATTTGATAGATGTGAATGACTTGGAAAATAATCTTGGAAGGGAAAGCATTAACATATCATTTGGTGTGTTGAATTTGAATAATGATGATGATGAAACTTTTCTCAATGATGAGGATTTTGACCCTGTTTGGCAATCAGCTGATAGCTGATTCTATTAGCTGTTAGCTGATAGCTGATTATATCAGCTGGTTTGACCAGCGGATTGCATTAGCTGTTTGTTAAAGATGTTTGGT
>JAOSBK010000006.1:15448467-15468956 GCA_027568895.1 Erythroxylum shatona
ACATAATAGCTAAAATAATGGGATAACTACTAGATGTGCGTAATAGGATCAAACTACTGATTGACTAAATCTTGGCCCATGTGTTGGAGGTGTCGTATCAAAAACCATCAGAAAACTTGACTCAATTTCATTTAGAAAACATAACACATGGTCCAATGATATCAAACCATTGCATAGCAACTGCATTAAGAAGAAATTTCACATCGAAAAATATGATAAAAGATGCAAAAGTTCAGTAAGCAAATGAATCTTTATTAAGGCATAGAATAGAAAATTCTCTCCTCTTCAGCCACATAGGAATTTGTGCTTGGCCACCAACAAGGGAGCTCTAATAATTTCTTTCCAAAAAAATTCATAGAAAATGTCTCCCTCCCTTTTTTACTTTCTCCAATCAGTGCCATCCCAAAATGAAATCCAAGGATCAAGAGCTGGTAAATTAAGAAATCATAGAAAAGAAATCAAAATGAAACCACTGACAACTACTAGAATGATCGAGTCCCAAAAGTTGGCAATAGTTAAAATTACATGGTAAATCGGACTTTAATAAAGCAGATGGAAAAAAAGATCAATTGCATTATCTCAAGCCAAAAGATAGGAGACATATTGAAAGACAACCTAAAGAGAATAGCTTAGAAGATATTGCATATATCTATGTATCTGTGAGAAAGAATGCATAGAGATGTCTTTGAAAACGTACACTGTCTTAGAGATGTGTAAGCTATTTTTGCTGCACTCAGCTCGGCCTGCTTTTTGGTTCTTGCTTCAAGCCCTCTAAAAACCTGTCCTTTTACTTCTACGGTTGAGAAAAAAACTGGCGAATGAAGCTCACCAGATCTCTTTGTGTTATAGATTGGCAAAGGATAACGATATTTTTGAACCAAATCTTGTAAGAGATTCTTGTAAATAGATTCATCCTGAGTCAGAAAATATAGAGAAAACAAAGATAGTAAGCGCATGAGAAAATCAAAATATTCATAAATTTCAAAAAGGAAATGCTAACACCAACAATGGTTACTACAAAACTGACCTCTTCAACGTTGTCTGGGGACAAAGACATCAAAGCAACTTTGGCAGCTGCATGTTCAGCTTTGGCTAATGTGGGATAAAATTCCTGACTCTCATAAGTTTTCCCATCAACTACAACTTTACACTTGAAGCTGCAAGCATGAGGAGGACCCATACGCTCCCAAGAGTATAAAGGCAGATCAAGATTTCTCTTTGCAGCATATATTTGCAATTGATTTTTGTACGTATGTCTCAATTCTATATGCCAACAAAATTGCAAGACAAACAGAAAAAGGAATTTAGAATTTATGCTTGCATTCTTTCTTTCCATTTTTCAGTTTTAGCAATTAAATACAAATGTGAGTATTGTATGAATTCAATCAATTATTCTTTATTCTAGGCTGAATAAACCTGCTGCTTTTGTTCGATATGTGCGTAATGGACTCATGAAGATTTCTAGAGTTTCTATAGAAAACAAGGGGAACTCATACTCACCCTGGCAAGAAAAAGTGGTTCAACACTGAGGTTATGAGTTTCTAGGCAGCTTTGGATAGGTAAGAGAAGGGGCAAAAAAAAAAAGATTCAAATGAGAGAAATTTGTACCAAGAGCTTTTGGTCAGGACTGTTAAATGCAGTTTAGTGAAGAGTGTACAGTAGCATGATATTTCTAGCAGATTACATTTAATAGGTAGGGATGACAATGAGCTGGCCCATGGGCCTAAATTCAGTTGTTTTCAATGGGCTAGCTCATGGGCCAAATCAGACCCAGACAGGTCGGAGACTCAAATTTTTTAAACAAAATGACATCATTTTGCTTAGAAGAGTTAGGCCTTGGACAGGCTTGGGCCTAGGTGATTTAAAAAAATAAGTTATTTTATACATTTAATCTTTAAAAAATTATTTTAAAAAATTAGTGAGACCGGCCCATGGGTCAACCCATTGCCATCCCTATTAATAGGTGAGGAACAAGAATGATTAAAATCTTAGAGAAAAAGAAAACTAGTTTATAAGCAAGTCGTACAAACATATTATGATGGATACTCCTAAAGAAGACAATCAAAGCCAAATAGAAATAAAGTTCCTAACTTCAACACCAACAATGAAATCTGATCAAAGAATATGGCATAAGAATTACACCAATATCTATAGATAATCATGAACATCTAGTTCTATGGAAAAAGGATATATAAACTTCATCTTCCCAAGAAAAAAAGCTGTTTCCATCAAATTTATTAGAAATACGCGGACTTCATAATTGTCAAGCTAATACAAAATACTGATCAAACAATATATCAGAAGATTACAAAAATGGTTACAGAAGTAAGAAGGACAATTATTTCTTGGCTAAAAGAACTTAAGAACATTAATTTTCTCCTTCCAAAGTAAACTACTGCTTTGGATCCAGGAAAAAAAGCTGTTGCATTGACACCTAGTTTGGATGATTACTGACAGCAAATATACAATGCAACAATAAATGTAATTAAGAGTATCCCGAGAAAAGATCAAGTAGCAATTAAAATTTCCTTACCTCTGGAGCTATCATCATTGAGTGCAATTTGATTCCTTGAAGGAGTACGATTTGCCTCTTGCAATTCCCCATCTGTTGTGGGACTACTGTTCATTTCAATGCTTGAAGGACCTACAACAATGAAAATGATCCAATAAAAAGTAATTAATTTCCTTTAGCACATGGGCAACAATTAAAGTATATGGTTTCAACAGCCACCTCATTTAACCATGCAGATATGCATTACAATATAACATCGGATTAGTTGCAATGACAACAAACAATTTTATTAGAGTAATATTGAAACATAAAACTTCAAATTCGTTGTTAATCTATTAGAATAAGCATCATAAAGAACGTTTATATCAAACTGGATTCTCAAGCATGAAATAGTCTGCATAACTCCATAAGAGATCTTTGTATATACATACGCTGCTGAAGGGTTGTATAAGCAACTTTTGCTGCACTTAATTCAGCTTGCTTCTTAGTTTTTGCTTCTTGTCCTGTAAAACACTGTCCTCCTACCTTCACAGTCGAAAGAAAGGTCGGCAGATGAACTTCACCGTTCACCACCGTAACATAAGTTGGTAACTGGTAACCTTTCCTATGAGCCAGTTCTTGCAAAAGGTTTTTGAAAGCTGAATCAACCTAAAAGGTTATATATAATGGGTAATCAAACAACAAACATAGCTGCAGAGAAACAAACGAACCTTACTGCAAGTCCGAAACAAGAAGATTTTAAGAAGTTGGTCACTTCACGGTCAATTATCACCTTTCTAGAAGTTACTTATAATTGTAAAGACTATGGTTAATCAACAACAAGATGAAGGAAAAGGAACAATCAAGTAAAAAATTTTACGCACCCTTGCACTTTTACTTTCATCATTTTCCCTTGGTATCAATAATTGTGCTCCATGATCATCACTAATCTCTCCGATGCTTTCATTCACACGATCTGCATGATATTTATTGTAAGAAAACCAAGAATCCGACGTTAAATTTGAACAAAATCACAAATAACGTTATTAGAAATAACCAATCAGCTTTCCAAGGAGAAAAGTTGATTAAGGTCCAAAACCAGGCTATAAAGCGAAACGAAAAACGAACGAATATTTTACCAGGAGTTGAGGTAGAAGTTGAAAGAGGAGGAGAACTTAGGGAGGGTCGTTGGGAGCCGGAGAGGTAATCGATAGCGACCTTGGCGGCGTCGTTTTGGGCTTCCTTTGAGGAGTTGAAGAAAGAATGCGTAGAGAAGGAGCAATCTTGGACGATGACCGTAGCTTGGAAGCGAGGGGCATGGTCTGAGCCTTCTTTACGGAACTGGTACACCGGCAGTTCCCACCTTCGCCTTTGGCACAGCTCTTGTAGTCTAGACTTGTGCATTCTTTCCTTCCTTTCTTAGTACATTCGCTTTTTCTCTCAGGCCCATCCAATTAAAACAAAAACGATAAGAAACAGGCTATTGCACTAGTCAATGAATAAATTCTGCACATGCTCTACTTTAGATTTATTTTCCGATTTTGCCATTTTGCTAATAAACGAATTCCAATGTTAAACCTTTTTTCCGGGGCTAAAAAAGTAAATTTAACTTCAATATTTATATTTAAACAAGTTAAATTTTTAGCATTTTACTTATTATAAAATAATTCAAATTGAATCCTATAATTACAACAGTCTTCTATCATTTCACAAAATTATATTATTTTTTGGACACACTATCATTTCACAAAATTATATTATTTTTAATACTTTTTAAGTATATATAGGTTGTGAGGCTTGGCTCTTTTTTAGAAATACTCAAAACTAAATAGTTAATCTTATTGATATTAATTCATCTTAAATAAAACCCTAACTAAACTTCAAATTAACAAAACCCTTAATTTTATCCCATCCTTAACCTTAAAATTATTTTTATTTTCTTCAATGGGCCGGGCTAGGCCCAGGCTATTCATGGCCCAACCGGCCCGACCCCTAGCCTATGTGGCCCATGGCTAGACGGGCAGGGATGGGTCAGCCCGTGGTCCGTCCATGTCGGGTCAAATCCAACCCGTCATATATATATATTTAAGAAAAAGTAAAAACGACGTCGTTTTTGAAGAAATGGTCGGGTCATGGGCTAAGCCGGTTTTGCCATCCTTAAAATTTCCTAACAAAACCACCAATTTTAATCTCTTCATCGCCGACTTTGCCATCCCTAAATTTTCCTAAAAAAACCACCAATTTTAAATCTCTTCATCGCTCTTCTCACATCCCTCTTCATGCATCACTCTTTAACCTTGCTAGTTTCCCTCTTCACTATTGCCAATAGCCAACAAAACCCCTTTTTTTTTAATCCCTCTTCATCGTCCTTCTCACATCCCTCTCACTATTTCCAATGTCCCTCTTCATCATCTCCCTTTATACAACTTAGCTTTCTCGTCTCTTCTGTGGTATTGGTAATTACTTAACCTCCCTTCTTTTCTTTGCTTCCATTTTAAGTTGTTTGGTTCTACAACATTTCCACTTATTTTTGTCTTCGTATGTCTATCTATGTTAAGTATAAGAATACCTTGTTTTCATCTACTGCTTATTTCCTCTTGATTGCATATAAGAGGTGGTAAGTGTACTTTAGAGTATGGTTTTAGGTGTCTTGCTAAGTGATAATTACATGTTTGAGACTTAGATTTACAACTTTTTAAATATTTTGTGCGTTTTGCTTGATTATTGTTTATTGGGGCAAGAATTTGATTTTAATGCATTTTTATTTAAGGGGTGTTTAATGTGTTTTGATGATAAGTCGAGACAAGAAACTTGAAGACAAGTTGAAGAAGAAGCCGAAGGAAGAGGTCTGTCACGATTGTGCAAGATGGAAGCTAAAGCCATTGTGAAGCCTTTGCACAATCGTGACAGAACATGTAGACAGGACCTAGTGCACGATAGTGCACAGTCGCAGTTATGTAATTGTTAAATTTTCTAGGTCGCGAGATTTTTATATTTTTGATAATTTAGGTCTATTTTTGGAAAATAAACAAGTGAGAAAACCTTAGAAGGATCAAAAAGTGTAAAAGGCAACCAAAAACACTAAATAGGTAGCTACAACATCCAAAGAAGAGATTGAGGAGGCAAAATTTCAGAAGAACAAAGCTATGTAATTTTCCAACTTAAAGAAAAAAAGAAGACATCCAGAATTCAAACTTCTATTTTTTTTCTTTCCTCATTATTGAATGTTGATTATGATCAATTTAAGATATAATTTGGATATTGATTATTAATTTTATTTTACGAATTAGTCTTAAATTGTTTTGTTAAACTTTTACATTCTTGATTTAATAAAGATATACTTTGTGGTGTTTATTTTATTATATTTGATTTGAATTGAGAGATTAGGTTGTATTGTCTGTGTTATGTTGCACAGTGAGATCTAGTACCATAGTAGACCTATAAAGATCATATTGATAGGAAATTGAAGAGAGATCTTAATTATTTGTTAGTTACCCATAGGATTGCTTCAAATCCAATTGGATAGTTAGAAAACAGATTGAGAGGTCAACTGGGATTACTTGGTTAGATCTTGAGAGAGGGTAATCATAATTATTGAATACTTAAGGTCGAGTATTATTAAATCAAGAAGGCAAAATGAAAACAAAACAAGGATAGAAGTAATTCCTAAGTTATCACCATTGATTAATCAATACATTTACTCATCATCATCATCGTCGTCATATCCCGAAGTCCTGCATTGAAGCGGGGTCTGGGGAGACCTAATAGTATGCAGCCTTATCTCTAATACTACTACTTGTTAATTATTCAATTATCAATTTTCTTTAGTTTAGTTATTTTCTAGTTTCATTATCATGTTATTTACCTTAAACAAAGTGTTATAAGAATTTTTAGGTGTCCAAAACAATCCTCGTGAGAATGATACTATTTATATTATAAAGGTATGACCTATAGTAGATCCATAATCAAAAAAGTGTTTGCGATGTATACTTGCAATATATATAGATGTAAAATTTTAAACAATAAGTTATTGACATCATTTTTAGGTATTGTAATTTAGAATCTAGTGCAATTTGAGTTACTTTGTTTTAAGGAATTTAACACTTTTCTTGTGTGATTGCAAGTGTGTAAAAATAAGGACTATAAGGAGTTCTAGCAAGCTTAAAGACACATAAGTTTATGATATCACTAAGAAAGAGAGAGAAATTTGAAAAGCAAAATGCCAAAAAACTATAGAAAGACCAATGGCACAAGAAGGGAACCAATCATTACAAGAAAAATAGGTTATAGTGATGGAAATTACCGACAAAAAATAAAGATTTTTCATCAAGAAACAAATTTGGTGACGGAAATTACTGATGGTAAGAGTCGTCGGAGAAACAATCATAGGTAAATTTTAGCGAAGGAAATAAGGAATCCGTCAATAAATTTAATGACGGAATGTTATATAACCGTTGGTAAATTTAGAGACGAAATTTTGTATTTCCATTTGTAAAATTTGGTAATCGACGGTTCTACAATATTCTATCACTAAATTTGCAACGAATTCCTAATATTCTATCGATGAATTTACCGGCAGTAAATTGTAAGTTCATCGCTAATTTTACCGATAGAAAGCATTATCTGTCACAAAATTTTTACCAACAAAATATTGTAATTTTGATGAGAAATATAGTTATATGAATTTGAACTACCATTTCTCACTTCCTACCCGAGTTTTCTGTCAATAATGTTTTGATTTTTTTGTATATTTAATTTCTATAAATAATATAACATTGATTGATAAATATAAAGTAAACATTATTCTGATTGGTAATATAATAAAAATATTATAATGTACATGAATAAGTGTCTTGAAAATAACTATGAATTAAGAATTCATACAAAAACTTAAGAGTAGCAAACTATCAAGTATATTCACTTATTCAAAAGCTATGCAGGTGGTGAAGGTGGATGCTCTGACTGTTGTGATAAGGTCTTGTCCCTCCCCTTCAACTCATCCATCTCATTACAAAGTTGAGTTGTGCACTTCATCAGCCTCTCAACTGTGTTCTCAAGCTGAACGACTTTCTTATTTGATGCGGGCCGTCTACTAGGTCTAGCTGTAGAGGATGTGGAGGATTGTGAATAACATGTATTTGCAAATGAACCTAAGCCAAACATCCTTACACGATGGTCGATACCACCTATTGCATCAATATATTCCTGACTCTTATCAAGATTTTCAAATTTTTGAGACTATCATTCAATGCTTTCTTGTATTTGGTCCTATTATTATAATTGTTTGTGTTAATAAGTGATAATTTTTAGGAATTAATATTAAACTATAGATTTTACATACATGAAGTTATCTGTTGATGGAGGTCACATCATCATGCTTCTTGGTGTGAGTGTGCAAAAAAAGCTAATGTGGTGTAGGCTTTCTGCCCATAGACTTTTCCTGCATCAGAATCAATTTTTATAAGTGAACTATAATTTACAAAAATTTTGACAGAGTTTTCTTTATTTTTATGATATTTACCCCTGTCAGATAAAAAAAATTAACTCAACAATACAATCATTAATGGCACCAGACATTGATAACATTATTATTCTCTATAATACACATATTTTCATTCTAAATTTTGTGCATCAAATTACATTGAAATCAAATGTCATACATCAAAGTACAAAAATTAGAATATAAGTGTGAAGTGTTGATACTTACAAGTTAAAGTGCATGCTTTTGGTGGGTCAAAGATCCTCCAGTGTGTACAGGTAGATTCTTTATGTTCGGTCCTCCATGTTTGTTAGCAAAATTACGCTCTAAAATGGACATTGTCTCAGGTGATGTCCAATACTGCTGCCAACAACTCCATATTTCTTCAAATATATGGGATTTGTACACCATTCTTGTGTATCAAGCCAAGAAAATCTCCATAACATGTACGAACTCGCCTCTCCCATATGTTATAAATTACATCATCAAATTTTGAATCCCAAAAAAATTCTTTCTGAAAAAAGAAATCGTACTATAAGTACTTATAAAGAGCAATATTTATCTAATTAATGTATAAAATTAGATAAAATAAAAAGATTAAGGAATATATGTTTTATACCTCAAACCCCTAATAATAAAAATCCTTTATCGCCTAAGAGACATTCTTCTATGTATAACCCTCAAGATCTATCCTCTCCTTAAACTTGGATTAAAATTTTCTAGAGTATGTTCCAAACGGAACCAACTTAATATATAAGCATTTTTAGATCATTTTCAAATTAAAACATTTAACTTAAGTATAAACCTATGGTCTTACTATGCATGAATTACAAAATTTTTAGAACTTCACTCGCAGATTGTTGACAATTATTATGTAAGTTCTTCTATAAACTCCCTTAGCTCCAAGATAAAGGCTACCTCCATCATCCGCAATGTTTACCCCTAATATCTTTGTTGATGTAGGGCTGGTGGATGGTGTATGGTTGGTGGATGGTGTCGCAGGGCTGTTGGATGGTGTAGCAGCAAGCACAAAAGGTGACTGTACTAGGATTGTAAGTCGAGAAGGTGATGCCTCATGTAGATGTGCAGTAGTTGGATGTATAACACATAATTATGTAGCATCTATCGAATGTGATGCTTTACTTGGAAAATGTGGTAACTTAAACCTTAGCTGTAACAAATCTTGTTTTCTCTTTTGTGACATATTTTTAACCTAGAATTCATGTTTTATTGAATATTCCAATAATAGAACAATATAAATTAAACATAAACAACAATATATTATTAATGCAATAATAGATTTATTTATATAATCTTCTATTACAAATACAAATTAATCACTATCATTACTTAATTGTAAATCAAAATCATCATTATGATCTTCTTCTTTTTCTGAAAAATTAGAATCAAACTCAGACTCCTCTTCAGATTTCTCGCCCTCCTCATCCTCTCCAAATGAAATTTCAACATATTCATTATTTGGACATTTCAAAAGTTCATTCTCATTATATGTGACACATGCATTTATTTCATAAACATCTTCCTGAAACATTTCACTTTCAATTCTCTTATTTTCTCCTTTTCTATATAATTCAAAAACACCTTGAAGTTTTACTTTGCAAATAACCAACCAATCGGACTTATCTTGTCGTAAGTTGAGAAAGGGGACAGAATACACCTGGATCGTTTGCATCCCCAACACAAAAGGTTTAAATTGTCTAAATCTCCTTCGCTAGTTAATTTCATCTAGATTGTATCGACTGTGCACTTTTATTCCAACATTAGGAGTTAGATCAAACTAGTCATACTTAAATATCTCACCGTTTTATTGGCAATGTCGGGTACTCAATTTCAAGTATCTAAATAATTTAGCATAGTAATTCATCAATTCTCCCTATATGCAAACCCCTACTACTTATTGTTGCCATACTATGACATAGTATTCTGTATGAAATTTGTATCCATTAATAAAATATACTGGATATGATTTAACAGTTCATAAATGTCCTTTTGGAAGATCACATATGAACTTGTTCTCTATTGAATTTCTGAGGCCTACACCAAATTTTTTCATATTAAATAGTATAATGCCTTTTAAACACTCTGATATGATAATTTAACCATTTCAATTATTGCAAATGAAAACTTACATATTTGTCGAACCATCAAGGAAAGTATCTTCTAACTTCTTTATTGATATCATCCTGTGTGTTTTCGAGCATTAGCTCGCATAATCATTCCTTGTATAATCTAAAAGCATTATTATGTATTTTAGTTGTGAACAACACTAACTTCAAAAAATTAAAAAATGAATTTCAAAATCAACTTAAACTTATTGTAGGAAAGGTTTAACCTTTTGACAATTCAATAAATGTAGCCATGGGCAGCATTTATTTCTTCTTCTGCTAACATTGTTCTTGTTAAATGTCCATATGTGCTGGACCCCGCTTTCAGAGCCTAGCATTCGAAAACAGACTCAGAAGCAGTACTTGCCCTCAACTATATTATACCTATTTCAGGACATTTAGCAAGACTTCCCTTAGAGAACTCAGGTTAATGTATTCTTTAGACTGTTTGAAAGAGGACTTTAAGGTCTACAACTTTCATGAAGACCTCAAAGACAGATTCTACCTTTCGAAGGGCCAAAAGCGGAATAGAAGATAGGTATAGAAGAAGCAAAAAGACAGAAGGAGCAAAAAGACAGAAGATAGCAAAAACACAGAAGGAACGAAAGATAGAGGAAGCGAAAGGCCGAAGGAGCAAAACACAGAATAAGCAAAAGGCAGAAGAAATGAAACTAAGAAGAAGCAAAAGACAGACGAAGCAAAACTAAGAAGAAGCAAAAAAGGCAGAAGAAATGAAACTAAGAAGAAGCAAAAGGCAGGCGAAGCAAAACTAAGAAGAAGCAAAAAGGTAGAAGAAGTAAAACTAAGAAGAAGCAAAAGGCAGACGAATCAAAACTAAGAAGAAGCAAAAAGATAGAAGAAGCAAAACTAAGAAGAAGAAAAAGGCAGAAGAAGCGAAACACAGAAGAAACGAAAAGCAGAAGGAACAAAACACAGAAGAAGACGCGTTAGCAAAACGCAAAAGAAGATGCGTCAGCAAAACACAGAAGAAGACGTGTCAGCAAAACACAGAAGAAGACGTGTAAGCAAAGCACAGAAGAAACAAAAGAGAGAATTAGCAAAAGATAGAAGAAGCAAAAGATAGAAGATGCGAAACACAGAAGAAGCAAAAGACAGAAGAAGCGAAACACAGAAGAAGCAAAAGACAGAAGAAGCGAAACACAAAAGAAGAAAAAGACAGAAGAAGCAAAAGACAGAAGAAACAAACCATATAAGAAGCGAAACACAGAAGAAGCAAAACAAGGAAACATAGAAGAAGCAAAACACAAAAGAAGATGACGTCATACAGAAAAAGATGACGTCATCATAGAAGAAGCAAAAGGCAAAAGAAGCAAAACACAGACAAAGCAAAACATAAAAAAAGATGACATCATACAGAAGAAGATGACGTCATCACAAAAGAAGAAAAAGGTAGAAGAAGCAAAAGATAGAAGATACTTCTTCCTTTACAAGGACCATAACTTTCGACCTGAAAGTCCAAAATTGTTATACTATATATCTTTGGAAAGCTAGAAGGATAAGCTACAGGTTCCAGAGACAATTTTGACTAATTTTGCCTCAATCAAGCCCCAGATTTGGCCCCAAAGTTGGCATATGATTTCTACACCTAGAAAAAACTTGGATTTTGAAATGAATAACTACTAAGAAACATGCACATACACTTGAGGAATTTTTCAGTTCTAACTCTTTTACCAAAACAACCAAAAGGTCATACATAACTTTAATTACATATTGACATTAAAATAAAAGCTTAACACGATTACAACATATGTAAGGTGCTTAATGTTTAACATGCTTATGGAGCTGTCCAAAAGTGATTGAGCTAACTTAGTTGCAAAGCTTCTAATAACTTGGAGCTTCCGATGCCTTGCAAGGATTGTTAACCTTCTTGTTCTGCACCTAAGGAGGGAGTAATGGGGTGAGCTACACAACTCAGTGGCTAATATATTCATAGTCATTGGCAGTCGACCAAAGTCAAGCATATGTATATATATATGTCTAGCAATTCTAGCATTTATGCTTTATTCAAGCAATATAAACATTTATTAAATTTAGCTCCTAACATATAACACTCAATATGCTTCATTCTTGACAATTTAAAATGCAATGCACAACAAATGGCTCGAGGGTTTCATGAAACAGAATGAGAAAACCGAAGTTTACCCCATGAACAGAATGAGTCCATTTTTCGGAGCTTATATGCCACAAGCGGGCGGTTGGGAGAAGGCTCTTGTCAACATGGACGTGACAAATAGAATGGTTCTACTCTCGCCCAACAGAAGCACATAAACATGCTCAAATCATTTTATCAAATGCTTTCATACTTTTCATGCTCTTGCCTTTCTTTTCATTTATACAAAATGCCATGACAAATATCATTGTTCAAAACACAATTTATTTATATCATATATACATACATAGGCAAGAATTTGCCCAATCACACAATAATTATAAATACATTACCCACCTAAATAGCTCGTGAAAACCAAATCAAGCTTGCCTTTTCCCTTGCTCTTGGTTAGGATTTCCTTGGTTCCCTACAATAACCAAGGTTCCACTTAAAACAACATTCCAATAAAACTCAAAACTTCAAAAATTAGAAAAATTTCAACCAAACACAAAATGAACTCAAATCTAACCAACTCAAAACCCATTTAGGTTAGAAAACCCAGACCTAGTTTAGGAACCCTAAAATCAATTGGGTTCTCTTACTCCATCTTCTTCCCACACCACTCATTCCTTCAATCAAGCAAGAAGGAAAGATGGTTAACCTACCTTAATAAGTTTGATTTCTTTTCTTTCCCTCTTTCACTGAAACCTTTCTCCTCTCTCTCTTAATTTCATTTTCTCTCTCTTCTCCCTCTTTAATTCACAATTTTTCCTCTTCACAAGCTAAACAACACATTCTTATCCCATTTCTACCTTTAATGATCCCAAAAGTCCATTCTACCCCTTTCTTATAAGCTTATGCTCTTCCATGCTAAAGTGATCTCCCAAAAATGTCCTTGAACATCCTTATTATGTTAACACTTTAATTTTCACTTACCAATTCAACAAACCCTACTAACCTTGACATAAGTATAGTTCCAAAATTAAACTTATCATAACTTAAAAATTATTTTAAGTCATGCTTACTTTTAAGGAAAAATTTTCCAGGGTCTAACATAATCAACTAGAATCGTTTGTCAACCTAAATGAGTATGAATGGGGATTGGATTTAGAACAAATTATGTGGAACAAATAGAAAATCTATACATGTGAATGGTTTATGATGGAGTCAGTTATACCTGTGAGAAAAATAGGGAAATTCCTGAAGAAGAACCTAACCCACAAGCAAAACAATTTTTTGACTTACTACAGTCAGTTGATCGAGAATTGTGGTCAAATTGTGAGACAGTGACCTAATTGTCTTCAATTGCTCGAATATTGAACATAAAGTCTGAAGGACATATTTCGGATCGTAGTTTTGATAAAATTTTAGAATGGTATAGTGAATCATTATTTGTGGATCTTACAATGGTTGATAGTTTTTACAATATGAAGAAACTTATTAGGGTCTTGGTTTGCCCGTTGAAAAGATTAATTGTTGCAAATTGGGATGTATGTTGTATTGGGGAGATGATAAGGACTTAGAAGAGTGCAAATTTTGTGGCCAATCTAGGTTTAAGCCTAGAAAGGGTTCAATGAAACAAAAATTAGTACTATAGAAGTGGATGTATTATTTCCCGCTAACTTCGAGAGTTCAAAGACTTTATGCTTATGATGTTATTGCATCTTATATGAGATGGCATGCTGAACACGAACAGGAAGATGGAGTAACAAGTCATCCATTAGATGCACTAGCATGGAAGCATTTTAATGACACCCATCTTGATTTTGCAGTTGAATGTCGAAATGTTAGGTTAGGATTGTCAACGGATAGTTTCCAACCTTTTGGTCAATCTGGGCAGCAATATTCATCATTGGCCAATCATAGTGACTCCTTATAATTTGCCTCCTTAGATGTGTATGAAAGAGGCATATATGTTCTTGACAGTCATTGTGTCAGGGCCTACAAATCTGAAGCATAAAATTGATGTGTTCTTACAACCATTGATTTCTGAATTACAACATCTGTGGAAATATGGTGTCCAAACATATGATGTCTCTCTAAAACAAAATTGTGTTGAGGGCAGCTTTGATGTGGACCATTAGTGATTTTCCAGCATTTGCCATGTTATCTGGATGGAGCACAGCTGGAAAATCGGCCTGTCCTTATTGTGGCAATGATTATGATGCGTTTTATCTTCCAAATGAGGGCAAAATATGTTGATTTGACAATCACATGAAATTTCTTCCTTCATATCATCCGTTTAGGCGCAATAAACATAAGTTCATTAAAAATAGAATGATCAACATACCTCTTCCTCCTCTAAAAGTTGGTGAAAAGATTTTGCAAGAGATTGAAAAATGTTAACAGAGCAAGAAATTGAGGCTACACATGGTTACATTTTATTGAACTGTCAGATTCAACCTTTCGTTCAATAAGTTGAACATTGTGGTTTCTTCCTTTACATTTCTGTGCTGTTCATTACTGAAAAACATAATAATGTATTTAGATTGTACGAGGCATTGTTACCCGACATAATGCCAGACAACATACAGGATGATATAAATAAAGAAATTGGAAAACACTTTCCTCGATGGTTCGAGAGATATGTAAGTTCTTACTTGCAACTATTCTAATAGTTCAATACCATATTTAACTATTCCTATGACATTATACATTAATGGTATGATAATTTCTTTTATTTAGGTTGTAAAAAATCCAATAGAGAACAAGTTCATTAGTGATCTTTCAATAGGAGCTCTGCGAATTGTTAAATTGTATCCAATGTTTTTCGTGAATGGATACAAATACCAAACAGAATATCATGGACATAGTATGGCAACAATAAATAGTGGAGTTGCCATACAGGGAGAATTGATGGATTACTATAGTAAAATAATTGAAATACTTGAAGTTGAGTACCCTGCTTTGCCTATTAATTGATGTGTGATATTTAAATGTGACTGGTATGACCCGACATCAAATGTTGGAACCAAAGTGCATAGCCGATATAATCTAGTTGAAGTTAACATAAGGAGAAGATTGAGACAGTTTGAACCTTTCGTTTTGGCAATGTAATCAAACCAGGTGTGTTATGTCCCATTTCCAAGCTTACGACGTGATAAGATAGATTGGTTGGCGGTTTTTACAGTTAAACCTAGAGGTGTTTTCCAATCACATAAAAAAGGAGAGCAGAGAGTTGACACTGAAGCGTTTTAGGAAGATGCCACATTTATAAATGAAACTGTGACATATGACGATAATGAACCTTTAAATGATCCATAGAACGATTTTGTTGATATTTCATTTGGAGAGGATGACGAGGGTCAGAGATCTGAAGAGGAGCCTGAGTTTGATTCTTATTCATCCGAAGAAGAAGATGATTGTCCTTTATAATTAAGTTATGATAGTGATTAAATTGTGTTTGTAATTGAATTTTTTAACGAGCGTGATAAATTATTTCATTTTCACTATATTATGTAAAGAATTTTATTACAAATTTTATTAAAGGAATGTTGACATGGTGACTGGTTCAGGATGGTAGTCATTCCTTCTGTTAGGAGGAATGTGGCAAAATTGTTCCAACTGAATGAATAAAGTATGCAGGAAAAATCACCACTTCATACACTAAGGATCGTTTACTTTCTATGGCCGATCTTCTACTTCAAGGTCTTTAGTATGATCTGGATAACGTCTCTTTCCTTATTATGGCCATCTCATTTCCTTTGATGAAATGATTATATATATTCATATTTGATGGTCTATACTACATTTTTTAAGCTTTCTTAAATCTCGAAGATGACATGTATGCCGATAGAGGCGAGAGCAATGTCACTATAGTATGTAAAGGATTAGGAAGATCGGTTCTTAAGCAAAATTTGTTAATTCCATAAACCTCATCTGGACATTCATGTATGCATTAATATCCATTATTGGTTCGTTTAACCATTTTCTAATATGATATTATGAAGCTTATATACTGAATGTGTTTTAGGTAAATCAGTTCCTGCTAGTAGTTTATCTGGAGAGTTAGTCGTCTTTCATACTAAGACCGATGACACATTAAGTGTATCCTTAATAAGTTTAGCTATAGCAAAAACACTGTTGCAAGAAGGTGTTCAAAAGCGTACACCTGAGGGAAGAAGTATCATTGTTTCAATTGGTGCGTTTGAACAGGCCAGGACACTTCTCGGGAATCCAAACATCAAGGACTCATTTACCTTTACCAAATCCCATGTCACATGGAATCAAACAAAATAATTATATCATTTTAATTTATCATTGCAATATAGTACATAAGCAACTGAACATTGATATACTGTTGTATGTGTAAGAATTTTTCCCATGCTCTATTGAATGAAGCTTCTTATTGTTTTTCTTTTACAATTGTTTACTGTCGTTTTCTTAGTTTGTACTTGGATATGACATTAAACAAATTGCCTTATTTCCTTTTCCATATATTTTATCAAATATTGAATTCAAATTATTATATAAGTAGAAAATTAGATCAACAATAATTGTCAGGTTCGTCATATGGGACCAAAGAGACAGCGTGAGGTTATGTAGCCCAAGTTTAGAGACTTGGATGGCGGCACTAACTATGTAGGTGGATCATCACATTCTGCAGCTCCTAGTAACTCACCTCCTCCCCCTCCCGAACCTACAGCTGCAGATGAGGCATCACCTACTACAAGACATACTACACCATCTGTATCCCCATCCCCAACTCATATATCGTCTAATACTACTTTATCGGAAGGTGGAGACGTCCTCAAGCCTGGAGATAAGGGACCAAACGGAAGAAAGTACATAGTAATTGATGGCCCTCTGTAAGTGGAATCACATTAATGACTACTTCTTTATAATTAAGTTATAGGTTTATCAGTTTTGACATTTTATCAAATTACTTCTTATATTAGGTTGCATCCGTCTGGACCGTGTTCTAGAAATATGACTTCCAAATTTAAAGAACAGATTGATCCTGAGAGTTATGTTTGGAAGAAGATCTCTCAGGCAACAAAGGAATTTTACTTTCAGGAGTTTCAGGTACAATAAACAATTACTTTTGTTTCGTATTGCTTTATATACACTAAGTATATAAATATTATGACATGATATACTTTAAATGTTTTCCTTTTTATTTCAAAAAGAATTTTTTTAGGATTCTGGTTTGGACGCCAGCATATATAGACTATAAGAGAGCAGAGCTAGTACACGTTACCGTGACTTCATTCGTACGATACGGAAGGCTGGTGTATGACTGTGTTTTATTTTGGAGCAAATATGGAGTCGATGGCAGGAGTATTGGAGAAGCCCTGTAGCAATGACAATCTCAGGGCGTAACTCCACCAACAGACGTGGAGGCCCTGGAGGAGAGAGTCTTCCCGTACATACGGGAGGATCAATGACCCACCATGAGCATGCATAGATACTTGTAAGTATCTAAACCTCATGCTTATTTTGTACATGTTTATCTTTGTTGTATAATAGTAATGGTATTGGTATAAATGCCTGGTGCCATATATGATTATGTTGAGTATTTTTATTTGTTCAACAGGGGGGCATATCATAAAATTTGGGGAAACTCTGCCATAATTTTTATTAAATATAGTTCACATCTAAACATTTAGGTTAAATATACAGGAAAAGTCTTTGGGTCTTCCTCCTACACGTACTCAGCTGTTTTTGCATACTCACACCGAGAAGCATGACGTTGTGACATTCGTCAACAGTTGATGTAGAGAACTTAATGTGTGTCAACTTAATGCCTTATTATTATTTCTTTTATAATCATTTAGTTTTACAGTTATGAATAAGCTCTTACTAACGTAAACATTCGTTTTTAATAGGACCAAATACAACAAACCATTCAACACCAATATCAGGAGGAACAATCTGTTGATGAGACTCAGACATATTTTGATGTTATTAGTGGTAGGGGTCATCGTGGACGGATATTTGGGCTAGGTTCATTGCGAATACTTGTTATTCGCAATTTCTATGTCTAGTACAACAATGTCTACGAAACAACTACAATCGTCAGAAGTCACCGAGCTTCGAGCCACATTGGATATGGTGATGGAGAAGATGACTCATATGCAAGAGAAGATGGACCAGATGGCTCACTTGCAAGAGCAAATGGAGCAGATGGCTCAACTGAGATAAGAGCTTGAGTAGCTAAAGGGGAAGGGTAGCACCTTTGAGCACCCTCCATCACTAGGACATTAGGATTGTTGTAGTCATTTGCTTTGAAATACAAAGATATGTTATGTAAACTTCAATGTTTTTATTATGACTTAACAATTTTTGAACCTTATATTACCAATTAATTTCCTTTTCAACAAATTTAATATATACACAAATTAAATTAATATGCACAGATAATTCACAACTGTATAAATTATGCATTTTTAATAAGATCATTAAACAAATTTTAATGCCAGGATCTTTTGAAAAAATTCAAACACCCTATTACCAATGGATTGTAAAAAATCGTCCGCAAACATGTTAATATATTACTGATGGAATAAGGACACCGTCGAAAAACATGTACACATATTATCGACGAAAATTCATTTACCATCGGTAAGCTGTTCGTTTAATTTACTTACCAATTCTGTTAATCCGTCAGTAATATTTACATCTATTTACCGACAGACACAATCCGTCGTGAAATTTAACTATGGTTTGATTATCGATGACTTTGTCGACCATTATTTTCTGTCGGTAATTATTGATACTGATGGAATATTTGGATTTACCGACGGATTTCTATGTCGGTAAATCCACACATTCTTGTAGTGATTCCTTGGTTTCCAAAAGGCCTGTTAAAAAATTTTAGGATCATTCTCTATTGTTGATCTATATAGGTACTCAATTTTATTAGACCTGTATATTTCTTGAAAGTTAGAACTATTAAATGAGAAATTTTTAATGATTAGTCATGAGTAAAGAAAAAGGAGAATTCTTGAATTTGAAAAGATAAACAAGATTAAGGTAGTGAATGTAGTAAGTTAATGATGAGTGGGTATATGTGTGTATGTTCTGTTATTAGTGTTCATGATTAATCATGGACTACAATTTGTTTATGGATGATATTGAGTTAAAATGGAAGTTGAGAGGAAGAATAGTGATTGAGCATTAAAGTTAAAAATGCAAAAAAGTAACAGAGCATGAATAGGTTCATTATGAATTCTTGGTTTTTGATGATTTTTGACTAAACTTGTATATTTTGGAGTAGTATAAAATTATGGTAAATGAGTTGATTGAAATGGAGTAAAAAAACTAGAAAAAAATTGAAGTGTCGGATTTTGGAAAGTGGAAGTCTGAAAATTCTCTAAGAATGAACAGTGGAGAGTTGGATTTTCGATTTGAAACTTCTGTGATTTTTCTGGGATGATCTAGAGAGATTTTGATAAAATTGTCTTCATGAAAGTTGTAGTTTATCTTTCTAGCTTTCTAATGGTATATAGTATGAGATTTTTGGACATCTGAGTTGGGAGATATGATTATTAGAAATTTTTGATGTTGTATAAGGTGGTCTTTCGGGACAACTTCATTGTTTTGACAAAATTTGGAGTTCTGGATCAAAAGTTATGGAGTTTAGAAGTTGGGATGTAGGACGAAGAAAATCAAAGGAAGAAGAAGGGAAGCAAATCGAGATCGCGACCTTGCTGGTGTTCCTAGACCTGAATACCTCTCACTCTTTTGATCATAACTTTCTCGTCCGACCTCCAAATGACCTGATTTTTGAAGAATTGTATTCCTAATACATTCTTCTATCTCTACATAAAAAATTATAGCTTTTAGTATTGATTCTAAAAGGCTTGGTTGAATCAAAGTGAGGGGTTCGGTTGGAAGAATATGAGTTGGATTTTTTACTGAACATGCTTCAGTATTTTGATGATATATTGACCTATAGAGATCTAAATGAGATGATTGTTTATTTGGAGTAAACTAGAGACATAGGAATACAATTTATCTAAAGCAATTGAGTTTTAATTCAGATTCTAAGACCTTCAATTTCGGTATGGAAGATTAGAATAGTGTACTGTTTCAGCTTTATAATAGTCCGAAAGTGTTTAAGGTATATCTCCCAAATTATTGAACCAAATTAAGTGATTTTGGTGTCAATGGAAACATAAGACATAGAGGAATATTTTTCTAGAAGGAAGTATTATCAAATTTCTTCATTTACTTGATCAAAATAAGGAGTTAAGATGTTAGAAGTTGATGGATAAAAGGGGCAAAATTGGGAGAACCAATTAAATGAAGGGTAAAAAGGGAAGAGCAAGCATAATGTGG
>JAOSBK010000006.1:15470096-15483274 GCA_027568895.1 Erythroxylum shatona
TTGGATGTGATTAGGGCTAAAATGCCCTCTAAAGCTTTGTAATAACTTATGTTTTCATGTAAATGAAAGAGATTTGGATTTTAATATATTTTGTATATGTTGCTCAAAATGTGTTTTTGTATGGGTTGAAAATGGCTAGAAGAGTAGATTTATGGTTACTGAAATTTTGGAGACAATATTGGGTTGATGTGGTTTGTTATGGCTCTTTTGGCCTTCTTGATGATATGAAGTATATGTGTGATGAATTGGTTGCTAGGCTTGATTGAGGGAGTTGGAGAAAGTAGATATTGAAGTGGTGATGCAGGTGCTGGAAAAATGGATTGAAGGTTGAAGAATTTGGCTAGTGTAAATTTAGGGGAGATGCTGCCAAAATTAACATTATGGGCAGAAACTTTGACTGAGTTTTTGACCCTCTTAGAGTTTGAATTGGATTCAAAGATCTTCTTGAAGATTGTAGTTCATGTTTAGAGCTTTCCATTGGTATATAATATGACACTTTTGGATTTAGGATTAAGAAGTTATAAGGTTTGAAAGAATGATGTTACTGTTGAAAAGGGTATTATCAAGGCAGTATATTTGGAAGGGTTTTTCACTCCCTTAGAGACTAAATTGGTTTTTGCATCCTTCATGAAAGATGTAGATTGTATTTTATTCTTTCCATTGATATAAAATGTGACATTTTTGGGTCATTGTGTTGAAAGATATGATTTTTAGAAATTATGTTGCTGTGTAGGATAATTTTTATTTTGGGCAGTCACTTTACAGTAGCTTTTGACTTCTTTAGAGGCCAAATTAGTTTTTGAATCCTTCATGGAAGTTGTTGAGCTTCCTTTTATCTTTTCATTGATACCAAATTTGAAACTTTTGGAGTTCTGGGTTGAAAGTTATAAATTTTAGAAGTTGGATAATCAAGGGAAAAGAAAAAAAAAGGGAAATTCGGAACTCGCAGGCACCCTCGCTAGGGCGAGTGCCTCGCGATCTCGAGCGCTCGCGCGCGAGGGTGCGACGCCATTTGCAATAATTTTTTTTCTTTGTTATATTTATTTTCTGATTTTTCCTATTTTCCAAATTCAACCTCCTCTCACTCTTTGCTTGTAACTTTTTCGTTTGACCTCCGATTTACTTGATTTTTGAAGCATTGATTTTCTAAGAAAATTTTCTACCCTTCCATGCAAATTTAGAGATTTCGGGTTTAAGTTGAAATTTACGGATTAAATCAAAGTGAGACAACTGGATGGAAATTTTGAATATAATTCCGTACTTTGGTGATTTTTCAGTCTAGAGAGATCCAATTGAGGTGATTTTTGGTTTTAAATAATCGAGAGGCATGAAATTTTCATTTTAACTTAGGAATCGGATTTTAATTTGGGCCCTAGGAATTTAAATTTTAGGAGGGAAATTAGGGTGAAATTTTCAAGATCTTTTCGGAAGTAAGTGAAATGGATTCGTGTTTAAGGTTTGACCTGGTGGGGAATTCCTCCCTCATAGGATGCGCGTCCAGATGTCACGTAGGATGTCGGACACGTGACTCATCAGGGTGGGGTTCTAACAAATATTATTTTAAATCATGCTTACTTTTAAAGAAAAATTTTCTGGGGTCCAACAATATGTTCATCCTGGATATGTGAAAATAGATAGATTACCGTCAATATCACCCGTTTCACCCCCATCGTCATTACAAGAAACTTTTCTTTGTCTTGTATGCACATGCGGCTTAAAATAATAAGAACAAATTGTACTTGCTTCCTTCACTAAATAAGCATTACATATCGAACCTTTAACTTTAGCCTTGGTTTTTTTCCATTTTTCTTCAAGTGATGCAAAAACCTAGATTACAAATAGGGTTATTACAATTCTATGATTAAAACATGCTATAATTTTTATTTAAATATTTATTGTAATTACCTCTCAAATGGATACATCCATTGATATTGAACTGGACCAGTAAGTTTAGCTTCGTGTGCTAAATGTACAGATAGATGCTCCATATATTCAAAGAAGCTTGGAGGAAAAATCCCTTCCAATTTGCGCATGATAACTGAAATTTTCCTATCTAGTTTTTCCATTTCAGCCAATTTTATTTTAAATGATGTTAAGCTTTTGAAAAGCAAACTTAAGTATGTTATAGCTTCCCAAACCTTATTTGGTAGTAACTACTGAAATGCATTTGTAATTAGCCTTTGCATAAACTCATGACAATTATGACTTTTCATCCCAAATAATTTTTACTTCCTTATATCCACACACCTTGCTAAGTTCGAAACATAACCATATGAAAACTTTAGACTTTTCAACCATTCACATAAAAATTTCATTTGTTTTTTGTCTAATGTGTAACATGCTTTTGGATATTTACCAATGCAAAGATCTTTATCTAACTCATTCCTTCTATAATAAAGTTTCAAATCAACTTGTGATTTTATGTTGTCTTTGCCCTCCCTTTAATGTTCATTATGGTGTTGAACAAATTGCCAAAAATATTTTTTTTAAAATGCATCATATCTAAATTATGACATATCAAATTAGTTATCCAATATGGAAAATCTCAAAAGATACTTCGCTTTCTCCAGCTAAATTTTTACCAATGCTTCTATTCATTTCTTCAACTTCAAGTTCTATAACTTTCAACACCCTAATTCATCAATCTCCTACTATATCTCTTCACCAACTTTATGAGGGGGAGGAGGAGTTTGTACGATCTTATTCTTAATGAACTTTTGTTTATTGTCTCCAAATGGATGATTTTAAGGAAGAAATTTCCTGTGGTTTTCAAACCAAGATGTTTTGGCCCTATTAGGAAGATAAAACGCATAAGAATCATTGCCATAGTAAGGACAAGCCAATTTTCCTGTTGTGCTCCATCTAGACAACATAGCATATGCAGGGAAATCACTAATAGTATCAAAGCTACTCTCAACAAAAAATTTTGTTCAAGAGACACATTATATGTCTCAATACCAAATTCCCAAAGATGATGCAAATCATAAATGGCCGTAAGAACACATCAATTTTCTACTTTGGATTCCTAGGCCTTGACACAATCACCGATAAGAATATGTATGCCTCATTCATACACATCCATCAGGGCAAATTATAAGGAGTAGTTATAATTGGTCATGATGAATATTGTTGGCCGGACTGACCAAAAGGTTGGAATCCATCTGCTGACAATCTCAACCTAGCATTTCGACTTTTAGCTGTAAACTTAGAACGTATGTTATTGAAATATTTCCGGACGAGTGCATTTGATGGATGGCATATTATTCCATCTTCCTGTTTATGTTCATTATGTCATCTCATATGTGATGCAGTAACATCAGAGGCATAAAGTCTTTGAAGTCTGGGAGTTAGCAGGAAATAATACATCTAACATTCCAAGCTTTTACTCATGATCAATCAATAAGCATCACCTTTATAAACTAAACAATTTAATGGTGGACTTGGAAAATGTGTTTAAGCAAGATATGTTCATGGGTACCCTCAAATACCATTCACAGTTATGACATTTCACAACTTTGCATATCATTTCATTTGTCACCACTAATGTTCACATGCAAAATCATAGATCAAAGGAATTTTCAAGGTTATAATAGGGGCAAAGGTAAGGTGAGATGTATTTGAGTCAAGTAGCACGAAAGCCATTAAAACTAATAAAATAAAGTAACACTCAATGTGACATCAAGTGTAACAACCAACATTCCCTTACAATTGTATACATCAGCTATGATGAATGCAAAAATGATGTTGGACTGCTCAAACTCAAGCTCTCATACATAAACCATATGAAGCATATATCATAAACAAAAATTAATCATAAATAAGATTTGGTAACTATAAGGAGTGACCATTAAAACTAACATCCACCTCATATTCAACATACTTAAGTAACTCATTCAATACAACTTTAGAATGAAAGGCTAATCATAAACAATTTCTCAACACATATGCACTTCCTCTTTGCAACATTTTAAAAACATTTTTCTTTTTTTCTTTTTCCTTTCCTTTTCTTTTTCTTTCTTTCTTTTTCTTTCTTTCTTTTTCTTTCTTTCTTTCTTTTCTTTTCTTTTCTTATTTCTTTCTTTCTCTTTCCTTTTCTCTTGTGAAAATTAAAAGAAACTATATCAACATGGGAATTTCAATGATAAGACATAAAATAGCATCCCAACATTATAACCAATCCACACATATGTACACCCCCACACTTATACTTTTGTACATCGACAAACTCAACAATCAAATAATGTTCCACTAGCTTTAAGACTTGGGAAGGAAATTTGGATAGGTTTAAAGCATGTAATGTGGCTAATATACAAACAAAAGGAAAATAAAAATCAAAGGGGCTTAAGAAGGGAAAAATCATGTCAATAAGGTAGGATATTTGACTAATGTAGTTTAGAAAAACAAAGAATGCCCAATCATTTTTGTGTTATTGTATGTGATAAAAATGTGGTCTTGAATAGAAATTCAAGGCAGAGTTAGGACATACATGCTATGAAGGCCACGCATAAACAAAGACAATGAGATTGATATGAATGTATCAGTCTAATAAGGTTCAAAATCTCACCAACTTTGTCTACGATTAGTCACTACTCTTCTAAAGATAATGCACATTGACTAATCACAAAAGTAAAAGTACATGCTCAAGTTGTCATGAAATTCTCAAGTCAATTCATTCTCTACTCATGACTATATAGTTCTAAAAGAAAAATAAAACGAGCAAATGTTTTTTTGTTTGTTTTAGTCTTTCTTTCATTTTAATTGAAAAATTAAAACAAGTAAAAATAAACAACTACAAACACAAATGCATAAAGGAAATAAATGCCAAAATTTAAAGGAAAAGGAATTTAGTTCCCTTGGATTGCCTCCCAAGAAGCACCTTTATTTATGGTCATTGGGTTGGCTCCATACTCTTCTCATGTGACAAAATTATGATCTTTAGGTATAACAATTTGCGCTTTCTCCACATGAGGATCAGGATAGGGTTTAAGTTGATGATCATTCACCTTTAGCATCTTCCCTATCCTCCAAATCTTAAACCTTACTGAGTCCATACACGTTGGAAATATTTCAAATGTCTCTTCACCCTTTTCATCCTCGTTCAATTTCTCCAACTTGCTACGTAAAGGTGAAAGATTAGTCTCAACAATAATTATGGACTTAGTATTTACCTCCAAGCTAAAAGATGTATCCTTCTATATTTCAAGCTCCTTTTCCACTTCTTCTATACAAGTAATTCCTTGAGTAGTCCACTCAAGATTCTTAAGCTCCTTGTCACTCTATAAGGCCTCTGTGCTAACGTCCCTTGGGTTAACCTCAAGTTGAGATAGTTGCGTTTCTTTACCTTATAATGCTAGGCGGTCGAGAGTTTCTATTAACTAACCTATTTAGCTTGCCAAGTTTTGGATCCTAGATCTTTTTTCTTACTGGAATTGCATCTCTTCCTATTACAATTGCAAAGTATTAGTAACACAAACATTAACTAATTCCTCTCCCAAATATTGGACGCTAGACCCTGTATCTTGCAAAAATTTTCTTACATCCTGCTGGAACTCCTATACACTCTGTTGAAGTTGAATGTTGTTAGTAGTTATAATATTAAGGAAATCTTGCAAAGATGTACCTGAGTCCTGATAAGAAGCTTCTAGTCTATGCAAGAATTATTATGTGTCCTGCATACTATCAAGGAAGTAATTTTGTTAACTATCCCATCCATAACTAAAGTTAGTATAATCAGTCCAATATGAGCTATAGGATTGGGAATATAAGTTATAAATACTTCTTTCTATGTAATTTTTTTAATTATTTTCTTTACAAACAAGAAATAAAAAGTGAAAAGATCAAGAAATAATTGAAAATATAGTTATGAGCAAATATATGCAAAAAACCAATTAAAATCAAGAATAAAAACTAAAGCACTGCACTCCCTGACAACGGTGCCAAAATTGACATAGCGTCGTAACGTAAGTCAAAATAAACTAGACCTATTACTGTAGCAGTCATAAGTCTAGTTCGATCCTACAAAGAGTGTTCAATTAGGCTTTGTTATGAAAATAATTGGTGTTTAGGTTTTGGGGGGTTTGTTTGGTTTGAAATAAGAAAATAGAACAAAACTAACTAACAAAAGCAAATTAAGAAAACATGTAAAAATGATAAAAGTGGTAAATTCATTATAGACCTAGTTCTTTTATTCAATCTCAGCCTACACCTCATTAGACATATTTTATTAAATTGTTGTCTTCACATCTCTCTTTGAACTATTGGCCATAGGTTAATAACAAGCTTTGTTAATCCCAATTTTTTCCTTAGGTCATAGTTAATTAAGAAGAGCTTATTAATTAATCTTAGCTATCAAATAACCTAGGAGATGCTCTTTAGATTTAATCAGACAACTACCTTATGAATGAGAAAAATAGACCAATATAAGCAATAATCACACAAGCTTGGATTATTTAACCTAGGTTATATTATCCCTAATGATTGTCAACCATTAGTTTCCACAAATGAATCGAAAACACAATGATTATATTGCATTCAATTCTAGCAATGGGTAATCATTTGTAAGAATAATCAAATAGAGTATTAAATTATTCTTACACAATATGCAATTCAATAAACACATGATAACATAATCAATTCATAAGACAGAAAGAACAATAAATACGAGGAGAAATACACTTAATCGCGTTGTTGGCATTGATTGCACCTTAGAACCAACATCGGGAAAGCTACTCCTCCATCAGTTTCTCCATATGTGAGAGTTTCATCACAATCTCTTCTCTCCTAAAGGCTCTTAAAACTTTATCCTAAAAACACTCCAAAACTTTCATCCAAACCCTTGCCATCGCACGTCTCAATTTATATTAAGGATATAAGGTTAGATGGGGTGAAGTGTCCCTCTTACAGTGTTGCATGGGGCATTCATAGGTCTGACTGTGTGTCACATCTGTGACTTAACATTGCATGAGAGTGAGAGTGACTTACACCCATGCATGTATATTGCACAGATGTTAGTTAAAACTCACGGTTATGTAATAATCTGGCATGGTTGTGAGTTAATGCTCACAACCATGCTAAATTAATATGGTCGTGAGTGATTCTTAATAATTTTCCAATTATCTTTCTCAATCCAAAGTGCAGCCTTCCACCATCCATCATCGAACCACTACTCACCATACTTCTCTTGTAATAACATACCAGGTTATTATTAAATGGACAAGTGGTAGCCACACAAATCCATGCATAACTGTGAGTGATTGTTCATGGCTATGTTTTTGATTCTAACTTTGGCCATGAGCAACATAGCTTGGTTCTTCTTCTTTGTGATTTCATTTTCTTGTCTTCTTCTTATCTTTTAATCCTCTTCTTCTTGCTCCATGAAGACAAAAGATTGTGAATCTTCAAAAAATGACTCAAATGTAGTACTTTCGACTTTCTTCAGCTCTTTCACTTCCAAATTATACCTAAAACGACATATGAATTAAAGTGAGTATGTTAAGCAATTTCATATAATTAATCACTAAATATAATGGAGTAAATGTATAATCAATTAAGCACATATCAATGATAAACCACTTATTTATTCCATTTTATGCTAATATAACAAATTATGTTGTAGATGATATCCTTCCACTTGATTTGTCTTATTAATAAAGAAAGAGGTTTTTATACTAGTGTACTCACTATTTATAAGATGAATTGATATTGTATAAAATTTATATGGATGGATTAATTAAGAGATGTGTTCTGGAAGAGGAGATATTAGAAACACTAATGAATTATCATAATTCTACTTATATGGGGCATTATAGAGCAAACAAAATGGCAATGTAAGCATTAGAATTTGGATTCTAATGGCCTAACTTGTTTAAGGATGCTTTTGAGTACCTGGTGTAATGTGATAGATGCCAAATAGTGGAGAGTATTTTAAACAGAGATATGAAGCCACTTTCTAACATTTTAGGGATTAAAGTCTTTGACATATAGGGATTATATTTCTTGAGACCTTTCCCATCTTCTATGGGGAAAAATACATACAATTGGAAGTAGATTCTATCTTGAGATGGGTTGAAGCAATGACAACTGATAGTTGTAGATTACATCATGTTTTTGTGGGTAGTTTAATTTGTATTCAGTTGTTAATTTGATTGTTTACTGCATGTTTAGGTTATAATTATGTTAATTAGTAAATGTTTGTGTTTAAAGTGTTTTGTAAGTTGAGCACGCTTTTGAGCTTCAATTTTATATATTTGAGGAGCCTTGATGAGTTTGCTAGTATTTTAGTGCAAAGAGTGGAAAAAGGAGAAGATTCGAAGAAGATTTGGGAGCTAACTTAGGGCTATGATCGTTGCCAGTAAGCCACAATCGTGACAAAAGCAGGTGTATGGAGCCACGATCAATCGACCACGATTATGATAGAAGGCCAAAATCGCCACGATCGTGGCCTATGTATGGACTGAAGTGGGGATGCTTCTAGTTTTAAGTTTTCAAAGGACTTTTTAGAATTTTTGAACCCAGAAAAGACCCTATGGTTATCCTAATTGGAAAAACTATATAAAGGAAAGAGATGAAAGAGAAGAGGAAGAAGTGGAGAGAGAGGAGTGGGTTGCTACAACTGCTACATTCCCAGGCCATCCTGATCCTTTCTAAGTGACCTTTCCATTTCATCTTGTTGTTCTTTTCTTTGAATGTATACAATGAATATGATGATGATGATGGATTGCTTGATGTTCTAAACCCTTTAGGGATTTTGAATTGACTTACTGTTAATCTAGTTATCTTTTGTGTTGATTGATTGGATGTTGTGATTAATTACGATGCTTGCATATTTAACTAAGGGGGTAAACCAAATAAAAATGATTAGGATGGACTAATGAGAGTTACACGACTCGATATACCACGCGATTAATCAAATTAGTAATTTATACAGAAAGAGATCCCGTGTGAGGACCTAATTGTTCATTAGAACATTTAAGAACTAATCAGGTTGTGGGTTAATCGTTAATTGAGAGATTACAATTTCAGTTACTCGACTTAATTAGGGATTATCAATTGGAGCTTAGTGATTATAACTCGAGATAGAGTAATCCACCCCTTGATAGTCTAGAACCTACACCATATTAACACATAAGCGACTAGATTAGCATTGATGATAGGATAAATCTCCCTCCTTCATAATCAGACAATTCTTCTTGATTGATTTTCAATTGTCAAATTGGTGGTGCTCAATTTAATTTCCTTGCTTAGTATAGAATTCTTGTTTCTTTCATTTCATATTCTCGTATTTATTTTTCTGTTTAGTTTTTCTTTTCATTTTAATTATCCTTTAGGCCTTAGACAACTTAGAATTTGATTAGTTCACCAACTCCTCGAGAGATTGACATCTCTCATACTATATTTGCGACCCATGCGCTTGTGATTTTTTGAGAAAAACCCTAACTGATGATGGTAAAGTGGTACAAAAATTCACTAAAACGATATTTAGTAGATTTGGAGTTTCGAGAGCAATCATAAGTAATGGAGGAGGCCATTTTTGTAATAAATATTTTGAAGCTTTTCTTAAAATGTATGAAGTCTATCATCGAGTGGCCACACCCTTTCATCCACAAATAAGTGGCCAAGTGGAGGTTGTTATAAAAGAGCTAAAGAGATTCTTAGAGAATTGAGAAAGAATTAGGCATTGAAACTTGATGATGCTTTATGGACATATCGAACCACCTTCAAGACAAAAGGTTGGATTATTCTCAAATCTGCATTATGTTGTACTATATACTCAATATTGAGGGAAAGATAGGTTATACATAGGATTAGAGAAGAAAGTTCCAATGCTAGGGGCCTCCACTGTCAACTGGAGCAGGGAAGTCCTAATAGCTCATATTGCTTGGTCCACTATCAGTTGAAGAATGAAAAATCTTTGGAATGTTTGTTGCTTGATACTTGTATTTGGGTTGGAACACATGTACAACTAAAGCCTATATGACTTATGGCCTGTTTGGTTAAATAGCCAGAATAGATAAGGAATAGAATAGTTATTCTTAGGAATAGAAAAGATGAGGAATAAAATAGAATAGGCATTACTTTGTTTGGTTTACTGCTAAACAATTTGATGTTACAATTTGATGTTCTGTATTAGTGGGGTTATTGGTTTCATGCTTTGCTTTAGCGATGGACCTCCAGTTGATTTCAAACACCCTGTCAATCCTATGGAAGCTATTGATAACCAGAGTCGACCATTAAAATTCTAGAACTAAGAGGTTTGTCAAGTATTTATCCGTTCTTTTTTCATTGCATTGCAGAGTATTATGATTGTATCTGTTGATTTAACCAATCTGTTTTGTATCTGTTGATTTCATTAAATGAAGTGTGATAGTGGTTGAGATATAAATGAACTCTGATAGTATATCTGAGAAAGATATGTCAATTTCTTATCTTTTTAGTTAATTATCTGTTTGTTCTTTTGGTTTATGTGTTAAATGTTGAAATTGATGTGTATTTTCCTGGTTATTGAGTTATGGGGACCTAATAAAAGGATTATAAGAAACAAAATCTTTAAAGGATCCTTCTTCTTCATTTGGATATACTCTTATTTTGTGGGTATTTGTTTTGGATTTGGTATCTAGATACTAGCTTTAAGGTTGTACGAATGAAGGTTTTTGACTGCTATAGATTGTAGGATGTGGTTCAAGAGACTTCAATTTTTCTATTGTTCTTATCATTGCATTGCAATGTATTATGATTGTATCTACTTTGTATCTGTTGATTTAACCAGTCTGATGTATTGTGGGGGGATGTGGCAACTTTTATTATTTATGACATTTATCTCCTATAGTATGCAATCACAACTACCCTTTTATTTAATGAAAGTATATGTTGATTTAATGAAGTGTGATAGTAGTTGAGATATAAATAAAGTCTAATAGTATATTTGAGAAAGATGTTTTGTATGGCTGTAGTTGATTTTTTTATTTATTGAATTTAACTCCATTTGTTAAATCATAACTACCCACTATCTATTTTTCACCCATAAAAAGCTAACACAATCTTACATTACTAATCAGTGACTCTGATTCTTTACCGATCCCTAGTGGGTTCATTTGGATTTTTCTTTCTGGTGAGTTGTTCACTGTTTTCTTTAATGCCAATGCTGTCTTTCTTTGTTTTCATTTGTAAGTTTTGTTCTTTCTATGTTTTGTCATGCCTCACTTGATTGAAATGAGGATTGTTTCTATTTTTTGATTGAATCTTGTCTTTTTGAGTTCTTGTTGGGTTTCAGTGGGTACTTGTGTTTTTATCATCTCTTGGGTTGTATTGAGTGTTAATTTACGTTTGGTTGGGTCAAGCAAGTGGATTATGGAGATGATGGTTTAGGAGGTTTCTCCACTTTTACAATAAAATGAAATTTTTTTTGGTTAAAAAGTTGCTTGCTGATTTAGAGATGTAATATGAATTTAATGGTATGAATGATAGATGAATGATTGACTTGAAGGTACCAACTATAAGACAATTATGTTCCTGTTATTTTGAATAGGATTAGGAGGTTTATTTGCTTTGCTGAACACCTAAGCTTAGAGTAAAATAATTACTAGGTCATATGAAGATTACTAGAATTGACTGAAGTCATTACAATAATTTAGACAATAACAGAAGCTGAATTGCTATTAAATTAGAAGCATTAATACTAACATTTTTTCTTTTAATAGAGCATCAGCTTTAAATTTTGGAGGCCCAAGATATAAAGTTGAGATCATTTTTGGTTCTGCCCTGGGGTGGAGTGGTAAGGATTAGAACTTAGGATTTGTATTTGTTGATATTGAAATGTCTGTTACTAATATAAAGAGTATTGTATGGCATAAAACAACAGTATTGTATTGCATGATATAGTACAATTTCAAATTACAATGGTTTCAATTTTTTTTGAAGAGCAAAATACTCAAATTCTCATTTATGATGATAAAACTCATTTAGAAACTGAGGAATAGAAACCTAAATCCGTAGATGCGCAAAGCGAATAGATGCTCAAGCTAAGGAATGAACACGTCTATTGGCTTGCCTACGAATCCACCTATAAGAAATATTCGGTAACGATAGTAACAAAGTCTTACAATCACAAATAACAATACCCAACTCGGAATGATCAAAATCTAGTGTAGTAAGTCCAAAAAATAAAATTTAAGAATCTATAAAAATAGTGCCACCGCCTTCAATGTGCTACTATCTTAGAATTTGCAAGGAGTGTCAAAGTGCTAGTGCTTCCGCAATCAAGGGATCCGCACCACCAATATAGTGACCAGAAAAAGCTCGAATAAACTCTCCCTCAACGCTCTCCAACACTACTCCAAAGCTAAGCATACCTTCATGATGGAATACCGCTCTGTCAATGAAAAGTTGCCAACCATTATTGTTGCTGTCTGTCAGAGAAGAAGATGAAAAAAGCTGCAATAATCTACTTGTTGATGAAGAAGAAGACAACTCAAGTGTCCTAGAATGATTCCAAAGCCCCAAGAAATTTAAAACTTCCAAATGCGTTGTGTAGCAAGTTGTATTTTTGTTAGACCAAAGTATATTATTTCTTGCCATCCAAAGGTGTCTTGCATAAATCACAAACTTTTAGATCTTAATTTTGTCACCACCATTGAGTACTGCAAGAAGAAATTAATAAAAGAAGGGTTAGTGTCTCCTTGCCTCCAAACTCCACTAGCTTTACAACATGACATAAGAACATGATTCAAATCCTCCTCCTCACCACACCATGGATAAACTAAATCCACCTCAACACCTCTCCTCCTTAACCTCTCCTTGGTTGGTAAAATATTCAGCACATAAACTCCTTATCCTTTGGTAAGACATCTAACTTCCAAATTTTCCCCCACCAATCTCCCTCAACTGCCTCCCCACTCCCCCTAATCAAACGCCATGCTACATGATACCCCGATTTGACACTATATTTCCCTTTCTTATCCCAATTTCACAATAGTTGATCTTGACAAGCATGTAAACTAAGAGGAATGCTAAGGATAGCCCTAAACTCCCTCAAACTAAACACGCTCATTGTTGGACCCCGAACGTTTCTTAAAAGTTAGAGCTATTAATAAGAAATTTTGGTGGTTAGTCATGAGTAAAGAATAAATGAATGAAAATTCTTGAACCAAGAAATGATAGGCAAGAGTAAAGTAGTGAATGAG
>JAOSBK010000006.1:15483374-15493831 GCA_027568895.1 Erythroxylum shatona
ATTAAATTCCTTATTAATATTAAATATTGTTATTATTATTACTGTTATTTTTATTTTCATTATTATTTTTATTATTAATAATTTTATTATTCTGATTAATTTTATTTTCCTTATAAATTTGAATGGTTATTATTATTATTTTCCGACTTGAGTTTATATACTTATTATTATAAATCTTATTAATTTTTTAATTATATTTATTATCAACATTAGTATTGTTATTATTAATTTTGTTATTATTATTAAGTGTATATATTTATTTATTTAGTTATTTATTATTATTTTATCATTATCATCATCATCATCATCATCATCATTATTATTATTACTATTATTATTATTATCATTATTATTATTATTATTATTATTATTATTATTATTATTATTATTATTATTATTATATGTTCTTATTAGAGTTATAAGCTTAATTTTTGTAGAATTTAATATCTAAAATCTAAATTCTTATAAGAATATTGAAAGAAATACTAAGATATTTAATATTCACACCCTTATAATTTTTTTTAAAGTTATGTTCGCAATAGTTATTTTACACATTAATAGCTAATACTAAATAGTTAATTTTACCAAACATCAAATGATAAACAGCTAATGCAATCAGTTGGTCAAATCAACAGATAGAATCAGCTATCAGCTAACAACTGATAGAGCTAATGCAATCAGCTGATTGTCAAATAGGGCCAAAACAGAGGCATTAAATTACCGGTGAGATTCAAGAACACAAACAGTACAAAAATGGTGAAACTAGAAGAGAAGGACAAAACTTGTTGGGAGATAACATTTTTCAATTACCCAGAAGAGAGGGTAGACGATCGCGATCGAAGGTTGGGGTGGAGAAGAGAATCACTTGAAGATTGGGAGATGGACAACCCTCTTTTATGATAGAGAAGGATTTGTCCTCAAGTCATGAAATCTATTCCCGATGTGCTCGGAATACATAAAGATAAGGGAAGAATTGCTTTAGTTATTTCGTGAATTGAAAGAATATCTAAACCGAAAGATTGTCTATTCCGTATCTTGTTTTTAACCAAACAAAGTAATAAGTTATTACTATGAATTAAGGAGGAATGGAATAGTCATTCCCCTAAACCAAACAGCCCATTAGTGTGACTTATTCTCCTTGTCATTGTAATTTTGACGAAGCTCAGATTGTGTTAATGAAATTTATTCATCTTCAAAAAAAAAAAAAAGTCATTTGGTGAGAGGCGAACTTTATGATTTTGGGGGCAAGGTAGGATCATCTTAAAGCCAAAAGCTTAGAACTCATTAAGCTCACCTTCTTGCACGAAAGGCAAGTCAAGCGTTG
Organism: Erythroxylum shatona; assembly: GCA_027568895.1. Taxonomy (NCBI): domain Eukaryota; kingdom Viridiplantae; phylum Streptophyta; class Magnoliopsida; order Malpighiales; family Erythroxylaceae; genus Erythroxylum; species Erythroxylum shatona. Next base: position 15,484,699 of record JAOSBK010000006.1, read on the forward strand.
TACTTTGCGATTCAAATAAAAAGCAAGTTTGTCTGCTGTGTTGAGGCAAATATAAACAGGCTAACTTATTTTAATATACAAACAGTAATTTTCATTTATCAATTTGAGGTGGTACACTTGAGCATTAGCGGACTATTCTCTGTGTTCATCCGTTTAACTTTTGAGTTACGTAGCAAAAGAAATACAGAAGATACTTTCCTGTGGACATTTACACTTGAACGACCACATATTTGTTTTCTGTGCACCTACTTGCCGGAAAATGGCATCCAGAACCATAACCATTGGGCTAATTGCTTACTCATTTTTTTGGTTTCCATTACATTCCCCTGACAAGTAATTTGTGGATTTGAGGACAATGGGATATTGATGTGTGAACATTGGAAACTGACAATTCAGAAAATGACGAGTCTGGATACTCTGTCCAATTTTATGGTGTTTTATTCTGTTTTATGAATCTCAATCATTCATTTATATAGGTCCCGCGTGAGTCCCGTATAAATAAACACGAGATTTATATAAATGAATAGCTGAGATTTATGGGACAGAATAAGACATCATAATATTAGACAAAAGATTCTGTCTCGACGTGATAAGGAAATATGATAAATTACACCAAGTGTCTGAAGGGAAAATTAAGCTTGTAGATCGACGTTGTGTTACAAGCAAAGCAAAGCAACGCATAATGTACAACCTAATTAAGATCACATAATGAACATGAACATATGGTTTGTATGAGCCTACCAACTTGGAAAGAATCAATTTTTATGCGCTCTAACTAGGATGACGAAGCCTAAGACCAAAACCCGTATCATTTTATAACTTACTAAAGCACAGCCAACGGAACCGATCGATCAAAACTACTACGCATTGCTCTTGCTCTTGCCGGCGCCGTCTTTTTAGTAACCTTCTCGGTATCTTTTCCTGGCAAGTCGTCAGAAAACGCACCTCGCAACGTGCCGGCCATTTGATTGACACCATCTTTAGCTGCGGCAGCACCGCCGTTAATTAATACCCTACTTATACCAACATAGTGTAAAGACTGGGCGATTTGTAACGGAGTGACACCCTTACTTGTCCTTGCTTCAACATCTGCCCCTTTCTTGACAAGCAACTCGATCACATCTGCGTGACCACTCTCCACCGCGCAATGCAATGGCGTGTAACCTTCTTCATCTTTGGCATCAATATCAATACCCTTATCGATCAATGCTCGAACAGCGTCGGTTTTCCCTTTGAAAGCCGCTCTATGCAATGCGCTCCATCCGTGTTGATCACGACCATTAATAGCCGCTCCGTTTTCAATCAACCTGTGGATAGTCCTCACCTCTCCTTTACGAGCCGCGACACATAAACTGTCACCCAATTTCAACGCATCGAACAAACGTATGTGCCCATATTCGGCTGCTATATCGTAGGCTGATTTGCCAAACTTGTTTCGGATATCTTTGTTGGCCCCTTTTTGTAGCAACAGCTTCACCATGCTTTCATCACCCAAAGCTGCAGCTAGATGCAACGGTGTGTCGCCATCTCTGGTGTTGCGAATGTCAGCTTTAGCTCCACTAGCTAGCAGAAGACGAGCACAATCACGTCGGCGCTCCTCCACCGCCAAGTGAAGCGCGGTGCTATCATCTTTTGTGAGTGCGTTAACTTTGGCACCTTTGACTAAAAGAAGCCTCAAAACCTCCAAATGCCCGCCTCCTGCTGCGAGATGAATTGGACCCCACGTAGAAGACTCCGATCTTTCTGTGCTTGCTTGGTGAGCTAACAAAAGCTCAACGATCAACGTCTCTCCGGAGCCAGCAGCCACCTCGAGGGGACTCGTCCCTGCGCGGCTCTGAAACTCAACATGTGGCTCGAATTCGAGGAGTAATTGGACAATATCAGCGCGACTTTGAGCAATGGCTATGTGAAGTAATGCTTGGCCATGAGAGTCCACAGAATCAGCAGAATTCCAAGCAGGGTCACTACGTTCAAGCACTTCTCTGATCTCATCCATCGCTCCATTCTTAACAAGCTGGGCCAACACCGGTGACCCAACAAACATGATCCTGATACCACTGTCTATGAAAACTTGCTTCCTTTTAGTAGTGAACCAATCATTAGGGACTGGGTCAATCGCTGAATCCTTGATCGCCGCACCAGGAACCACCACGCTGTGCAAAAGAAATGAGTCCTCACAGTGTGGGACTGTTTCCGGGATAACAGAACCTGGAGGGAGATGATATGTAATCTCCACAGTTAGTGTCGCCAATGGAGCTATGATTCCTGATTGTGGCTTCACTGTGTACCGTGCCTTATTCAGTGCCTGAATTCTGAAAGCCACCGGCATGGTGTACATAACGTTGCGAAGAGCGAGCTCGCCGTAGCATTTCTGGCCCGCTTCAATGCGAATAGCAACAAGATTCGATGGTTGTAAACTAATAAGCCTGTCCATATTCCGAAGAACAAAGAGTGGTTCTTAAGAATCAAAGTATATGTTTGAAATGGGATTTGGAAATTGATGGACTTTGAGAGTGTTGTCGGGGGGTGAGACTACTGGAGATGGGTTGGATGAGGTTGTAGAGGCATCATAACCGACGAAGAGAGAAGCGGAGAGAAAAGGGGAGGGAAGGAATTAAAAGAAGAACGGTGGGGTTGGGTGTTTTTCAAGGAAGGAAAAGTAAAGGCCGGCTCTAACTAGAGGATACCAAGTGGTGATGTCAAAAACAATGAGAAGTGAAGAGAAGAGACGAGATGACTTGGCTTGTTTGCTCCAGTTTGGCCACTTCTTAGCTGTATATTATATTCCTATGGTACAGTTGTCTGTTGTTTGTACAAAGTAGGCGAGGGGGTTTGATGCCATTTTTTATCTTGATTTTACAATTCTCTCTAGTTTTTTTGAATACCAGCTTTTATTTTTCTGGTTGGGTTCGTCAACACCGATAAGAAGTTGTTTTCAAGGAGATCGATTATGGTAAAGAGGAATTGGGAACCAAAGAGTTTCTTGGTTCCAAACTCCTCTCGTTCCACGGGATTGGAAAGTTTATTGCATTGCTAGACCGCAAGCTCAGTTTTGTTATAAAATACAGGTGCCGCAAAAAGAAATGGAACTAGAGAGTTTTTCGGAATTGGGAACCAGAGGGTTTCTTGGTTCAAGCAACTCTAAATTACTTTTTGTGGGGAGACAGAAAACTCATGTTTTAGGATATTTATATACAAAAGTGTAAATTATATTTCAAATAATTTATATAACAAAACAAGGTTTATATACTATACTGATGCCTTAGTCAGTAACACGAGCCTTTCTTGTGGTATTTTCTAGATTTATCGTCAAAATTGTCAAATTTCTTACATTTTTGTGTTCAATATTTTAGATTCATTATTTCTTTTCCTTCTTACAATTTGGGTCTAGAAGGTAGAAGGTGGATTTATCACCTTGGAATCAATTATAGGCCAAAAATGATCCCTGATATATTACAGTACTCATGTGTGTTGTTTTAATCATAAGTACATAATGTAGCTATAGTTAGTACTAACGAGTGTAGTTCGATTCACGAGGACTAGTTATCAATTAATGATCTCATATTAATTTAATTATTTAGATTATCAAACATGATTAACTAAAAGGAAATGGATGGACAATTATATACACCAAATTAAAACAGTTATTAAGTATAAAACAATCTATGAATTAATTAGACCTATGTAAGATATTCCCTGAGAATTTACTATGTTTTGACCTCACTTTAGTTTAATGAATGACCCTAGTTCCTTTAACCCATAACAATTCCTAAGTTATAGTTATGTTCACTTTCGACAACACTTTCCATGTTTTCAGATTGAATTAACTAAAATCTCTTTCTAATTAAGACAACATAAGAATAAATTAATCTTATTCGTGAATTATTGTGATAGTTTTTACCCTAACCTAGAAGGATCATTTAATTCTCTCTCGAATAACCCACTAAACTTTCACCATTCATGTTGTGATCTAATCATACAAATTATTTGTCGATCTTAATGTATGAATCTAGTTATTAAATCTTCAACTTTCTTTCTGTATGAAACTAATTATTAAATCTTCAACTTTCTTTTCTTTAATACAAATCAATATAAGAACATATACAAGTTTCAAGAAAATTAAGAATTTTATTAAACAAAAATAAGTATTCAAAACTTCATATCATAGGGTCTATCCCACCTAAGTCTATTTTCCAATTAGTCTATATTCCATGAATTTTTAATCTTTAAATTCTTATTAAATTTTGTTGAAATTTCTTTTCCTCTTCTAAGATTGTTTTTCTTCTTAATCTATAATTTGTTTTTACTAACTCCTATTAACTCCTTTTAGTCCAAAACTTGTCTGTGCAAAAAGCTCTATCTAATTCCAGTTTTTGTTTCTTTTAATAAATTGAGCCTAATTTTTCAGTCTAATACGACCTTAACATAAGACCATATGGGCTCCGTGATACCTTATCTCTCATTTTATAACTTATACATAAATAATATGGAGATGAACATGGGTCTATATTAACATTATATTGGTGAACATAGATTGAACACGAGGCTATGTTGGTTATGTTTAAAGAAACATAATGTCCCTTCTTGGAATATAGCTTTCTTAGATGAAAATCTACATAAGGCAAAAAAAAAAGAGAATATGAAGGAACATGGCTAGTAACACGGGGCTAGTAACACGGAAATGTGTTACTGCCATATTTTTAAATGCTTTCTTCACATCTTCTAAAGTTGCCCCATATTGATTCAATTGTTTTTCAAATTTACTTCTTTTCTTTAAAGATGCTGACATAAGAGCTCAAATAAAATATAACTCATTTCAACATACCAAAATCTTATAAAAGTACCTAAATACAAGCACAATGTAATATATGTTTAGATGTTGACACATTTAATCCATTACACTTAGTGATTAATGCCTTAAAATAATTAAGACTCTCACTTTAGCTTATATTTGATTTTAGGTATATTTTGGAAGTGAAGGAGCTAAAGTGACCCAAAAGCATACTTATTGAGTCATCTTCTCAACGTTCATACCCTATTGTCTTCATGGAGCAAGAGGAAGAAGAAGATTACAGCAAGAAGAGACAAAATAGAGAATAAAAATGGAGAGTGAGCATTGTCTCAAGGCTGTAACAATTAAAATGTTACAACTATGGTCTCAATTAAAATGTTACAACCATGAGACCATCACTGTAACATAAAACACCCCTCGCCAATGTTAGTTAAATGGACAACTGTCCATTTAAATCAACTGTGCATTTAACCTAGCTGCCACATTTTAAACTAGTTTTGGAATATACACAAAAATAATGAGAGTGCAAGAGCAAAGTGGGGGTCTAGAAAAGGAATAACTGAGAGAGTGGACAACAACTTCTTCTCTACAGTTTAGGCCACCTATCCACTCCTTTTCACCTAGCTTTTATTATAAAGAGAATAACTAGGAATGTGTGTGACGGATGAAAAAAAAGAGAGTGGAAGACCGAGAGTTACAGCAGGAACAACGGAGGACAGACCACTAAAGATATCAAAACTTGCCTAGCCCTAGTTGACCGGGTCACGAGCCATTAGCTAAGGTTAGGCGTGCCATGGGCTGACCCATGACCAGACCGTTATTTCAAAAATGACGTTGTTTTGTCAAAATCAATTTTATTTTTAAAGTTTTTCTAAAAAAATATATAGGGTCAGGTGGGGCCACGAGCAGGGCTAAGCCAGAAGTAGCCCGAGCCCGACCTGGCTTATTGACATCTCTACAAACCACTATGTTCATCATTTTCTCTTTGTTTGTCAGCATGAATGGAGGCTACAAGAGTTGATTCTTGGAGATTGATGGAGAAGGTGGAAGGCAAACTTCCTGACATCAGTTCGAAGGTGAAATCAATGCCTAGGATAGCCAATTAAGCTTATCTTATCTTTGTTTATGTTGGATCTCTCTTTCGGAATTGTTTATGTTATCTTTTGTTTAATTGATTTGGGTATTCATGTAGGGATAATCATATTCTCGTTATCTTTAGATTGTTTATATTGTGAACTCATTTCTAGAATCGTTAATACAATTCGTAATTGTTGTATTTGTATTTGTATTTGTATATGGCAAATAATGAGTTTTAATCATTAGGGATAATGTAACTTAGATTAAATGACCTGAGCTTATGAAGTTGTTGTTTAGATTGATCTATTTTCCATTTCGTAATGCAGTTGCTCAATTGAATCTAGAAGTCATATCCTAAGTTATTTGGTAGCTAGGTTTAATTAACGAGTGTCTCTTAATTAAACATGACCTAAGGGAAAATCGGGATTAGCAGAGCTTGTTGTTAATTAACGACCAATAGTTCTAGGAGAGGTGTAAAAACATTACAACAATGAAAGATGTTTAATCGTGTGTAGGCCAAGATTGATCCAAGAACCAGGTTTCACACATACTAATTACTTTTATCATTTTCAATTGTTTACTAAATTTTATTTTTGCTAGTTTAATTTTACTTTATTTTTAATTACATAAATCCAAAACCCCCCATTTTTATTTACTTTGCATCAATTATTTTCATTACGAGAATTAACCGAACATTTTCTGTGGATACGATCCCAACTCACCACAAAATAGTAGATTTAATATGTATGTTCCATCCATGTACAAATTTTTGCATATTCACATTTCCCTTCAGCTTCATGATTTTTATTCATTCAAGCATGCTTATAACTAGTCTATCTCTACTTGATAAGATCTACTCGTTAAACGTTTTGCTCATGTTGTTGTCAACTATTGGGTATTTGAATTCAAATAATTAGAAACGTTTTGCTCACCTCTCCTTAAGATATTCAAGCAATGGAAAAGCACATATGGGTTTTATTTTATCAAGCCTCTTAAGATGCTTATCGAAATCTTTTATATAGGTTCACTAACCCAAATTCTAAAATAACGTTCTCAAGTCTTTTCCTTTATAATTCCCATACCAATTGTGGTAAACATTTTTAACACACATTTGATAATTTTCATTTGGTAAAGTCACCTCTATTACTCTAACTGATCCCCTATAATAATTAAAATAAGAGAAAAGGGTAAAAATAACCTTAAGGTTTACATTTGAATACAAATTGAACCTTAATGTTTTATAGTGTTCAAATTAAACTCTAATATCTTTAAAATGTTGAAAGTTTGACCCTACGTGGACAAAAAAATCCAATGGATACTTGACCTCATTAGTTATCTGCTATATCACTAGTGACATGGTAGAATTTTACAATTTTTATTTTTAATTTGGACCATATTGTAACACATATACCACGTTGATGTATTTTATATTAATTAAATAATTTACTTGATTATATTTTATATTAACTGAATTAAAATTGCAAATCTTCCTCTAATTTTAAAATCCTTAACCTTGAAATTTTAGTGCTTCTCTCCCTCTTTAGTCCTCATCATCCTCTTTTCTTAACTGTCATCAAATATTTTACTAGGAAGATAATAGAAATTGAAAGCTAGCTGTTAATTCATGCATTAAAATACAACAAATCATCACCAATGATTTTTGCAACCATATTTTCCTTTTAATAATTTTTTAAAGTCTTATGGTGTAACTCTTAAACAAGTCCACTTATTTTGAAAATAGATTGACATATGCTTTCATTGAGATCAAAGTGTTAGATTATTTAATGTCCCATGTATTTTATTGATTGAGTCCTATGAAATGAACCCAAGATAATGGTTATTGGGTATTACTCGAATGGGTCTCAAATGGGTCACAGACCCTTTTCCTCTCTCTTCCACTTACCAAAGGACGTGTCCTTTGGTAATGGTATATAAGTTGCAAAACTTATGAAATGATATAATTCTGAACCATTGAGGAATTTGTTAAAGAAAGAAGACGAGAGGAAATAAATCAATATCTTACAATAACGACAAACAATCATGGATACAGGTACACAAATCATTCGATCCAATAATAGTTTACATGTGGTATCAGAGCCTTGTAATTCCTGATTTGTTCTCTACGGTTCTACCATATATTGCTATGATTGTATGTTGTTCATTGTGATTTTGTTCTATATTTGATAAAGAACAATCGCATGATATGATTCTTTTCAGTTTGAGAATTTCGGAAGTTAATAGCACTCTCACTGTTTAACCGAAACATCCTGGTCATGAATGTATGGTTCTTGAAACTAAAGGTGTGCTTCATGTTGATGAGGGTTATATTTATTGCGTTTCTAAAATGTCATGTACTGCTTTCTTTCATACTGTGGTTTTGTTATGTTTTTCTATGGCCGTGCATATCTGAAAAATGGTTTTCCGTTTTAATGGTAGAAATGGAACGACAACTGATTTAATATGTTGATGAGTTTAACGGGTTACGTCTGTTGCACGGTCTCCTCGTGATTTGCATGAACAAAGACATGTATCTGGTGTTTGTGGTGTTCTAGTTCTGCAAAGACATGTGGTATGAAGACAACCATGAAAGAATGCACGTTGGGATGTATTGTAACATGAAAGAAACCCATGAAAGAATGACATTTAGATGCCTTGTGGTTTGAAACAAACCCATGAATTGGTAATGGACAGAAGAAAGAATTGAAAATCAACGACCATGTTTTGATGAGTTTTCGGTGTCTATGTTGTTAATGGTGTTTATTGTGTTGTATTTATGCTCTTGATCATGCTTGAAATGGTTTACATTAGAATAGAGATTATAATTATGGCATGAAGAGCAACGACATGATAGAATAGTTATTTAAAAAAAATGAAACCTAGAAAAACCAGAGGCATCTAGAGGAAGAAGACGTCTGGTGCGTGCATTGCATACGCCAGACATTGCGCAGACGGCATAGTCTTGCCCGTGCACTGCACGCGCCAGACTCTGCCTCTCCTAGACAGAATCTGACGCTTAGATAAAAAAGTAAAGGTAGTGAGGTTTGATAGAGGTGGTGAATATTATGGAAAATTTGATGAAAGTGGACAATGTTTAGGTCCATTTGCAAAGTTTCTTGAAAGTCGAGGCATATGTGCACAATACACAATGCCTGGTACACCACAACAAAATGGTATAGCTGAAAGGCGAAATCGTACTCTTATGGAAATGGTTAGGAGCATGTTAAGTAATAGTACTATACCTTTATCATTGTGGATGCATGCATT
>JAOSBK010000006.1:15567379-15578322 GCA_027568895.1 Erythroxylum shatona
TCAGGACCGAGAGTAGACTCCTAGCTTCAGAGGGACTTTTCCAGTCGTGTAGATTGTTTTGGCGAGAGAAGTCATGGCTCACAGGTCAGTCAGCTGGGACTTTTGGATAGCCTAGATAGATCTGTTGTTTTCCTCTTTCATGTAGCATTTTGTACTAAGTTTTTGGACTTATGTACAGACAGTACAGGATGATAGACGTGTAAATAGTTTGATTTTGATGAAATAAAATGAGGAAAAAGTTAGTTTTAAAAAGATCATGATTTTTATATTGATGTTTTATTATGATGTCATGTAGAGAGAATGTAGTGATCGTTCGTAGTTCACCCTTATAGTAGGATATGTACCGGAATGACCTGCGGGCGTCCCGGTGTGTACTCTGCAGTAAGGGGGCGCTACAGTTTTGCTATATTGCTTCTAGTGTCAATTTCTTTTATGGGGTAATATAAAGTAGTTTAGAGTTGACCTCATGGGTTATAGGTCCGTGCTAAGTAATTATAGGTCTATAATGCTAATTACATGCTTATTAAGATTAACTAATCATGATCTTAAGGTGAAAACCAAATAAAAATTATGAATTTATAGGTATCTAGAAATTTTGGGTTTAGGTCTAAGCTTGGAGGTATGATATTTAGGTTACTTTTTTTTAGACGGAGGAACCCGTAGCTGCTATACTTTTGATGCGCATTGAGTAAACCTTCAGATTGACACAATAGCCTACAAATTAAGCCAAATGAGTACTCAGTACTAAGCAATTCTTATACAACAGGCTCGATTGCGAGAGTGTAAATAGAGAGATTCGAACACAAGGCTTTTTGACTCTATGCTTCCCACTCCACCAACTCGACCACTCCTAAGAAAAATGTTTTTCAACCATGCGTATCAACTACTTATAAAAGTAGGCATCTCTTTTTGAAGTTTGTATTCCAACAATCAAATCAATAAAAGTGAAAAGGAATATAATGTGTTTAGAAAAATAAAGTGCAGTAACCTCCTTCTTGGAAATAATGATTTCTTTTATAGAAATTAGTGGATATGTGAGATTACATCACTTATCTCCATATCATGCAATATTTAAAGATTATTGGCTTAATGGGCCTTATCATTTAGCTTTGGCCTCTTAAATATATTCCATGTATATTAAGATGTGGTTTCCTCACTCTAAAACTCTGTAGGTCACTAAAGAAACTTCATAATCATATGTTCCAATTATTAAGGTTTAAAGTCAATTAGGAAAAACAAGTGAAATTTTAACCTTAACATGTTTACCAAATTACAAATTAAACCGTAACATTTAAAAATATTCAAAATGATCATTAACATTTATAAAATATTCAAAATAAACTTTAAATAAATAAAAATTTAAAGAAAGTTAAGTCTTCGTCCATTACATGTCATGTCATTATTGATATAATTTTTTTATTATTTTTATTAGGTAAGTTGATCCTATTATATTATGTGTATATCACAAGATAAAGTAGAACATACATATTATATTAAACTTAAATTGATTTAACTTCATTTTCTTAATTTTGTTTTTTAGTAAATCTTAAATAAAACTAATTAACATAATTTAACCTCAGCAATTTGATTATACCCTAATCAAAGTTTTTTAACCTAAAAACTCCTAATTATTCAAAAGCTTTTCTCCATCCATATCATCATCACTTAACAACTTCATAGATTTTGAAACCTAGGCCTCTCCCAAACCTAATGATATCTAGACCCCCCAATAACTGTGCGTAAGTAAACCAATTTCTTTATGCCAACAATGGTTAATTCAAGTTCGAAATATTAACAATTAGTTGCAATAGTTAGAATTTGATAAAAAGCATATATAATTAAACTAAATAATTTAAATTAATTTAATTTAAATATAACATGCGGATCCCGACTTATCAGATAACATATATATGATATAATGGGATCACTTGTCTAATAAAAATAATAAATTTATGTCACGCGAATGTTATTAGGATACATAAAAGATAAAAAATTAATTTTGTTCAAATTTTCGTCTATTTCATGTTTATTTTAAAAGTTTTGTAAACATAAGTGTTCATTTTAAATATTTTAAAGCTTTATGGTTTAACTTATATTTTAACATAAAATATTATGATCAATTGTTTTACTTTTTTCCTATTATTAACCATAGAAGAAAAGAATATGCAAAAGGTTTATTATGATAGGATGTTTTTTTTATTTCTACCTTCTTTTGCATTATTTAAATAAGATCATTCATTTAGTGAGATATTCATTAAAATTTTAAAGTAAATACTTATGATGGTTATAGTAAATAATGTTGAAAATTATTAAGAGAAAAAGGTAAAATAACATTTTTAGGAAAATTAAGGAATTTTATTTATGATTTCTCCAATAGGATGTTTTATAATAGAGAAAATAATATTTTTTTACTTCTAGATAAATTTTCTAGTGCATATATTAAATCTCAATTCAAATATTTTAGATAAATCATTTAATAAGTTGTTAACACAAAATTAAATGACAAAATCTATTTAATTAATACTGATAAATTTGCATGTCTCCACACAAATCAATGAATCCAAAAATCTTGAAAAGAATCTCAAAAAATTTATTCAATTTCGAAACTTAAATTCTTCACCTCGAGGAACTGAGAGTTTTTTAGAGTCTCTCCCGATCACTCTATCAAAGGCACATGATGTACATTTTGTTAGATAAATTTAAAATCCTCTTTAGTATTGTTATTATGCGCATTTATATGTAATTTGGTCCCGTCTTTAATTTGGTACGAGAAAAATAAAAAAGAGTAAAAGAAAATTAATTGACTTTCTATTTTTATAAAAATATATGAGATGCCATAGGACTTCTCTGGTACAGGGCCTACATTCAATGAGGAAATAAGATTGAGCCTGAATTAACTTAAACTCGGACTCAAATAAAAAATATTGTTTTATATTTTTATTTTAAAATTTTATTTTTTTAAAAAATAGCATGAACTTTCTGGATGTTTAACTAGTCTATGAAAATATGTTTAAAGAACTAAAACGACCTATATAACATCTTTCCTATGCCCTTTTGTTTTCATTTCTTCATGTTTTGTGGGAGGACAGAACATTTTAATCTTATTTCAACGGGATCTAGTTTAATAAAAAGAAGAAGCGATCAGATGGCGAAGAAAACAAGTAAGAAAAAGTAACCAAAAAATTATTGCAGCAGGACAATTCTGATGAACAGTTATTGAGATGAAATTGACAGCTCCTATGGACAAGAGATTGAAGATAAATAAGCAGGTCCTACTGTGAACTAAAGTCTTCATATGCACGAAAAAGATATAATTAAGGTTTGAATCTACTCCCAGATCGTCATTATTTACTCAATTATAATTCTCATTTGCAAGTCATTGGCATTTGTGTGGACGCACGAGCATTTGTTTCTACACATTTTTCTTCAGGAGCACAGTACACTTAAATCTGCTCTTTAACCGATAAGAACGTTAATTAATTGGCTTGAATGGTAAGAATGAACGATCAAAAAAAGAAATTCGGCAACAACAAACCACTGTTAATAAAGTAGAATAATCTGAAATCTTTCAGGGGCTTAGTTTCTCCCTTTTTGACATTAAATACGTTAGGCAACATGAGTTAAAATTAAACATAACTTCGATTGAATAAATTAACAACAAAACGGTGGGAGACATTCAAACAAGTAGACACACAGGATAAAAAGATATCTTATATTTATTATCATCATCATCTTCAAACCTTCATATTAAACATACTAAGGCTATCACAGGATAAAAAAGATATCTTATATTTATTATCATCATCCCTTCATACTAAACACATACAAAAGAAACATCATTCTTTTGTGTTTACAATTTTTTTTTAAATTTTTGGTAGCATTAAACTCAAAGGGACTTGATGACTTTTATAGGTAGGTAGAAGATAGATGAGGCAGTAAGAGATGCGATCTAATCACTGTCACTGCTGCTGCTGTGATCATGGTCATGGCCGTGCTCGTGCTTCTTTTTCTCCTTCTTCTTTTTCTCGCGACCATCATGACCATGTTCACCATCACCGTGGATCTTGTCTTTGATCTTGTCCATCATCCCTTCCTTGTTGTGGTCGCCATGACCATGCTCTCCCTTGTGCTCATGCTCTCCCTTGTGCTCTTCCTTGTGATGGACTTGACCATGTTCCTTGTGCTCTTCCTTGTGGCCTCCCATGTGGAGAGTCTCCTCAATCTTGTGCATGATACCTGACATAGTTGATTTGTTTGAGCCGGTCTTTCTACTATGCGTTCTTGTATGGATTTATTTGAGCCGATCTTTCTCTTATGCGTTGTTGTGCTGAGACTGGAGGTGGCTTAGTATCCCCAATTTATAGCCAATTGGGAGTTATGGTCCCCACCATTTAAATTGTACGCGTGTTGACATGGATAAGGTAATAAAGAAAAAACTGTTTTCTGGTGTGAGATGAGGAGATGAATGCGAAAACTCGTGAAACCCAGCACGTAAACGCATATGCTTATAAATGCATATAGCCTTTATGTCAGGGTCAATTACCCTGTTCAAATTTCAATATAATGGCGTCGTTTTGGGATAAAAAATACGAGATATTTGAAAGCCGACCACCTGTACGTTAGGTGATTTTGATGAATTTGTTCTCCCAGCTCATCTCGTTTTGATTTTGTCATCCACGTCCCCACCAAAACCGACCACAGTGTCTCTTCCTTTCTATCTTCTTAATGTTCCTCCGTTTTTCAGCTGACACCTGGATGGATAACATTCAGATGCTTTATCTTTCTTTATCTTCTTTTTTTCTATTCAATTGACACGTGGATGGTTATAATTCCCTTGCCGACACGCTTTGCATCATCTATCACCGTTGGTTACGATGAATTTCTGCTTTTCGTCAAACTTTGCCTTCAAAGTTTAGTTTACGACAAAATGATAAGCGGAATCGCATCGCTCCAACTAAATTGGCACCATCAAGCTTTGCATCTTGCAAATGCTGAGTTACATACAGGAGAAAGTTGAATGTCAAGTTGCAAAACTGCATATTTACACAAAAAGGATTAAAACGATAATATGACGATGAATCAAAATTGGCATCTAAATCAGATGATCCCAGTAACTTCCAGATTTTGAATATTATGGAACTTTTGTCAACATAATTGCATCGAAGAAGCAATCTTACTGGATGGTTGAATCCAGAAACCTACAACCTTGACAATGACGAAGTAAAGAAAAGAAGACAACCATCACTAAAATTTCCGAATGTTCAGCGTAAACATCGGTCGATTTGATGCAATCAAGAAACATAAACAATTGTCTCTAGTTCTAGAGGAAACTAACACAACATTGTACACATCTCAACCATGAACTGAGAAGAATTATACAAGAATTGACTTCATGAAAAGATGACACAAGATGCAAAGACATTTATGCCTTTCGTGTTAGATATTTTCCCATTTGGCGGACAACAATTAATTGTATTTTAACAGTTTTAAAAACTTTATTGGTTACGCCAATCGTATTTAATTTGGATAAAGATAATAAAGTAGTTCAGCAAATGATCTGAATTAATGAGCCAAAATTTAGAAAGAAAATAGACCTCAATCAGCGTGAATTGAACCTATATCGAACTTGTGATAGAAAACTCGATATGAAAGCTATATATAAAGGTTAAAGTCTCCTGTAGTTACTTAAGTAATTCATGAGTATCTAGATTCTCTGATTCGTTAAAAGTGCTTATGTTTTAAGAAAATTGTATAAAGGCATTGACCATGTCTTGGTGAGGAGTTCTCGTGAAGGTCCCAGTTGATCGGAGCTTCTTTCAGCCTCAGAAAGTACCTTCGAATGTGTGATGGAACCAAAAACAGGTATTTTCGTTCCTTTTCACAAATGATTTGGGACATGTACTAAGGTTCATGCTATGTGTTACATGATATCGTGTTACATGTGATATCAAAGCAGTTATGTGATCAGGTAGTTAAGAACAAACAATTTTCGATTTTTATCCATAAGAGTTTCATAGGTTTTCGATTTTTTCATGCGTATGGATGCTTGAAAGTGGGCTACAAGTGTCTAGTATGAAAAAATGGGTTGAACACGAGCTATAGGGTGGAAAAAAACTGGCTTGAAACTCACCAGAAATTGCCCAGAACTTCGTAGGTGATGGAGACTATTGAAAGCTTATAGTGAACAGTAATCGGGCGAGGTGAGTACTTGATGGTGCGTGGGCCACCACATTCAAGACATGTGTGGTGCGTGTTACATAAGTGCCACACTCGAACTAAAATTCGAGTGACGGCATCGGGATAGGTGTATGGATCACATGCGCCGATGGGGACGTGTGTGTCCCATGTGTCAGACAGGATAGACGCATTTGAGCGTAAGGTGCATGCGTCACACACGCCGCTCAATGGTTAAGCGAGTCGTTGTGCATGTGCAGCACACGTGCCTAATGCCAATAAAGATGCATCAAGCATTCATGTAGTGCACATGCCCTCCATTCACACACACACCTCAATATCACAATGATGTAACGTTGACATCAAAGTTATAGTAACTGTTGATGTTAGCGCACAGTGATGTTGACGTCAGCAACAAAAAATCCAAAAATTTCAGAATTTCTGTAATTGTACTCCAAATCATTTTAGGTCATTTTTTGAGTTCAGGGAATTCATAAAGTGAGTTTTTCCATTTTTCTGGATTTATTATATTAGTAATAAATAAAGTTTAACTCCAAAAAAGAGAATAAGGCATTCTAATGCCGGTTTGAGTGACTACAAACTTGACATAAGGGAGATACTTGAGGTTTTTGTATCTCGTATGGTAGGTTCAATGTTTGGTAATGCACAATAATCATTCTGGGTGAGAATTTTCGCCATAAAAGTCTCAAATTACTAACAATGTTTTCAGCATTAGTATGTGATAATTAGATTATGCATTCAGATTTTGCATTTATTGGTAGTACATTGTCATATACTATATGCCCATAAAGAATGTGAGGATAACATAAAGATGCATACCTTGTGTTTGTGAACCTTTTAGATACTAATGAGAAAGTAGTCACTATAGTGACCTTTTAAGTCAGTATTTGGATTGTTTCGCTTGCATGTTAAAGGATGTCTCTGGTCTCATATTTGGTTATTCTGCTCAAAAGTGTTCACCTTACATGTGATTTTAAGATGAGCATAAAGGCATAAGATAGAGGAGAGTTGTTGTTTAAATGATCTATTCGCCCACAGGTTCTAGTGTCATGACAGTTGATGGTGTACTCTAATTGCTTTTATGTAGAGGTCTAATTGCATATGCTATGTATTCATCCCACAGGTATTTCATAATATGTGTAATCAAGTTCTCGGTATAAAAATTATTTAATGACATTGAGTATCGTTGTTATCCTACATTTGTGTTGATCTTTGCATTGTCATTTTGTAGTCACCATTTCGGTCAACAATCACAGTGTTATTATTGAAATGTTTACTGGTGTCAATTCGGAGAAGTGGATAAAGGATGTATTGATGTTGTAGAGATGGAAAATATTGATAAGCCCATGCATATGGATAAGCCATCTCTATCTACATCTAGTAACTCGAACATAGATAAAGCAGCCTATACATTATAGGATTGGTCAAACAGATTATGTTGCATGGCTATTAAGAGATCTATACCTAACCATTTACTATGTGGACTTCTGAAGATAGACATAGAGAAATAGTTTCTTGATAATGTCTCCCAGAGATACACGGTTTCATCTAATGCTATGATAATTGCCTTGATGAAAGAATTATTCTCCATGAGATATACTAGAGAAGGGAGAGTGATGGAGTACATATAAAAAATGACCCATCTCTATAGTAGACTGAAGACACTAAATATTCTTCTTCCTGATGTCTGCATAGTTCACTAGACTTTGAGTATACTCCCTCCAGAGTTTAGTAACTTAGTGACGACATATTACTCGTTAGATAAGGAATGAGACTTCACTGCCTTGATTACCCATTGTGTTGTTGAGAAGGAGAAACTCAAGAATGTTTCTCCTACAACCCTTGAAGCAACCAAAAGGAAGGTAAAGGTAAAGTTCATTAAATTCAAAGGTAAAAAGTCTAAATCTTCTCCACATACTAATGCTGGTCAATCTAGTATTGCTAAGGGTCCACAAGAAGTTAAAGAGGAAAGGCATAAAGAAGCCAACATTATACGACCTGGAAGAAAAGACAGAAACCATTAAGTAACTCATTGGCTTATCAATTCATGAATCTAATTATGCTATAGTCACATCTGGCTTTTGGTGGTTAGATAGTGGAGCATCTAGCTGAGTTGCCTCCACAATGCAAAGATTCATATCCATGAGAAGATGATGGTTGTCAACAATAAAGAAGTGAATGACATATCTATTGGAATGTATGTTTAAACCTTTACACAAGGTTTATTTTAGTTTTACATGACACATTTTATATTTGATCTTTATATCAATTTTGGACAGAAAAAGTTAACTTTTTGTAATTAATGCTTCTATTGTATGGTTATCATTTAATATAAAACATATTGGTATAACTTTCTAGTCATATGGTTTGTATACCATGTGTCTTACCCCGGAAAAGATATATGCTTGTTCATATCCTATCAAACAAGTCATTAAAAATAAAGCCTTGATAAAAGAAAAATCGTACATGTTGTGATATAAAGGTTAATCCACATTACTAGAGCTAGAGTTTAGAGCTTGATTGAGGATAACATTTTCACAACTTTGGATTTCGATGATATGGAAACAGTTGTTGACTTCTACAGGGGTAAGCTGACTAAAGTAAGGAAAAGGGGATTAACTTATGCTTATGGCTTATTAGATCTTATATATACAGATATCAGTAGACCTTATGTAGCTATATTGTGTAAGTCTAAACATTTTTTAACATTTATAGATGATTATTCCCGTTACAATTTATATGTTCTTGCTTAAAGAAAAGTCTGAAGTTTTTGATGAGCTCAAGATCTTTAAGATTGAAGTTGAGAA
Source organism: Erythroxylum shatona (assembly GCA_027568895.1). NCBI lineage: Eukaryota > Viridiplantae > Streptophyta > Magnoliopsida > Malpighiales > Erythroxylaceae > Erythroxylum > Erythroxylum shatona. The sequence continues at coordinate 15,576,382 of JAOSBK010000006.1, forward strand.
CCAATTGAAAAAATTCATCTAGATAGTCAGATTTGAGATGGAGAGTATTATGACAAACATGATATTTTAGGACAAGAAAAGGGTATGTTTGCCAGATATGTGGAATCAGTTAGAATAGTAACTCAGGTCACTATGCCAGTGATAGGTGCTTAATTGATTATGAAATTATTCCATAAAACTTAGGGATTATTGACATGAAATTGCTTAAGATACTTACATTGACTCATATGTGATTTTAGGTATAATTCAGAAGTAAAGAAGTTAAAGTGAGTCGAAGCTCTATATTTTGGCCATCTTTTGAAAATTAATTTTTACTTTTTTTCATGGAGCAAGAAGAAGAAAATTAAAAGACAAGAAAGATGGAAACACAAAGAAGAAGAACGTGGGCTACATGGATTTTGCATGGTATTAATTTAATTTATGGACAATCATGCTCACGACTGCAATAGGTGGATAAATTACCAAAACATAGGTGTAAAAACAAGAAGCGACAGCAGATGATAGGTAGGAGCAAGCCAAAATGTAGTCCATGCCATCTGAAGTGTAGGTAATGTATTTTACTAAGCGTAAGCAACGTCTGTGTTTAATGCAAACGTTTTGCATGAAACACATACGTTTGGCCAAGACATGGGGGAGGGTTTAAAAACATGAACAATGATAGTGGACCACCAATTTTATTTGTCAAATCAGTGAATAGGGAAGCTAGTGTGAAAGAGAGCTGTGAGAGAGGGAGGCACAGTGAAGAGAGTCAAAGGGGGTTTTGGCTAGGTATATTTAAGTAAGGCTGAAGCATTTTCTTTGGAGAGATCTATGGAAGGCCAAGTTCCCAATGCTAGTTCGGAGGTGACATCGACGTCAACGACCTGGATTAAGTGTATTTCACTATTTTTTTTGTTTCTTTCTCTCATTAGAAATTGATTATGCTATCCTAGGTTAATTGATTTGTGTTTTACGTATGGATAATCAGATTTTTGTTATTGTTCAGTTATTTGTATATAAACCTATTGGTTATTACAAAAAGATAATTTTAATGCATTCATTGAATCATTTATTTGCAAACCTATTGCTAAAATTTTGATATAATTCGTAATTGTTATGTTGAAATTCATGTGTAACGACTAATGATTTGTAATCATTAAGGATAACATGACATAGGTTAAATAACGAATCGTATGTAGTTGTTTCCTTGATTAATCGGTTTTTCTAATTTGTAATGCTACTGCTTAATTAAACGTAGAGATAATATCTTAAGGTTATTCGGTGGTTAGGTTTAATTAATGATCATATCTTGATTAAACAAAACCTAAGAGAAAACTCAGGTGGATTATTAACTAAGATTAATAGTTGCTAGGAGAGGTGTAAGAGCAACAAATCCATGAAATATGCTTAATTAGGGTGTAGGATGAGATTGAACCAAAGAACCGGATTCTTACCGAATTTTCCTATTTTATCATTTTTTGCATGTTTTCTTTAATTTGTTTTTAATAGGTTAGTTTTAATTTATTTTGTTATTCAAAAAGCCAAAATCCCTGTTAAACCTAAACATCAATTAATTTCATTTCAACAATTTTAGATACACTCTTTGTGGGATCGACCTAGACTCACCACAGCTATAGTAGTAGTCTAGATATTTTATTTTGACTAGCGTTATAACATGCAGTCAATTTTGGTGCCATTGCATGGGAGTTGACAGTGCGTGTCGAGTGCACTGCAAAATTTACCTGACTCTGCACACTAAAATTTGTAGTTGTGATAAGTCGGGATCGAATCTACAGGGAATGTTCGGTTAATTTTTGTACTGAAAATAATTGATGCAAGAAAAGTATATGGGGAGTTTTTGGTTTTCGAACAATTTAGAAAATTTAAGCAAAATTAAACTATCGAAAACAAATTAAAACGAACAATCAAAAATGAGAAAAGTGTCGAGTATAAGTAAGGTCC
>JAOSBK010000006.1:15590151-15604286 GCA_027568895.1 Erythroxylum shatona
CAAGCTACTTAGATTACTTTATAATAAAGAGTTTGAGGAAAAAAAGATTCAAGTAAATATATTGCTAGTTCGAAGACAAATATGCACCTGGACATAGTTGAAAGAAGAAATAGTGGAATATGCTTCTTGAAAAGGATAAAGAAGTAGAACATATTAGAAAGATGTAGCTAGAAGAGATCTCAGGTGAACCCATATTATATCAATACAATTGAAACCAGAAGTCTTTATAGACAATTTCTAATAGATAAAAGTGTTGGGGATCTATAATGGGATTCCTATACACATACTTATTTGTTAATGATAACATGCATAACTTTATGTGTGCATCATTGACCAAAAAAGTGTTCAGAAGTGAAAGACTTCATGTTGATAGTAAGGGGACTCTAATTAGTTTGTAAAGGATTCAATAAGAATCTAAAATGGAAACTTTAAGGGGTGACCTTCTCTTTGGATACATTAGTATTAACCTTAGGAAGATGTGACATACTTCTAGGAGTATAATGGGTATCCACTCTTAATGATGTCTTATGCAACTATGGCAAACAAATTATGGTATTTAACTAGTTTTAGGAAGCAAATTATGCTTAAAGGAGCTCACATTAGCTAACCCAAATATGTCACTTCTAACTTTGCAAAACTACTATCTAAGCATGAATTTAATAGTAAATTCTATATGTTAAGGCTTATGTATCCTATGGATTAATAGTTTTAAGAACTTACTATAAAAAATAATTCATTGGAGGAACAACAACAAGTATTAGGTTGTCTTTTGGCTAAGTTTAGTAATTTTCTAGTAAACCAAATGGATTACTAGCCCTAAGGTCTCATGACCATAAATTCCTCTAGAGAAGGTGTAGAGCCTATTAATATCAGGCCTTATAGATATAGAAGCTTACAAAAGAGTATTATAGAGGAGATGATATAAGAACTTATGAAGTAAGGAGTCATTCAACATAATCACATTCCCTTCCCTTCTCTAATAAATTGGTAAAGAAAAAGGATAAGTCATGAAAATTTTATCGATTATAAGGAGCTAAATAAGAGCATCATAAGATACAAGTTGCTTATACCAATCATTAAAATACTTTCATATGAGATACATCGAGCAACATGGTTCTATAAGCTATACCTAGTGTCAGGTTATCACCAGATTAGACTGCAATCTTCTCATGTCCATAAGACAAATTTTATAACTCATAAAGGGCATTATAAGTTTCTAGCGATGCCTTTTGGGAACACCAAAAATGCTCCCTTTACCTTTTAGAGCATAATGAATGAGTTATTCAAGGGATATTTGAGGTGATATATGTCACTTTTCTTTGATGGCATCCTTCTTTATGGCCAAACTTTTGAGGGCCATATTGATCACATTAATATAACCTTGAAAATTTTAAAGCATAATCATCTTTTTCTTAGGGGCTAGAAGTGCAACCTTGTAGTTTCCACAAGTAAAATGTCTTAGGCATATTATTTTAGTCTCTAGTATAACATCCCATTCCCATACTAAGGGTTAGAATCTTAAAATATGGTACACGTGAGATCAGTGAGAGATTAAGAAAAATGCATTTTATGCTCATGCATATTGCTAGCATACATGCATGTGAATTTAGATTTTTGCACATATTAAAATGACTATATATGCATTCATTGACATTTTTTGGGTATAATTGATTTATATATGTGACATGTGACTCTTATTAAGAATTGTAAATTAATTGTATTGAAAATCGATGTGGAGAATATATGTACTGATTTATAATTTTTGCTAAATTTTGGAGAAAAGTTTTGAAAATATTGAGCATTATTGGATTAGGAAAAATGCCAAGAGGCAAGTAAATGGATAAATAGAGATAGAAATAAGAGTTGAATCATATTGAAGAATTTTTTTCATTGATGACTTTAGAATTTTTGGGAAAATGATATTAAAAATTGGGAGACACTTGTAGTAAAAATATTGGAGTTGGTTGGACTAGTTAAAGTCTTAAGAGATGGATGAGTGACAAGTGTCACATGTAAAGTTGATCTTAAAAAGTTTATTATTATTCTTTTAACTTTGAAAGACAAAGACACTATTTGTCTTGTCTTAAAAATGTCTTCTTCGTGGTTATCTTCTTCAAGCTTGTTCCTTTACACAGAGTTTTTCTTCAAATATTCACCAAAGAAAAAAAAACCTTGTTCTCATCTATCCTTTTTCTACTTCTAACTTCGGTTTTCTTTCTTTTTCCTCAAGAAAAATCGAAACTTGCCAACCCCCTACAGTGGTGTACTTGAGTTGCATGAAGTTTAGAGCTTCTTGAGTTTTTGCAAATTTTGGAGCTATATCAAGTAAGTATCTTTTGAATCCTTTAGAGTAGTTGTTTTTATAAAACAAAAATGGTGATTTATTGTCATGACATGAATAAGGAAAAATGGACATTTCTCATGTTCGTTGCGAATATAGGATGGAAATGCAGATTTTGTTAACTTTTGGTTTTGATTATAAAAATGTTATAAGAGGTTGTAGAAATGGTTTTGGAGTTGAAAGATCATAGAAAATATGTACGATTAAGTGCAGAAAAATTTGGAGAAAAGAACAAGTAAATGCTCTGTTTATGGTTGTGTATTCACTGTGTAATGAGTTTTGAGAGTTTTAAGAGATGAACAAAAAAATGAATTTGGAGTTGAAGAATAGTTGTAAGATGATGTTCTAAGATAAGAAAGATTGCTTAGATGATGTTCTGAGATAAGAAAGATTGCTTAGATGATAGTTAGAGGAAGAAATTTAAGAGAATGCAGAAAATGAAAATATAAGAAAAAAGACAGTGAAGAAATTTCTGAAAATGGTGAAATGCGTGGATGGATTTTTTTTCTATTTTTGATGATTTTATGAAAACTTGGATTTTGGATTTTTTTTACAAAAAGTCAAAAATGAAGAGAAAATGAGGGTACAATCAAATTAGCAATGTTAGACAGAGAGAGAGAAGAGAAAAAGATGAATAAATGCAAAAAAAAATGAAGACATACGTGGGGAATTTTTTATTTTTGATGTTTGATGTTAATTATTGGTTTTTGATATGTTTTTGAATGTGTTGGGTTGCATGGAAGTCGAGAATGGGGTTAAGATGAGTTAAAGAAGTTGGTTTGAAAAAGGAATTATTAAAAAATAGTATGAATTAGGTTCTGTTGTCATATTGAAATGGACGATGCAAAAGTGCAAAAATTGAAATTTGCATATATGATAATCGAATTTTTGATGTTTAAGTTTGAATCTTGGATTTTGATTTATTTTTGTTGAGTTGAACTAAAAGGGAAGAAGTATAGATGATTTATATGGTAGTTGAATAAGATAAGAATGAGGAATCTAGAAAAAAAATGGAAGGAGAGAAGAAGAATTGCAGTTTCAGTGAAATAAGAAGAAAGAGGATACACAATCGTGCTTCAGCATGATCGTAACATTGCTCAAAAAGTTACAAAGCAAGATCATGCTTAAGCACGATCACGACTTTGCTGATGGCACAATCGCGACGCGAAGCTGTTTATAGGAAAATGGTTTTTCTGAACATCCTTCAATCTTTTTGTTATAACTTCTTCTACCGACATCCAAATGACTTGATTCTTAAACCATTAGACTCGTAATACATTGATATACCTCTCATAAAAAAATTATAACAATCTAAATTCATTTGGGAGAGAATGAGTGATAAAATTGGGATGGAAATTAGTTCTGGAGATTGTGTGTGCACGATTATGCATTAAGTTTGCACGACCGTGACTTTTACTTGGTGTGCACGAGCATATGTTATGGTTGCATGCCTATGACTCTGGTGATTTAGAGTGCATGGTCATCATGATCGTGCCTCTACACGATCGTGGCCTGAAGCTATTTATAAGAAAATGGTTTTTCTGAACATCTTTCAATCTTTTTGTTATAACTTCTTCTCCTGAAATCAAAATGACTTGATTCTTGAATCGTTAGACTCGTAACACATTGATCTACCTCTCACCAAAACTTATAACAATCTGAATTCATTTGGGAGAGATTGAGTGATAAAATTGGGAGGGAAATTGGTTTTTTAGATTGTGTATGCACGACCATGCATTAAGGTTACACGGCCGTGACTTTTACTTTTTGGTGTGCACGGGAGTGTGTTATGGTTGCACGCCTGTGACTCTAGTGATTTGGAGTGCACAGTCATGACTTAATCTGAGTTAGGTTTAAAAGTGTATGATTGTGCACCCGAGAGCTTTTGCTTACTGAACATCCTTCCTTCTTTTGCCTATAACTTCTTCTATAGTTATCCAAATGGAATGATTTTTGATTTAGAGTAAACTCGACCCATAGAGATACAAAGTTTTTGAAGAAATCAATTTTTAATTCTATCTCTAGAATTCTAAATTTCTGAATTAAATTTGAGTACAGGATACTGTTTTAGTTTCTTAACTGTCCAATTTAATTGGAGTATAACTTTTAGAGTATTGAACCAAATTGAATGATCTTACTGTATTTAGAAACTTAAGACAATGGGAACAACTTTATAGAAGGAAGTGTTGCCCCTTATCCAAATGTTCATGAAAAATTGACCTGAAGGTCTAGAATTTTGGATATATTCTAAGAAGAAATGAGAGTTTGGAGCTTGTATGATCATATAATGTTAGAATAATATTAGTGAATGAATTGTTGATCTCAAAACATCAAAGATGTGTATATAATGGAAATAAAGATATTCATATGATTGTAGTTGTGATTCAAAGGAGAGGAGTAATGGGTATCAAGTTAAAGTGAATGAGAATTGGGTTTTTATGAGTAAATAATGCCAAAAAAAAATGAAATGATGAGAAATTGAGTTATAAAATGAGAATGTGGATAAAGTGTGAGATTTGATAATATACCTGGGATTATTATTGAACATGCATTGTAAATAGTTCGTATACATATTTGTGCATAAATAAATGCTTATAATTATGCAAAGTTGTTAATGTGTGTGTACAATGCGTGTATTGCATAGTTTTGATATGCAGGATAAATGTCCGCATTCAGACATTTCTAGATCATGAAAGCTAACTGTGAGTTAACCTATATGGTCTTATTTTATTGTTTGTTCTGATTTCAATTTCTGCATTGAATGACTACAGTTATGATTATTATAATGTGAATATAATTGATATGAATGTGATTTGCTTATGTTGATGCCTGAAAATGAAGGTCTGAGACTTGATGCATAAATGTGATATTGAAGTGTTACTTGTATGTGAATGAGAAGAAATAAGTGTACTCTCAACTTAATTGTTGAATGCTAAACCAAGGTTCGATGATGAATGTGAAAGTGATTGTGAACTCGAAATCATGTGATTGATTGAAAATATGTGAATGTGATGCATTCCATTACATGGATGCATGAAACATAAAGGCATTTGTGACCGGAGTAGCCACTGAAAAAGAGCTTACAGCTCAGAATATGAAAAAGAGCTTAAAGCTCATACTGTGAAAAAGAGCTTTAGGCTCAGTTGTGAATGTACTTGGTATTCACTAAGGGATATGGGACATTATCTGATGCAGCTCGGTATCCACTAAGAGATACGAGCTAGTAAATAGGCACTCAGTCACAACAAAGTAACAAATTAAAAATAAGTCTCATGTGCACTGCATATGCATGATATGAATGATTATAATGGTTTGAATGATTTTAGAATGTGGTATGTGTTGAATGTAAAATGTGAAATGATTGATCAAGTGTATGTGATTCAATATGATTATTAATGAAATGATGTGAATTATATGAATATGTAAATTGCATGTGTTATGTGATTGAGTGAGCCATCGAGGATGGTCATTCACTAAGTTTGCAAAACTCACCCAAAATTTGCAATATTTTTCAGGCTTAGAAGAGTTACCCTGTTAGGCTAACGGGAGTATAGACATTGCATTCGAGTAAGAGATAGAGGTCGGGATCAATTTGCGCCCACATTTGTATTTTCTTATTTTTATATCAAATTGAGTTTTTCACAATTATTGTAACATGTAGATTTGAATATTATGTTTTTTAATAATCTTCCAAAGTGGAAAGGTTTGCAAATGAGAATGATCTTGAGTGTAATAATAGTAAATGTGATTTTGATGTTATGAAAGAAAAGAATATTGATTTCCGCATACGCTTGTGTTGTTTGTGAAAAAATTGTACTGAGTTTTGACTGATTGATTGTTCTAGCATGCCACCCTTGTGGGATTCACATTAGGACATCACTTAGGATGTCAGATACGTGTCTTGCGATAATGGAGTGCTATATCTAGAGTCTCTATTGATTCTAAGAAAGTAGAGTCCATTTCAAAATGGCCAGTCCATGCCAATATGATTAAACTAAGAAGTTTATTGGATCTAGCTGGGTATTATAAGGGGTTCATTAAACACTTCAAAAATTTTAGCAAACCTTTGATTGAATTACCCAAGAAGAATGAATTTTTGTGGGTTGATAAGGCTAAGGAGGGATTCCAAAACTTAAAGACAACTCTTATAATTGTTCTAGTCTTGACATTACCTAATTTCTTTAAACTTTGTCCAATTCAAGTTGATGTTTGTGAATATAATTTAGGGGTAGTGCTAAGTCAATGAGGACACACCATAATTAGTGTTTATATATTCATGAGAAGGAGTTACTTATAGTTATTATGGTTGTTAAGTATTAGGATCAATATTTGGATGGGAGGACCTTTATAATCTACATAGATCACAAAAGCTTAAAGTTCCTATTAGGACAAAGGATGTATATACCATTTCAATAATTATGGCTTCCTAAGCCATTGGGAAAAGAATTTGAAATCAAGTACAAAAAAGGAAAGAAAAACCTTGTTGTTAATGCTTTGTCTTAAGTTTCTTATGCTAAGCTTTATACCTTAACATTATCATAAGTCTATACTCAATTAATGGAAGAGATAATTAATTCCTTTGACTTAAGAAATTGTTACCCATTCTTGTGATTATGGTACCCAATCATAAGAAATTAAAAATCCTCGGTAATGGTTCAAAAACTTTTTGAGCAAGTTTTATGTATAATAAAACTCTTAATACCTACAAGTATACGAATTATATCTTATAGTATTAAAAGGTATAGTTCCCATGAGGATTATGCAATAGCTAACAATCTGAACCTATCTTTGTCTTAGGTAATACAAGACATAATTGAATAAAAATAAATAAATAATGTAAAACAAAGAAATAAATGAAACAACTAAACAATAAAATAGTTGGGCTGCCAATAAAATTGATATTGATCAAGATTGAATACTTAGGAACTATTCTTTCCCTATTTTGTTCCCTTAGTCTTGTTAAATTTAATTATGTGTTTGATCTTAGATTTCTTAAAGTATTGATTATTCTCTCAAGATCTAATTAATTAATCCTAATTGAATTCAAAATTTTTAGACTTGCAACCTCTCAATTAACAAAACTTTCCCTAAGATTTTCAACTAGATATAAAGCTACCTAATAGATAATTAAGTTCTTAAGCTAGTTATCTCTTCGAATGATTGTTAATTTGATAATTATGACACTATTAAACTACCAAATCTCTTTGTAAAATCTAACATGATTACTTTTGACCCACTCTCTTGATTTATTATCAAGTATAACCATGCACAATTATCACAAACACCAGAATATTTATTGAAATCATTAAGAAATAAATTTACAAAATAAATCCAAAATAATTTCTGATGGGAATATAAAAACCCATAAACATGTTGAACATCAAGAAAATTAGATTACATATCAAGGATAACAAAAGAAACTAAAAGGAAAAGAGAAAATATTGTTTAACACCTTGATCTGGAATGCTGAAATTTTTTAGATGTTCTTGATCTCTCCACTTTGATTATATTTGATGTGTGGTTGCTATCTTTTTTGTGTATTTCACTTTCTTAAATAGTTCTTGAGGCTTCTAGGGTTCTTTCTAGGATTTTATCACTTAATTTGGTTCCAAAAATAGCACTAAAATGTGAAAAGACTAAAACAACTCGCATGTTGGAAAAGCTAAAATTTGCTAGAATTGCTATCTGGAAGATACACAATATGATACATGACAGTGTAATAGACCATGTATAAGTCAAAATCTCCATAATTTGTGATTTTTCATAGGCTGAGAGACTTACATGGCCATAGACACAATCATGTATCCCTTATTTGCTTCAAATCTTTCTTGTTCTTCAATTATCTTATTTCCAATACTCACAAACACATCAAACACCTCATGAAACATAAAATTAAGCTTAAATTCTTCTCTAAACCAAACAAATACCTAAAATACATAAAATACTAATAATAGCTAATTCTAAGCCTATACATATGATAGTCATCTAAGAAACACTTAAAAACACACTTCAATATCTATCAAAACATTGTATAATTTACATTTGTTAACATCCCCACACTTAAGCCTTTACTTATCCTCAAACAAAACTAAAAACACAAACAACACAAAACACATAATTACATAAACACTCAATCATGCAACAATACAATAATGGTACAATGGCATCAATTTTTATGAAATTAAAACATCAATCACTCAAAATATACCGACATACTAACTTATTCATTTCATGTTTAAGTGCTTTGATTTGAATATACATATTAATCAAAATATTAACACCCTATTCGTACTTCTATGGCACTTGTAAGCTTGCATTTATTATTATTAATCAATAAAAAGGAAAGCTATGACTAAGTAACCTTTCATGAAAATTCATTCTGCTTTTTTAAAAGATTGACAGGTTTATTTATCATAACACCATTTACTTATTAGATTTTCTTTAATGGTAACCTAATCTTTTGACGCGAAGGAAAATACCTTATCATGAATGCCCCCGTTTACTCAACTTGGTCTCATTTTTATTTAGCTTTGTTGGAGTGTCATTCTAACCTTTTGATGTCAAGACAAACGTTTTGTCATGAATGCCCCCGATTACTCAGCTATATCACAACTCTCAACTAGCTACCAGCTCTATACTTAACCCAATTTTTTCAAAAAGGGCCAGCAAAATAGAAATTTATTAAATTTATTTTTCATTTATTTTTATAGATTACTTTATTTCTTTGTAGTCAATCACTGTTATGAAAGGGTAATAATGATGCTAATAATTCAATGAACTATAATTATAAATGTATACGATCAAAAATCATAAAGTGAAAGAATAAGTGTCATATCCTAATTAACATAAATATTCATCCCAAAGACACTTAAAAAAACAAAAACCTCATAAGTTGTTATGCCTTTACAATTTAAATGATCATATTCAAGCTAAACTAATTCCACTTAATTCTTGCCATCGCCAAATTCACTTAATTAACACATCGCAATATCATCCTAAAAAACTAACAAAAAGCAAATGCAAAGTTCACATACAATTGATATGCTTGCATATACATACCCACATTTAAACAACACATTATTTTCAATATGGAAATCAAAACAATACAAATAAAATTGAATAAAGATCAATAAATACAAAGTTAAAGCAAGAAGACTTATAGAGATTGAGGCAGTGATGGTGTGGGTGATGGAATTTGGAGAAACTTTATGCTATAAAATTCTAGCAATTCACTCCTTACAAAATAAAAATAAAAAATAAACAAAACATAAAAATAAAATAAAATTTAACATAATTCTTATATTGCCTCCCAAGTAGCACTTCTTTCACTTTATTAGCTTGATGTATTCTTCATGTTTACACTCAACCAGGGTCTATTATGAGTGATTTGCTTCCACACGTGTCACCCAATATCAATTTTGTAGCCTATAAATAAGCTATATGTTGCAAGATAATTAGATAGACATAATTAATCAAATTAAGAAAACCTAGTAAGTTTAGTAATGCCCCTTTTTCTAACAAACTATTAATAAAATGAGAAACAATAAAACTTCCTGAATCTTCTATTGAATCCAATGGTTTGTCCTATAAGAGGATGAACTACTCTCTTCCTTCCTCATTCACCCTTGTCTCCTCTTCTTCTTCCACTTTGTGAACAGAGACTTCCTTAGCTGTTTCAACCTCTATAACCTCTATCCTTTGTTCTTTGTTCTCTTCTTCTTCCTTTAAAGATTTGACTACATCAATTCTCATGAACGAACTACCCTCCTTTCGATTCTTTAATACCTTATTCATATTACATTTCACTTGTTCATCACTAATCCAAAGGATAAGATTCCCATCATTGACATCTACTAAATCTTTGCTAGTGCTAAAAAAAGGTTCTATCAAGAATTAGTGGACAGTTTAGATTCTTTTCAAAGTTTAGCATGACGAAATCCATAGGAATTATAAATTTGTCCACTTTTATAGGCACATCTTCCACTAAGCCAAACAGTTTCTTTATTAATTAGTCTGCCAACTGAATAAACATAGAAGTTGGTTTCACATCACCTAGCCCCAATTTCCTAAAAATTGACAATGGGATAAGGTTTATACTTGCGTCTAAGTCATATAAACATTTATAAAACTCTAAATTACCAACTACACATGGTATAGTAAAACTTTATGGATCTGTTAATTATGATGGCATATGGTTGGTAATTAAAAGACTGTAACTTTTTGTCATGGTGACCGTTTGATTGTCATCTCAAGTCTTCTTGCTTTATAATATCTTTAAAAAACTTTCCATACAAGGGTATAATCCTTAAAGCTTTCACAAAAGGCAAGGTAATTTGCAATTTCTTCAACTTTTCCACAAATGTTACAAATTGCATATCCAATTTATTCTTCTGAAGTCTTTATGGGAATGGTATTTTTGGTGGGTAAGGTAGAGAAGGAACATAGGGAGGATCCTTATTCTTTTCTTCTTCTTTCTTCTACTTCTACAAAGTGGGGTTTAGCTTGTTTCTTTATTGGTTCTTCTAGTTCTTTCCCACTCCTAAGTGTGATAGCCTTAAATTTCTCCCTTGTATTTGCTTTAGTATTGCTCGGAAGGCTTCCCACACTTCTCTAGACAGCGTATTGGCTAACTGGCCCACTTGAATCTCCATATTATAAATAAGGATGCAGGAGTATTCACTACTTGATCAAATTTCCCTTCTAGACTTGTGAGCTTGTCCAATTTGAATCCTATGGACTGGACTTTTTTTTGTTGAAATCCCTCAGGCCTCGAGTTCCCATTTAAGTCACTATATTGTTAGACTAAAAGAAATTTAGGTGGATCTGCCACATAAGATTGTATGTGTTCAAGTAAGGATTAGTACCTCCTGACGAACTTGCGCCTCCCTGAGGTTTAATTGTTGCATGTTGTTGTTTTACACTAGGAAGCAATCAGTTGTGATATTGTTCTCTTGTCTACCTAGGTCACATCCATGCTAAATTGCTTTTAATGGAGAGAAAGAGGTAGTTGTCAAACTGTTCAATTGCTTGGTGAGGTTATCGATCTCATCCTGCAATGTTATACTGAATTTGCAGCAAACATTCCTTTTAGATCCAGGAAGGCTAACTATTGGCTACTTCATTTCGATGTCCAAAAACTAACTATTGTTTGTCCTCTCTTCTAATATCTTATATGCCGGTTACACTCGTGGTTGTGTAAGTCCTTTATGATAAGCATTGAACCCTGGCCTCATGAAGTCTATAAGAGTCCTTTGCTCTCTGTGATGCAATCCCTCCACTATCATTCTTTCCATCTCATCTTCGTGTTTAACTCTTTTGATTCCTCATTCTTACCTTATGATGTTCTGATTGTTGTGTGTTATACTTTATTTATAAACTCTCTCCCTTTTTTAATTTTTAATTTCTTGAGCCTAGGTACCAAAATCAAAAGAAATGGTAACAATTCCTTATATCAAAGGAATTTAAATCATCTTAATTATAAAATCCTTGACAATGGTATCAAAAATTTGTTGAGCAAGTTTTTTATAATCTAATAAAACTCTCAATACACTGCAAGTATACGAGTCGTATCTTTTAGTATCAAAAGTTATCATTCCCACGAGGATTATGCAATAGCCAACAATCTAGACATTAACTTTGTTTAAGGAAATACGAAACTTAATTGAATAAAAATAAATAATATAAAGTAAAACAAATAAGTAAATTAAACAGTTAAACAGTTAATTTACTAATAAAATTGAGATTGATCAATATTAAATATTTAAGAACTATTCTTTTCCTATTTTGTTCCTTTAGTCTTGTTAAATAAATTTATATGTGTGATCCTAGATTTTCTAAGTTATTAATTAGTCTCTCTCATGAACAAATCAGTTAACCCTAATTCGAAAATTCTAGATTTGTAACCTCTCAATTCACAAAATTTTTCCTAATGTTTTCAATTAGATCTGAAGCTATATAGTAGATAATTAAGTTCTCATACAAGATCTCTCTTCAAATGATTGGTCATTAGATAATTAAAGGATTATTAAACTACCAAATCTCATTGTAAAATCTAATTTAATTACTTTTGACCCACTCTCTCGATTTATTGTCAAGTATAAGCATACATAATTATCACAAACATCAAAATATTTATTGAAATGAACAAGAATTAAATTCACAAAAATAAATCCAAAATAATTTCTAATAGGGAACTAGAAACTCATAAACATGATAAACGTTAAAAAAATTAGACTACATATCAAGTATAATGAAAGAAAATAAAAGAAAAGAGAAAAAACTGTTTAATGCCCTGATTTGGAATGCCATAATTTTTTGGATGTTCTTCTTGATCTCTTCATTTTAATTCAACTTAATGTATGGCTACTACTTTTTTTATGTGTATTTCATATTATTAAATGGTTCTTTAGTCTTCTAAGGTTCTTTATGGGGTTTTCTCACTTAATTTGGTTCTAAAAATAAACCCAAAATGTCAAAAGACCAAAACAACTCTAATGCTAAAAAAGTTGGAATTTGCTAGAATTACTATTTGGGAGATACATGGCTGTGTATAATTCAAAATCTCCATAATTCGTGATTTTGTATGGATTGAGAAGCTGACACAGCCATAGATAGACCATGTATCCCTTCTTTGTTTCAAATCTTCCTTGTTCTTCAATTATCTAATTTCCAAAACTCATAAACACATTAAACACCTCATGAAACATAAAATTAAGATCCAATTCTTTCTCTAAATCAAAAAAATCACTTAGAATACATACAAACATTAAGAATAACATAATTCTAAGACTATGCAAATGATAATCATCTAATAAACACTTGATAACAAACTAAAATACCAATAAAAACATAATATAATTTACACTTATCAATAATAAGAAGTTAAGAAGATGATCATAGTATCAATGACTTAAAAAAGAAATTAGTTGGAGAAAACTTATCATTAAGTTTTATCAACAAATAATAGAATCTTGAGTTAGACAGGGAGAGTGGTGGCTGGTTATGATACTAAACTAAGAATCCTAATTGTGTCTATAATGCATGGGAGGTCATCTGCTACCAAGAAATTGCAATTTTTGTTCCATTAGAAGGGCATTCAAAAGGATGTCAAGAGCTCCATTTTAAGTTATGAGGTCTATTAGCTTGATAAGTATAAAACTACTATACAAGTTGGTTTATTATAACCATTACCTATTTCTAAAGGATGTTGGACATACATTCTTATGGATTTCATTGAAGGGCTTCTAATTTCTAATCAATACTTAGTAATCTTGGTAGATTGACATGTTAAGTAAATTTGGCCATTTCTTAACACTGAAACATCCTTATACTGTAGAGTTTGTGGCCAATGTCTTTCTTTTTATATGTTTAAATTACATGGTATGCTTGAGACCATCTTAAATGATAAAGAAGTAGTGTTTCTAAGTCAATTTGATAAGGATTCTTTAAATTATAGGGGTTAGGATTACAATTTTCCTTAGTGTACCATTCTCAAATGGATGGCTAGGTAGAGGACCTTACCTGCTCTTTGGAAATCTACCTAAGGTGCATGATAAATTACTATTCAAGCAAATGTATCCAATAACTTCCATTAGCTTAATGGTTGATCGCGGCTCTGTCGATTCGACCTTAAGATCGATCCTTGGAAATTGGTCAAAAATAATCAAATTCCAAGATTGCAGTATAGGTTGCAACCTCGGGTCGTCTCACTTAATCGAAACCTAATGAAATGGACCTAAGCTAGCCTATATGTCATAAAGTACAAGCGAAGTTAGTAAGGAAAGGGGGGTTTTGT
>JAOSBK010000006.1:15616929-15630266 GCA_027568895.1 Erythroxylum shatona
GTAATAATTATTATTATTATAATTATAATAATAAGATAAGATTATAATAAACAGACTAAATTATTAAAATCTGATAATAATAATAATAATAATAAGGATAATTATCAATTTCTATTATTTTAATAATAATAATCATAATAAATTTCACAAATATTCTACAATAAATTTAATACAACAATTTACGTGTTTATCATAACCTATTATTATTGTTATTATATTATTATAATAATAAAAGTTGGACAACTCTGTATATGTATAACAATAAATATACATGATTTTGATGTAATATTTCTTTGTCCAAGCCGCCTGCCTAGCGGCTTGACTTTTTTCCTTTCATCTTTTCTATTAAAGCCAAGCACGTAGTTTTAAATTTAGAAGCAAAACCAGCGTCGTTTAATCATTGGACATAATATAACAGGATAAAATTAGACATGCGATCTGCTCTCGGATAACACGTCTTGTTGGCTAAGCAAAGAGTGCGGTGAAATGAGTGGCCGCTACAGTGTGCATGGCCAACTCGACGTGGCAGCCATAGAACTGAACGTGTCTCAGTCTCCTTTCCCTTCTTAACCGTAAGTATCTGATAAGCCCTTTAACATCTCTCTCCCTTCATTTTCTCGCCATACTACAAGAGATGAAGCGTCTCTCCTCCATTGCTATCGACGTGATTCATAGATGTGCCTTGTAAATCTCTCTCTATCTCCTCACCCTTGAACTTGCTTATGTTGATGTGGTTATCTGTCTACGTCTTCCAGGCTGTGAAACTTTTTCCCTCGTTTTTGTTCTTGTACATGGATGGGATTCAAAAGACAGCCATTAAGAGTGCTCTCTTCTTGTCTTCTAATATTTCAAATATCTGTTTCTTGTTAATCGGAAATAGAATTTATCATTTTCATATTATCTGGCCTTAATGCCACCCTGGGAAAATAGCACTTACAAGTTCGATATTTGATGACGAATGATGAATGCATATCTTCTTTCTCTTCCACAGCTACTTGATATATTGTAATTTATTCCAACAGACAATTAGGTACATCAGTGGACAAATTGGTGGAAGAGTTTGAAGCAGGATGGAGGCCTGAGGATCAGACAAGGGGTTATTCAAGAAAAGTTGTGGAATTTTTTTTCTCAAAGGCACTTAATGTAGAGAGTAAATACATAGAGGAGAAAATTACAGATGGATCGTTCAGCCGATTTACATTTGATGCAATGCTTGCCTGGGAGATGCCTAGCTCCCAAGATGAGGAGCCTCGTATGGTACAATCATATACTTCAATTATGTCCAATTCGAGCTAGTTCATGAGCAAGCTTTTAACAACAAAACCGTCACTAATGGATGGTTATACATGACCACTAAATAGAAATGATCTTTAATGACATCTTTCTCCCATAGCTAAAATTCTTCTGCAGTTATGAATATGCGTGCCTTCCTGTCCTTGATAATTTACTTGTGGCCAACCCAGCTTGTTTAAACTTTGTACATAATAGCTGATGTTGACACATAAATGCGGTATTGGTGTATGCAAAACTTTTCTTTGCCACATGATTCTGGATCATTACACAGCTCTCCCCTGATTGGACATGTGACTAGAAAACCAAACCAGGAAATTGCATGATCCATTGACCATTAGGGAAACTTATTGATAAAGCAGAGCTGGAGGACCTGCACGGAGATGTATGTCTCTGAACTACGTTCCTCACTCTAGATGTGTATGCTTTAATACTTTTCTTGCAGCTTTATTTCTAAATGCTTTGCTTGGTTACAAGCTTCCTCTTGCAACCTGTTGTTGCCTAGGGAAGAAAATGTGGGCCAGAGAGATCTCAAGATTTCATTTATTTTTTCCTTTGTCTCGTCTCTGATAGTTTGTATGTTTTGAGGTTTGCAGGAGTGTGTGGGGAAAGAAAAAGAAGAGAGGAAAATACCTGCACAACTTCCCAAAGAACAAGATGAGATCTCTCTTTTCTACACAGACCTGATGCCACTTTTAGTAAGAAATTCATATTCGCTCTTTATGCACAGGCATTGTCACGTTGCATTTGCTTGCTCAGAATGTTTTCACAGTTAGTTATAGACTTACATCAAGGGATATACTGTGTGTTACTTGAGTTTAACCATTTATGTTCAATTCAACAACCAGTGTGCTGTGTTGATAGGTTAATGATGAGCCAAGCGTGGGAGAAGATGCGTATGTGTGGTTAGCAACATTGGTTCCATTAGCTGCGGATATTGCTAATGGAAGATTTACATTCGAAACTCTAACAATACCTACAGGCAACCGGTTGTTTTATCCTGGCTACGACAGGTTTTTGAAAGAAATTGACAAGTAATGAATACAAGCTCTATTTTAAGACGATATCCTTTCTTGTATTCACATGTAATATACATCCGAAATAGGTTGCTTAGGAATATATAAAATACACTTGGCATGTTCTTCCTGCAGATACTATCACAAACTAACAAATAAATCAAATAATTCATTTTGGAGTTGAATGAGATATAAAAGATTGCAAGAAATGTTACACGGCACTGTTTATGCTTAATTTCACAAGTTATATATTCTTCAAGTTCAATGTATAAATATCCCGATGATAGCAATGGTTTATCAAGAGAAAAGGGTATTTTAACAGGCTTTTCAGTGAATTATTTATGATGTTTCAGACGTCTAAAACAATTACAAAAACAAGCTACACCAAAGGGTGTGGAGTTTGGCGACGATGAATTTATATTGCATGTGGAGGGAACAGCTAGCTCACAGAGAGTAGTGCGCCATATTGGAGGGACAAGTTGGCCTGGTACCATCTTATTTTCTTTACTCTGTTTGCACAATCTCGAGGAACAAGTTAGGAATTCAGATATCTTTATTATCTAGGTAGGCTCACATTGACCAATTATGCGCTCTACTTTGAGGCTTCTGGATCAGTAACGTACGAAGATGCAGTTAAGATTAATCTTTCAAAGGATTTCAGACACACTATTAAGCCAGCTGCCACTGGTCCCTGGGGAGCTCCAGTTTTTGACAAGGCTATAAGCTACGAGTCTCCTGAATTGTCAGTCACACGATAGCTCCTAGCTACTCCTTTCTGTTGTCCACAATTTTTGTGTTTGATTTGAAAAATCAACTTCTTGGTCGTTCGGCCAACACCATGGACATTAAAATAATTGCCTCAAGTTTTTATGGCTCATAAATAGCTTCTAAGTAGTGGTATTGTCTATTTAACAGTTCAGACACAAACATAATATTCTGGAATAACCTACTTTCTTTCTTCATTTTTTGAAGACCAGATGCAATTGTTCTAGAGTTTCCAGAGATGACAAGCTCCACAAGGAGAGATCATTGGCTTGCACTCATCAAGGAAGTTATGCTGATGCATCAGTTCCTATCAAAAAATGAGGTGGATTGTCCATTGCAAGCTTGGGAGATGCATGCGAGAACAATATTGGGCATCATAAGACTCCATGCAGCCAGGGAAATGTGTAGAATTTCACCGCCAGACCCTACAAAATTCTTGATTTTCTCCTTGTTCGATGAGTTGCCTAAGGGAGACTACGTACTACAAGAGCTTGCTGAAAGCTTGAAGAAAATTAATTGTGGACATCCATGTAGTGCCAGCTCGATTCTAAGGAATATGAACATGCCTCAAGTTGTTGCCTCAAATATAGAATTCAAAGAAATACGCCAGGAATGTGCAACTCCTAACAGTCCAGAGGACATCCACTCTTCACTAGATAGTGTTGTAAACCAATCTATAGAGGAAGCGAAGGAAATTGACAGAGCCAAAGCTACGACAGAGGTGTTGAAAGAGGAAGGAATTGGTGAAAGTGCCGCTGTTCTTATGGTAAGTAGTAGAACCATGTCAGTATTTATAGCCAGAAGAAAAACCTTCCTCTGCTACTGGATAAGGAATATTTGGTTTCTCTAGTAAATGAAAACAAGAGAAAGTATATGACATGTATGTAGTAAACAGTTTCCATTCTGGTTAGTCCTGGTGAATAAAACAAGGCAGAAGAAAGTTGGCAGTACAAATCTTCCCTTAACCATCCAGATTGAAATCATAATGAAACGTTTGCTTTGCAATCATTGTTCAGTTTGATTACATAATATCTTACTGTGCCTTATGTTGCAGGAGTTACTAAAGCCGCTAAAAAGTTTGATGTCTTGGTTTGAAGAAGTTACTTCATGGAAAAGGCCATTAACTACCCTCACAGTTCTCATGGCAATCTTGCTGATAATTTACAAGTAAACTTGGGAGTGCTTAGAACAATTAAATTGAAGTGTGTGTGTAACATTTATTTATGTGTTAATGACGATTGGTGTTGGCAATGCAGAGAGTGGGCTGGCAAAGCTACAGCAGCTTGCTTGTTATGGGCAGTCTCAAAAATGCTTCAAACAAGGCAAGGAAGAATGTCAGAGGAATGTAACGAAATTGTGGTGCGCACCAGGTCAGAGCAGAAGACCACAGTAGGGAGCATAGTCTCAGCTCAATTTGGATTGATAACAGTCCACGAGATGATACAGATAGCAAATATAACAATATTAAAAGTCTGGTCTGTTATGTGCTCCAGAGCCCGTAAGGTAATGAACCCATAATTTGATATTTCCTTCTTGGGCAAATGTTTACATAATGAACGCTCCTACTTCCCTTTTATCATCTCCAAGTGTCTCTTAATTTTATCTTGATCTATATCCTTGTTTTGCAGCAAGCTGATATGGTAATGGTGACATTAAGTGGATTGGCAATCATCTTCGCAGTCGTTCCCTTGAAGTACATCTTCATGTCTATTGTCGTAAATTACTTCATTATGAACTCAAGACTAGGGAACTACATAGAGAACGACCGAGGGAACAGAAGGCTCAAGGAATGGTGGGACTCGATCCCCATCATCCCTCTTCGAATTGAAAGCAATGCTACGGAAAATCCCCAGGGGCAGGGCTCTACGTAGATAGATATAAGGAAAGGCCCACTGAGGTGATGTGATCCCCAGGGATCCTTTTTGTTTAATTTCCTTTTGAGAGAGACTATTTTAATAAAGCTATAATTCCATTTAAAGAGAAGACTGTTCTTAATAACAATGTAGGTTAAAAATGACAGTAGTTGGACGCCAAGAACGACGCAGTTGAGTTCATCCAAGTTACCGGTGCAGCTGCTTGGTCTTCGATCCGGTTTAAGTGTGTGTGTTGAAATATAAAGTGGAAGTTTATTTCATATTGGAGAAAGAGAGGAAAGAAGACTAGCATATAAGTCTAGTAAGCTATTCCACCTATAATCAATTGGTTTAGATGGAACCTCACTTCGACTTATATATGGTCTAACTTTCCTTTTCGTATGGACCCATAAGGCCATTATAAATTGGCTATAGAGTTTGCAACTGGACCCAAGTAGAGAGGGAAAGTATCAAACTTTTGAGTAAATAAGAATGCCAATTACAAGAACCGATGGTTGGGGTTGGAGTCCTTTTCATGGGGTTGTCTATACTGGACGGCTGTGTTTTTAAACCCGGACCGGACTGGCCGGTCCGACCGGTGGTCCGGTCCGGTTTATGCTTCAAAACTGGCTATAAATTGACCCGGTCAAAACCGGTCAATTGACCGGTAGGACCGGTCAGGTCTGACCGGTCCGACAATTATTTTTTTTTTTTATAAATATTTTTAATATTATATATAATTAAATATAATTATTACATAATTATTACGTCACACTGATTTGACCGGTGGTTGAACCGGTCGAACCGGTCAAACCGGTGACCAATAAGGCCACCGCTTTGATGATCAGTCCGGGTTTCAGAACATTGCTGGACGGTTAATTTTTTTGATGTTTTCCATCGATATTCATTTTTTTGACGTCAAATATCTTATATTACCTTTTGAGGGTAAAAATATAATAAAGTTAATAATCAATCACTCCCTCATTTGGTGCCTTTTTCATGTTTTCAAAGTTAACGTGAAGTTCAATCTAATTCTTGTTTTGTATTGACCCTGAAAATTTTACGTTTTGCGAGAGTCCATAATGTTTTACAGAAGAACAAAATAGATCCTTTCGGATAGCCTTGTTTTTTATTGTCTTTTCAAATGAAGATAGATCTTTTTTCAATATTTTAAAAATTGATAACACGTCCAATTGATTAAAGTAAAAAAAATTTAAAAATTTAAAAGTTTAACTAGTATTAAACTGTTATAAATTTGGTATTTAAAACTTAAAGGTTTAAACCCTTTTAAACTTGATATATAATATATAAGATGTAAAAATTATAACACTTAAAGGTTTAACCAGTGGTAAATCGTTATAAACTTGATAATATATCATCACACCTAGTTCGAAGTCCCGCAATAAAACAGAGTATCGGAGGTTTTGATAGTACGCAGTCTTACCCTTACATAATATAAAAACTATTTCTGGTAGGCCTACATGAAAATGTGACAATAAAAGAATGATGCAAGTAAAAAATAAAAAATAAATAAAAATTTAAAAATAATTTTTGTATAAAATAAAAAAGAATTAAAATTTTAAAAAAATAATAGCTAAAAAAATTGCATATCTTCATTAGGAGATGCAAATCTAGAAAACAAAGTCTTAAGAAATGTATAGGACAAATATACCTTATATGCTGCAAAGTTCTGCTTATACCTGATGCCGTGCAAAGTTATAAGAGTAAGTAAAATAAAATATTTTATTGAAATAAAAATATACTAATTTCTATTATTATATAACGAATTAATAATAAACCAAATCTAATAATTCAAACTTAATCTGGGTATAATATAAAAGTTAAAATAATAATAATAATCAAAATTATATTTCTGAAAAAGGTTATATCTCATCATTATTAAAAGTTTCAAATTCTTCAATGTTATCCAAAAACTTGTAAAATACGCTCTCATTCAAAGTATTTACATTAATTTCTTTTACTGCATTTAAATAAAGTACAAATTAGTAATGTATGAAATTATTATCAATTATAAATTTGTAATACATTATACTTTTAACTTAAATATGATCAAATAAGATATGCACTGACCATCAGTAAATTTTATTAATTCATTTGTTGTGACAAATGTATTTTTTCATAAGTCAACTTTTCAAGTTTATTATATTCAATATTAGGCGATAATTATTCTTCTTCAGTCCTAAATAAATATAGTCAATACAATCAATATTAACTATATCATACTTTTTCTTCTATCTAAACGCTCTGAATATATAATAGAGAAATTATAAAGTCAATAATAAAAAATAAAATTAATGAAAAATAAAATTATAAAATATATGGTCTTAATTCTCAAATTATAAGTAATGCAAACAAGGTTATTAATTCTTTGATGTTCTAAACGATTTTGTTTCTTTGTATAAATATGTTCAAAAATGCTCCAATTATGTTTACAACATGATTCAGAAGTTGTTTAACTAAGTAATCTAATAGTGAGTTTTCTAAATGTTGGAGCACTTTTACTGAATAATCTTCACTACTTATCTGTATTTTAAATTAATAGTTATGAAAAATAATAATATATATTATTAATGAGTAAAGAATGAATTAAAAGCATAAAACTTACTAGGATGCACTTTTTTCATCAAAAGCTCTCTCTTTGCTGATGATCTAGCAAAACTCTTTAAACCTTCAAGATATAATTTAATTTCATTTGTCGCTTGTGATTACTTTTCAATAGAAAAAATAACTTAGCATTCAATCACATTAAAATAGACCGCCTATAATATGATTTGCTCATGTGTCTCCATTATATAAGCAATAAGGATTGAGAAAATAAGCTACTAAGTGAATCTTTTAAGTAAGATGCTTATCTCATTGTCAGTCAAGAATATCTATATAAGGCTTTTATAATTTCTCCTTCCCTTTAAAAAGATTTATAATTGTTTTGTGAGCTCTATGCATTCAATTTTATATATATTAAAAAGGAGGATAAAAGGATTGAAATTCCTTTATTCTAAAACTAGTAGTACAGTCACTAAAAGACCAACCAAAGTGGGAGAAAAGAGGAACTAAAGATAGTAAGGTAGAATAGGGAATAATAAGAAGGTTAAGGAAAAGAAAAAAAGTGGCTAGATGAAAGGCATAATTGTTACAAAAAGGAAGTAGTGGTGGAGCCATTGCTGTGAGAATAAGAAGTTAGAGAGATTGTTGATTCTTACTAATTTTCAGTTTAATTTCTTTTATAGGTTGTTTTGTGATAGACTTTTTTGGATTCTACCTCTCCAACTTGGCATAGATAAGGAGAAAATTTCTCTATTTTCATTATCTATAATATATGCTTTCATTATCTTATTTATTTGACATTAAATACAATGTCATATTTAAATGTGGGTTAAGTTACTTCTAGGATTTTTTTTTTAAGTTCATATGTTTATATGATTTAAGATTAAATTTTTATCTTTCTCTTTAGCTTTGTGTTTAGGTTTTCATTAGTTACTTTAGGTTGATGACATTAGGTATGCATAGTTATCAGTTGAGATTAATTGTTAAAAATTAGGTGCATAATATGATTAAGTGACTAAAATGAAAACTTAACTTTGTAAATTCTAGGAAACCTAATTTATTAAGCGATGATATTTTAAGTTGATTAGAGTATGCAGTGAGAATTTAATTCATGTAATCCGTTTTCTTTCAAATATGGATATCTTATTTGATTTTTTATTTTTGATTTTTAGAACTTGTATTTTATATTTTCGAGATTACATGTAAGATATATAGAAGCACTAAAATGATAAAGGCACTTTAGACTTTCGCTTGATCAAGTCACCGACCTTTATATACAACAAATCATTAGGGAGCCCTTTCGAGCCTATTATAAAATTTTAACCTTTTTCTTTGTAACCTTTTCCTACAAAACCTTAATCCTAATAGAAAAATAAGTAATTACTCCCTAGTTCATGATTAGGAGAGCTTTAACTTGTGATTAGATGTGTTTGTTTTGATATGTATAAAATGGTAATATGAAAAGGGAAACTTCATGTCAAATCAATAAATAAAAAAATCATAAATAATAGAATATTGTTGAAAAACAATTAGCTTGGGTTTCTTGTTCTTCAAAGGAATGAAGACGAGTAGGTTTTTGTAAGATATGAAAAGTTTGTGGAGGTTTTTCATCAATTTCTTTATTTACTTGCTAAAGCGATTGTGAATGCTTTATTTTTTCATATTCCCATCCTTGATTAACCTATATATCCCTTTGTCCATATTATAACCAATTCAAAGTCTTTTGATTTTTACTAGTATATTTCTATTTAAGTAGTGCAAATTAGATGATTTTTGAGCATATTTATTAGAAGATGATGATTATACCTTACTGAAATTTCAAACACTTATATAACTGAGTGATACCTTGTGAGGAATACGTTAAATTTAAGTATTTGAGCTTAATGGAGGTAGGATATTATTTGATTTGTCTTGATTGTATAGTGATGGTTGTAACAATTATTAAATGCCTAAGATTTATAATTCAGTTGAGCCTTGAATATGTATATCTTATGTTATTAACTATAAAGTTATGTGTGTAGGTTAATGTTTGCGAATGTCATTATAGTGAATCTTCAAGAGACTATAACTCCTCTATTAGGGACATCTAGAGGTTTAAAAACTTATGGTATATGCTAAATGTTACTAAATATCTACAAATATATAATTGTTTCTTATTTTAATTAGTTAGTTTAGTTAGTTAGGGTTACATGTTATTGATTTCTTAAGGACAAGCAATGGATTAAGTGTTGGAGAATTTGATAGGTCTATATTTTACATGTTATAAAGGGTTAGATTAATTATAATTTAGCATCTTTACGGCACATTTTATGTGAAATTATATGACATTCTCTTATTTTTGATTCATTGACTTATAGGTGGTTACATAAGACAAAAACTCAAATTTTAGTGCAATTTTGTCTAATTGGAATTAAGTTGAAGCTAATATAATGAAAACAAAATTGAAGAAGGCATCAGAATTCAATTTAAATTGAATGGTGTTGAAAACTTAATAAAAAGTTGAGAATTGTTCATGTTGTTCATCCAAAAGAAAATTTCTCTAAAATTATCATATTTGCACCCGTAAAGTTCTAAAAGTTAACCAACATCAATCTGTAAGTATAATAGGTGATGAACTCAAGATTTGGAGTCCAATATTGCACAAATTTACAAGTTTAACCACTTTAGAACTCTTTTATGTTACCTTAACTTATAAATACTCTCAATAAGATTTTTTGTAGGAGACTTTAGATGTCTATGATAATCTCTTTTATCATTTAATTGCTAGTTTTAGGATTTCATTTTATCCAAGAGGGATTCAGAGCAAGAATGAAGGAGAATCGTGACAATTTTTCTGGTTCTTCCTTTATCTTCTTTCTTTTATATTATGATTATTTTATTTTTCTTTTGTTTTCATTATGTTGAGTTGATAAATCCTTAGTTATAGTTAGGGATACAGTTTGTGATAGATATTTTAATTATTAATATACGAGTTATTTTTATTTGGTTAAATTTATTCTCCGTGCTCTTAATTGTTAAGTTCATGAATGGCCATCATAGATTAATTCTTAGCAATTGTATGTAGGATTGAGAAGTGAATTACGATCTATGTACTAGGAGAATAAGCATTCTAGGTTTAGAGAAAGAGATTGCCTAACTAGGGGATAAATTTGTAATTCTGCTGAATCCTTATGTTCCTTAAGAGAGGGTATAGATACATTAGTTTAATTATTATTTCACCATCGATGCTCAATCTTACATGATATTTGGACATTATAAGTGAATCTTGAAACCTAATGTTTGATGTCTCGGTTTCTCTTAATTATTCAATGTTTTGCCTTAGTTGGTTTCTTAGTTTAATTATCTTTCATTAATTCTTGTTTTCATTATTTTCTTTTTTATAGATAACTAGGATTAACAAATGTAATAGTATAGTCATTGTAGGATCAATACTCTTGAATAATTTTGATTTTATTGCTTGATATAATTGATTATATGCACTTGCAAATACATTTGATCGCTTACCATATCTTAATCATAAGCCATTATTATTATGTCATTTAATATGCTCATCGATTTTATATAGATTTCTGTGATTTCCTAAAAAGCCAGTGATCATCTCTAAATTTGTTAGTTTTTATTCTTGTCTCCAATTCCCAAACTATGAGAGGTTTTAAGGATCTTAAATAATCAATGATTACTTATTTTTTTAGGGATATTTAAAATTCTTTTCTACAATAGAAATAAAGAATGGGATTGAATGTTATTAGATGCCTTCTTTTTTGGTTTCCTGCCTAATCTCTTTTTAGTTGTCATGACAAAATCATCTCTTTCATTCAACACATCTACTTTGTCATGTTGCTATCTTTTATTATGGATTAGTTACCTAGAATTTCCATGGACTGCTCTTTCATATCCTAAGTTAACAAATATTTTATAGAGCATGGACGCAGACACTTCTTGTTTTACAAAGACTTTGAGATCCTTCCTCTATAATAATGGTACTTTGACTGTGATTCTTCAGTTTTTGCTAACGATCCCTTGACTATTATTTCATGCTAATTATCCACTTAAGTCACATATTCATTCCTTTAACTTTGTTTCCTTGTCTTTGTAATTATCTACATTTTGAATCCTATCATTCAAGAATATAAATTCATTATATTCTCCTATGATAAAGACGTTATCTATTTAGTTCCCAATATTTGTGTTGAATTGTTTTAGCTCATTTCCACTTATAGCTAACCGATATCTCAGTCTAAATGGGCTCTTCATCCTTATTCAATCTTTTGAGCTTTAAGTTCTCAAGTCTTTATTTAACCTCCAAACAAATCCTCACATAACGTATTCTTCTAAGATTTGCAATGTTTTCATCAATACAATTGCTCTATCTAATGGGATATTATGGAAATTGATCTATATATGAATTAAATTCATTTGGTGATTAACCAAATCCATACATGGTTTCCACCTTTAATGTACCGCTGATTTACCATTAATATGTCAAGGTCCCTACTCCAAAATTCTTAACATAATTGATTCATTATTGAATTTGAACAGAAAGAACTCTTCTTCATTGATTAATATATTTTCCAGTCCCTATTTTCCCATCTTTTCTTCTCCTAAGTTTGTATTTGTGAAAATGAGGGCCTTTCATATACGAAATGGCCTATAAGGGTACTTAACAATC
Source organism: Erythroxylum shatona (assembly GCA_027568895.1). Lineage (NCBI taxonomy): Eukaryota > Viridiplantae > Streptophyta > Magnoliopsida > Malpighiales > Erythroxylaceae > Erythroxylum > Erythroxylum shatona. Next base: position 15,629,088 of record JAOSBK010000006.1, read on the forward strand.
TCGATGCACCTATTTGTAGTATTTCAAGGGATGGCGATACAATGTTAGAGCCTTCTCCTCTTAACTATAGAATATATCTAATTTTTTTCTTGTGGGGATGAATCACTTATCACCTAACTCCAAAATCTTTTTAACTTCATATAGAATCATCAAAACATTATAGAGCTAAAGAAGAGCCAATAATCAAAGAAGTATTAAAAGATCTAGTTTTTAGAATGAAAGAGAGAGGAGGCGAGAGGGGTTTAGCTACTAGAAGCATGGAACTACTGGAGTCAATAAAAGGGACTTTAATTGCTTTATCAAAGGGATGCTCTAGTTTAGATGAGCAAGGGAGCAAAGCAGTTAACAAATCTAGAAGATTTAGGTTAAAAAGAGAGGTTAAGGAGGAAGTGTCAGAAGTAGAAGAAAGGGAAGGCATAGTGAGAGGAGAGTGAAGAGCTCAAGAATATTGATAAGAGCTTGTGGAGATGGGAATTTAAAGATTTAGCCAATAGAAAGATGGAAACATAGCTATGGGGGCCTAGAGTTTTCCCTAGTTTTATTCCTAAAAGGAAAAGTAACTAAGATGAGACTCACCCAAAGTAGTTTCCAAGATGGTAACTAACCTAATCAATAAGTAGGATGAACACCAAGGAATATTGTTACAATTGTTCAAGCTAGAGCCTCTCTCTATCCTCTTAATGCTTAACTATAATACTTAGTTTTGATAGCCTTATTGCCTCCCTTTTGTGTGGCCTTGCATGATGTATTTGTTTATTTTTACCTTTTAAACCATATTATCTAGGTTTAAATGTGAACTGTACATAAATATACTGAATTTCATTTTACCTTGAGAACTAGAGGATGATGCATAAAAGTTAAAGTTTTCACGTTTGGAATTGGATTGTGTATGTTCATATGATGATTTATTTATAAGCTTATCATTTATTATAAAAATTATCTTGGCCTTGGCTAGAGCACTTCTATAAGTGAAACTAATTTCATATTTATCATTAAAGATTCTTTTAGCCTTAAGTATGTTATTCAGTTTATCACTACCTAGAGTAAATCTAGACAAAGAATCTGTAACATCCCACTCCCGCATGACCCGAACCCGACATCAACGGTGATATCCGAGTCCGTGCCCTGTGAGGGTGGCGTGCCACATCACTCGGTCAAAAATTCAGTATAAATTTTTTT
>JAOSBK010000006.1:15630366-15646447 GCA_027568895.1 Erythroxylum shatona
GGGAAATGTCATAAATGCATGTACAATCATGTGCATGTGCAAAAATTACAATTTATGTATATTTGGGAACCATATTATGCATGAACATGCCGAGATTAACTTCCACACTCCTAACCCGTCCCAATTGACCAATTTACCCTTCCCGTCAGTGATGGGATGTTACAGAATCTTTGAGGTTATTGATCTCCTTCTTCAACGCCATACTTTCATGCAACAAATCATGTTTATTGTTATTGTCAACAACCACATACTTAGAATATAAAATGTCACACATATCATATTTGAATTAATCTAAAATGCCATACATATTATATTTGAATTTTTCATTCTTAATCATAAATGCCATACATATTATATTTGAATTTCTCACTCTTAATCATAAATGCATCTTAGAACTTAAATTATCTTATTGTTTGGAAGATAATTCCTTCTTTTTCAATCTCATGGGCCTCGAGGCATTCAGTTAAATTATATGAAGTTCACATCACAATCATCATTGTCATCACAAGAATTTGACTAAAATACCTGATCATTATTCATCATGAATACTTATATTTCTCACTTTTCAAACTAGAGGTATCATCCCTTTTGATCATTGTAATGAACTTTATATTATCCACATCACTGGCACTTATGGAGGTCTCCTTATCATCAATTTTCCTACCTTTGGAGACCTTATACACCAAATCACCTTTTATTGGAGCCATTTCCTCATGTAAATTTGCATCTTGCAAGCGATAAATATTTCAACTAGCTCTTCCAATAACAGAATGTTCAAATCTTTGACTTTTTATATGCTTATTACCTTTATCTCCCAAGTTTTATATAAAAACCTAAAAAATTTTCTCATCAATTCATCTTACCAAACCTTTAAGAGTATTAATAAAGAAAAATACTAAAAAACTAATTTGTTAGCAGTGGGGAGAAAGGAGTAGACATGCTCGAGAAGAAAAGAAAAAGGCCAGAAAAAATCCCACCTAATGGCAAGCACCCAAACGTAGAAAAAATAGAAAGGGAACATTGGCACCCTGAAACACTTTCCCTCTTCTTATATTTTGTTGCTGCCGACTAATATAACAATCTATTTAAAGGAAACTCTTTCGTTTAATTTAACTAGTGTTAAGTTTCTGATAATAGCTCAAGAAACATCGAAGACTAAGTTGTTCTATGGGCAAAACATGAAGAGCATATTCGACCATTTAACCTTAATGTTTTCATAAAAGGTTGAATTCAAATGCTCTAAAAGGAATGCTGGTTGTTCGACTTGTTTTTAAATCTCTGATAAAGGAAGAAATCATGATTTGAGACAGATTAGATGAAGTCTGGAATATAATAACAATTTACCAATGTAGGTGCGGCCTGGGGCAAATACAAGTGGCATCTTTCTGAACCAAACATTCATGGAGACGGTAAAACTATCACCAAGAAATAAGTCTTAACGCCTGTCTCGGCCAGAAGCAATTACAGGCAAAAAAAAAAAAAAAAGAGATTAAGATAATTATGATACAGATTATTCTAATTGCTATATCACATCAATTTAATTTCTCAAAATTGACTTGTAATAGAATTTAGAATGTTGTCACTAGACCTATACCTAGCTCCTCTGCAAGTTCATCTGATACTGGAAGAAGAGTCAATAAAACTAGGAAAGTTGCTGTAATGACGGCCGCTTTCCTCCATGTTCCCGCCTCAGTCACGTCATTCAAGCATGGTTTCTCCGGAGCCCTCTGTATATTTGGTATCAAAAATAGATCAACAAAGAACAGTTTTATGAGATTGGAAACAAACACCTAATACACTTCCTGTCACCTGACAGATTAAGACGTAGAGTCCCCACGGAAGAGATAAAGGTCCACCAAGCTGAAAGGCAGAAGAAAAGAGACTTTAACAATACAATGAGAATGATGCATGCCGTTGAAATGGATCCTGTATGGCTGTATACATAGAATAGGTGCAGGTCACGAATTGAGAATTAGGGATGTCAATGGGCCGGGCCGGGCCGGTTTTGCCATCCTTATTGACAACTGAAAATTCTACACCAACATTTCGTTACTTAATCCAGAACCCAGGATGCTTTACGAAAGGTTTTAAAAGGAAGGGAAAGTTCATGACATGGAAAATATCTCCAATGATTAGGTACCAACACTCTTCACAGTTCAGAAGTACAAAGATTCAACTTCAACCTACAATCAAACAATCATCCTTATACTACTTATCCTTCTGACATGAATAACTGAGAAGTGAACGTAGGCATACCAGTCCAAAACCAAGCATCGCATACGTGACTAATCCAAACCCCATAAGGGCATTTTTCCCAAACGCACCCTGTTTATGAGTAATAAAAATGAAAACATACCAAGTTATGAGTATTAAAATATGGGAATATCAAGTTAAGTACAAACCCACTTGAGCAAAGATCTAACTAATCATACTGTAGTAGCTAGGGAATATGCCACAAAAGCATGCCAAAAAGCTTTTCACAAACAAATTTGCGTTCAACAGTTAAAAGTAGAAGCTCAAAATTTTACCAGAAAAGTACTACAAGGCCAAATTTATCCATTTTGTGACAAATCCAACTCTAAGCATAAGCATCAAAAGCAGTTAAGGTCAAAAGAAAAGGAATAACAATGTGACAGATGAGGGGGCATAAGCACATTGTTCAACCAGATATTTCCAGAAATGAAGGTATTTTTAGTTGAATTGAAAGAAAATGCAGTAAATTTTATTAAAATCTGCAAAAGGAATAAAGTAGTAACCAGAGGAAAGAAGGGGACTTAAGCCAGAATGAAAGAGAACAGAAAATAAACTTATCAAATTACTTCACGCAAAATTTCCACACGGAAATTCTAATCTGGTGTCTGATAAAACGCTGAGTCACTATGGTTTGTCAGTAATGCAAGAATGAAAATGGTGCAGGAGGGGCTGCTAGGCTTCTTTTATGTAGGAAAAGGTATTTTCTTTGCTGTACTTTCTCTGTTTTATATGTTACAAATAAATAGGAATAGAAGGTAACTATACTAGGAAAGAAATCTGTACAAAATCAATCAATCTCCTAATTTATCTCGTAACTAATCTCTTCTAATTACTTTTTTAAATCAGTAACTCAGTCCAATCAATCACCTAAGAATCAGTAACTAACCATAACATTTAATTCCTAAATATTCTCCTTTCCAACACTCCCCCTCAAGCTGGATGTAGATGTCTAGCTATATGTCTTCCATAGCTAGCTTGCTCACTAGGAGATCAAATTGTTTCTTTGGTAGCCCTTTGGTAAGAATATCTGCTGTCTGCTGAGCTGTTGGCACATAAGGAACACAAATCAGACCATTCTTGAGTTTTTCCTTGAAAAAGTGCCTATCGACTTCAATGTGTTTGGTTCTATCATGTTAAACTGGGTTATGAGCAATTGAGCTAGCAGCCTTCTTGTCACAGTAAACCTTCATAGGAAGTGTAACTGAAATCTTCAGGTCTTCTAATAACTTCTTAACCCACATCACCTCACAAATCCCATGTGCAAGGGACCTAAATTCAGCCTCAGCACTACTCTGTGCTACCACATTCTGTTTTTAGTCCTCCAGGTAACTAGGTTTCCTTCAACAAAAGTGCAGTTTCATGAAGTTGATCGTCTATCCGAAATACTCCCTGCCCAATCAGCACCTGTATAGATTTCAACTTGTAAATTATATCGATTTCTAAACATCAAACCTTTTCCAGGTGTCCCCTTTAGATACCTTAGTATTCTATAGACAGCATCAAAATGTTCTGAGTGCCTGAATTGACTTACCATACTCACAGCAAATGCTATGTCAGGACGAGTATGTGATGGGTATATTAATCTTCCCACCAAACGTTGAAACTTTTCCCTTTCAATCACATCTTCTGCCTTAACAGGACTGAGCTTTAGGTTGGATTCAAAAGGAGACCCAGCAACTTTGCAACCTAGAAATCCTAGTCTCGCCAACTAAATTAAGCATGTATTTTCTTTGATTTACAAAAATACTGTCTCTAGATCCCACAAACTCCATGCCAAGGAAATATCTTAACATTCCCAGATCTTTAATCTCAAACTACTCTGCTAGTTTCTTTTTAAACCTTGCAAGTTCTTCAAGATCATCACCTGTCAAGATTATGTCATCCATATAGACAATCAAGACTGCCAATCTTCCCTTATCAGAATGCTTATAGAACATAGTATGGTCTATTTGCCTTTGATGATAGCCATAGCTCTTGACCGTCTTACCAAACCTTCCAAACCATGCTCTTGGAGACTGCTTAAGGTCATAAATAGATTTCTTGAGTCTACATACTTTATGTTGGCCAATAGTCTTCTCGAAGCCAAGTAGTGGACTCATATAAACTTCTTCCTCCAGGTCACCATTAAGAAAGGCATTCTCTACATCTAACTGATGTAGGGACCAGTTGAGATTAACTGCAAGAGGCAATAACACACGTATAGAGTTAATCTTGGCTGCTAGGGCAAAAATTTCTTGATAATACCGTAGGTCTGAGTAACCCTTTAGCCACGAATCTTGCTTTGTATCTTTTTATACTTTCATCATCCTTGCACTTAACTGTAAATACCCATTTTCAGCCAACAACCTTTTTATCTCTAGGTAATTCTACAATTTCCCATGTCTCACTTTTCCTTAGAGCATTAATCTCCTCCATTACTGCTAATTTCCACTTTGGATCATCAAGTGCTTATTGAATATTTCTTGGAACAAACAGGTTAGAGATTTTAGATGTAAATGCCCTATGCCCTTGAGAGAGTCTATCATAAGACATGTGTTTTGCAATAGGATGACTAGTACAGGACAAGGTTCCTTTCCTAAGTGCTAGGGGAATATCAAGATCACAGTAATTTTCCTCAATAATAGGAATGATATTAGAAAAAGTATATGGCGGAGGAGAGCCTAGAGTACTGGGAGGTTTTTCAAGTCCATTACTAGGGGTATCCGACTTTGTGTAATGGGGATAATAGGCTCTCTACTCATTTGATGATTCTTTTTCCTTGTGTAAACTTTAAACTCAGGTTCTTATTTTGTAGAATTATCATGTAGTATTTCTCCCCCTGTCAAAGATTCATCATTGCCTGGCATAACAATATTAGGAATAGAACTTTCCCTATCAAAAACATGTTTTTCAAAAAGGACTCGGTTTCCACAGGTTTAGGTAAAAGAGTTGAAAGAAGTTCCCAAAAATTTTCTTCACTTTGTTCCTCCCCCTTAAGGAAATTTTCGTGAAAATATGATTGGTGTTCAAGGAAGGAAACATCCATGGTGACAAAGGTTTTTCGAGTTTTAGGGTTAAAACACTTATATCCTTTTTTGTTTGTAAAAATACATTTTTCAGCCCATGGATCTAGTTTTAACTGTCCCCTGTTAGATAAGTGGATATAAGCAATACAATCAAAAATTTTAATAGGCAAATCCGAATACAGACAGACCTCGAGGAAAAATTTTCTATAGAACTCAAGTGGTGTATTGTAATTTAGGACACGAGTACGCATCCTGTTTATCAAATAGGCTGCTGTTAACACAGCTCCCTCCCAAAGATATTTTGGAAAATGCATGGAAAACATAATGGCACGAGACACTTCCAATAAATGTTTATTTTTCCTTTCAGCTATCCCATTTTGTTGAGGGGTATCAACACAATTAGATTGTAGTTGAATCCATTGTTCTTTCAAGAAGTTGCCAAGAGTTTCATTAAAATACTTGATGCCATTATCAATATGATGAGTGCTAATTTTCTGTTGAAACTGATTCTCAACCATTGTATAAAAAGTTTTAAACAAGTTTTCAACTTCAGATTCTCAACCATTGCATAAAAAGTCTCAGCAGTGCTGTCAGAATTTTTCTTGCCGAGCATAACAAGCCTCTGGTTTTCTTCACAGCGAACCTCAGAAAAAACTTCTCCAATAAAGGGAAGTAGCTGCCTGCCAATTATCTTGCCACTAAACTCATCAAACTCAACATTTAGTCCAATAAGGAATTTAAATATACAGCTATCCTCCATCTTTTTTCTATAGTGGTGGTAATCATTTGAGGATTTCCCCTCATAATCATCACTGAACAAATCTAAATCCTGCCATAGTCTTTTCAGATAATTAAAACACTTGATAACACTATTCCCGCCTTGGCGGAATTCTCCAAGTTGCAGTGTCAACTCATATACCTAAGACTGGTTTCCTACGTCTGAATACATCTGGTTGATGTTGTCCCTAGCCGTATGGTAACACATATAGTTGGAGCTGATTTCCTCCTCCATAGAATTCACTAACCATGTCATCACCATAGAATTCTCAACATCCCAAGTGGGGTAGACTAGATCCTCAAGGGTATGTTCCTTCTTTTCTCTTGTCAAGTAGTTGATTTTCCCTCTGCAACGAATGTACATGCCGACTGATTGAGACCAGCGTAGGAAATTTTCTCCCAGCCTTATTGTAGTAATCTGAACTGAATGAGAGTCAGACATGAGAAGATGATAACGAGCGTAGGCACTATGGAGGAAATAAACCTTTACTAGTTTATTCTAGAAGGAGGAAAGAGAATTAGTGGACAAAAATGGTTACAACTGCAATGAGAGGCTAGTTTCTATAGATAGTACAAAGGGGAGTGAGGGAGGGTATCATTTTACTTTCTCATTTTTTTAAAGAGAATTCTCAGCATATGCTTGGGCAGAGCCTTAAAACTTTGTAATTCTTACCTTCAATAGAATATTCTTGTTCTCTTTACTTTTCGGAGCTCCTAAATCATCAATTTGGTGCGGTGAGCATGGATCATTTCGTGACGAGAGAAGAGACTCCAATGACAAACACACGCACAGAGAGCAGAGTTGAAACGATGGAGAGGAGCCTTGGGTCTTTAGAGCAACAGGTTGGAAGACTGGGTTCTCAAATTGCTGGGAATCGTCAACAACTGGAAGAGACTCGCAAACAGTTGGAAGAACTAAAAATATGTTGACAACAGATCTTAAGGGAAAGGTTCAAAGTGAGTAGTATCACCAGCCCAGACCGGAGCAATTTCCTCCCCACCTACTAGAATCGTTAAGTCTCAGAATCGCTTCATCACCTTGGAGGATGTACAGATTTCGTCTAAGAAGGTGGGGCTTCCCAACTTTAATGGCAACGAGCCCTTAGCATGGGCTCGAAGAGCTGAACAGTACTTCTAGATACAACAAACTCCAGACAATCTGAAGGTATCCTTGGCCTTGCTTGTATGGAGGGGCATGCCGTTCACTAGATGATGTGGTTACAAGATAGGAGGCCATTCATAGGTTGGGAGGATGCTAGGAAGGAGGTCTTGACTCGCTTTGGAGATGCTCTTGCTTCCAACCCATACGAGGCCATCGCTGCAGTCAAGCGAACAAGGACCATAGAAGAGTATATCCGAGACTTTGTGTCTAAATCAGCCCAAATTCGAACATGGCCAGAGGAGGCATTTATTGGCCAGTTTTTGAATAGAATGAAGAAAGAAATCAGAGTGCATATTCGCTCCCATGAGATCATAGATCTATATCGTACCATGACTCTTGCTAGAGAAATTGAGTATGAGATCGAGGTTCTTTTAAAGTCAGTAATCGGCTGGACTGGGGGTAGCAACTAGGCGTAGTGGACTTGGGCCTTCAAATTTTATCATTAAGGTGGGCACAACCCAACCTAACTCATCAGTTGTTAACCTACCCTCCAATTTTAGGGCTATAGGAAACTCGGGAGCTATGAGCATAGCTGGGAAACCGAATCCTCAAAGCTTAGAAGGGAATCGAGGAATGAGGCGTTATACTCAAAAGGAGTTTCAAGATTTACGAGCAAAGGGTTTTGGCTTTCGATGCCACCAACCTATCATCCTCTACATCGGTGAAGAATCAATCCCTTCGAACTCTTATTTTGGGAGCAGACGAAGATGAAGGAGAACATCTGCGTATTGCCCAGTTGGAGGAAGTTGTGGAACCGCCAGCAACCGAAGCGGTGATGGATGAGGGCCAATTTACACAATTCGAATTTCCATGTTTCACCATGAGAGAGGTGAATTTGGGTAGGACCATGAAGCTATGGGGAAGGATAGGAAAGGTAGCAGTAGTTGTGATGGTAGACAGTGGAGTAAGTCACTGTTTCCTGTCAAGAAGAATGGCTGAGCAACAGGGGTTAACGATTGAGCCTACTCGAAAAATTGGAGTGAAGCTCGGAGATGGGAATCGCAAGGAGACTGATGGTTTTTGCGCGAATGTACTACTCGAGCTCCTTGGCATAACGGTACACATGAATTATTTCCTATTCCCTCTTGGGAGTGTTGATTTAATATTGGGAGTAACTTGGTTGTAAACCTTTGGTGATGTTAAGGTTAATTGGAGTAGAATGCGAATGGAATTTCTGGTTGAAGGAAGAAATATTTGCATTGATGGAAACCTGTCACTAATGAATTCGTTTGTTACTTTTCGTTCCTTGAGTAAAATGCATAATTTGGAGTATGGGTTGTTGATTTGGCATAATGCATTGTTGGGAAATTTGGAAAGACGGAAGGGTGTGAAGGAGCAAGGATCGAGTGAACCAGAGGAGTTACTCGCTCGCTTTGAAGGCTTTTTTAAGGAACCATCAGGGATACCTCCAAGTTGAGCAGTGGATCATTAAATCCCGATGATTCTGGGAGTTTTTGCCATTAATGTCAAACCCTATAGATATGGGCATGGCCAGAAGGATGAGATAGAACGGCAGGTAGCAGATATGCTTGCCTCGGGAATTATACAACAGAGTTACAGTCCATTTTCTAGCCCGGTGTTATTGGTTAGAAAGAAAGACAGTAGCTGGAGGTTTTGTGTGGATTACCAAGAACTTAATCGGGTTACAGTGGCTGATCGTTATCCAATTCCTGTTATTCAAGAGCTTCTTGATGAGCTCTATAGGGCTCGATATTTTTCTAAATGGATCTTCGATCGGGGTACCACCAAATCAGGGTGCGAGAGGAGGATATACCCAAGACATCCTTTAGAACACACTCTGGCCATTATGAATTTAGGGTGATGCCCTTTGTTTTAACTAATGCACCAACAACATTTCAGACAGCAATGAATGATCTTTTCCGGCCATTCCTGCGACGGTATGTACTAGTATTTTTCGATGACATTCTCATTTACAGCAGAAGTTGGCAGGAACATTTACAACACTTGGGGAGAGTTTTGGATAGAATGGAGAAACACCAATTTGTTAACCAAAAGAGCAATTTTGGTAAGACAGTGATTGAATATTTGGGCCATTTGGTGTCAGTCGAGAGAGTTGCCATGGATCTTGCAAAAATAGCAAGCATTTTGCAGTGGCCGCAACCTAAATCTATTAGAGCAGTGCATGCTTTCCTTGGCCTCACCGGATACTACAGAAGATTCATCAAGGAATATGGTCAAATTGCTCAACCTTTGACTAATCTACTGAAGAAAGAAGCTGCCTTGAAGTGGACTTGGCTAAAGGAGGCTCAAATCGCCTTTGAGAAATTGAAGACAGCAGTGACAACAACTCCAGTGCTAGCGCTGCTAGATTTTTCCAAGGAGTTTATTATTGAGTGCGACGCTTCTGGGATTGGAGTAGGGGCAGTCCTAATGCAAGAAAATCGCCCTCTTGCTTATTTCAATAAGATGTTAGCTTCACAGAATTGGTCAAACGCCGCTTATGAAAAGGAACTAATGGCTCTTGTGCTTGCAATCCGACATTGGAGACCATATCTTATCGACAAAAAATTTAAAGTCCGGGCCAATCACAACAGCCTTAAACATCTACTTCAACAGCATATTACTACTCCGACACAACAACATTGGGTAGATAAGCTGTTGAGCTATGATTTTAGCATCAACTATAAGCCTAGAGTGATGAATAGAGTTGTTGATTCAATGTCTTGAAGAGAGGAAGAAGCGGGGTGTTCTGCCATCTCAGTGCCCAGCTGGATGCAGTGGGAAGAACTTGACAGAGAAATTTAGCAAGATGATTTTTATAGGAAGGTGAAGGACAAGGTCTTCAAACACCCTTTGAGCCATCCAAATTACAAACTTATTCATGGTCGTTCGTTCCATAAAGGGCGAATTGTCCTGCCACCTACCTCTTCTTGGATTCCTACATTGCTTAAGGAGTTCCAAGCCACCCCTCAAGGAGGGCATTCAGGTGCATACTGCACCTATAGGAGGTTAGAGACAAATGTATACTGGTCGGACATGATGAAACATGTGCAGAAATTTGTGGCAAAATGTTTGGAGTGTCAAAAAAATAAATATGACACAAGGACACCAGCTAGACTATTACAATCATTACCAATTCCAACACAAGTATGGGCTGATAAATCTATGGATTTTATTACAGGATTGTCGAAATCACATGAGATCGATTGTGTTTTTGTGGTGGTTGATAGACTTAGCAAGTATGGGCATTTTATTGGGTTAAGACATCCATTTACTGCACGTACAGTAGCTGAATTGTTTGCCAAAGAGGTTGTTTGGTTGCATGGAGTTCTTAATTCTGTAATCAGTGATAGGGACACCTTATTCATGAGTTGTTTTTGGCAAGAGTTCTTCGACGCATGGGGAACTCCGTTGAAAATGAGCACGACTTACCATCCCAAGGCTGACGGCAAATATTGCTATTGAACCGTTGTTTGAAGAACTATCTTAGGTGTTTCTCCTCGGAACAGCCTAAGGGATAGGGAAAGTGGTTGATTGGGCAGAATATTGGAATAATACTAATTACCAAGGAGTTGCTATTTTGTCTCCGTTTGAGATAGTATATGGAAGGAAGCCCCCAACACTAGTGCAGTTTTTGCCGAGGGAATTCAAAGTGGCTGCTGTTGGGGAAGAGCATCAGGACAATGCTGAAATAATTCGGCAACTCCAATATAACCTCCTTAAAGCGCAGCAGAGGATGGTAAGGGCTGCCAACAAGCATCGAAGACATCTGGAATTTAATGAGGGGGAGTCTGTTTTCCTTAAAGTCCAACCACACCGACAAAATTCACTTGCTGCCAGAGTTTATTGCAAGTTAGGGCCAAGATATTATGTACCTTTTACAATCACCAAGAAACTCAGCAATGTGGTCTATCGTTTGACTCTAATAGCAGATTCTAGGATCCACCCAGTTTTCCATATTTCAAAGCTAAAGAAGGTTGTAGGAAATCATCAAGTTGAAGCGAACCTACCTCCAGGCCTTACGATTGATGAAGTGCCATTCATTCCCGCTAGCATTCTGTCCATTAAAGCTTCGACAGTTGGGGAGACTCCTTGCAACCAGCTATTGGTTCAATGGATAGACAAAAATGAGGATGAGGCTACTTGGATGTCTTGCTCAGATTTCCGTGGTCAATTCCCTGAATCAAACTGTGTGGACAAGGTTTGTCAATTGGGGGGAGGCAATGATAACAAGCATAGGCACTATGGAGGAAATAAACCTTTACTAGTTTATTCTAGAAGGAGGAAAGCGAATTAGAGGACAGAAACGGTTACAACTGCAATGAGAGGCTAGTTTCTGTAGATAGTACAGAGGGGAGTGAAGGAGGGTATCATTTTATCTTTTTTTTTAAAGAGAATTCTCGGCATATGCTTGGGCAGAGCCTTAGAACTCTATAATTCTTACCTTCAATAGAATATTCTTATTCTGTTTACTTTTCGGAGCTCCTAACTCATCAGAAGATGAGGGTTATCAAGTCTTTTGGTGGAGTCTAGAGAAGGGCTTGACTGGTTTGTAGGGAGGTTTGTGGATTCTAATACAACATCAGACATGGTGAAAGATAACTAGAGGCGGCTAGGGATGTTTTCGTGTTTAGCTTAAAGGGTTTTCTACTCTGATACCATTTAGGAAAAAGTATTTTCTTTGATGTACTTTTTTTGTTTATATGTTACATGTAAATAGGAATACAAGGTAACAATACTAGGAAAGAAATCTGTACAAAATCAATCTCCTAATTTATCTCCTAACTAATCTCCTCTAATTACTTTTGTAAATCAGTAACTGATTCCAATCAATCACCTAAGAATCTTTTACTAATCATAACATTTAATTCCTAAATATTCCCCTTTCCAACATTTTAACAATTCATATATTCCATTCACTCGTACATAATCAACTTACTTCTATTCAACGTTTACTGGAATCAGACCCATCTTCAACCAGTTGGCTTCTCAAAGCTATCCCCAATGACATTCTTTCTACAAGTATCACACTCTCTTTTTAAAAATTTTCCATTAGCTAAAGTTTTGCATTTACTAAATCCTTTAATTAACCATATATGCTATAGCATTATCAAGAAGAACTTTAACCAGGTAAAGCACTCCCTTTAGTAAACCATCTAGCATATAAGTAAAAGAAAGAAGGCAGAAAATAAACTTGAAAAACATGCCTATGTAGATAGTGGAAGTACCTGTACAGCTCTTCCACCATCAAGACATCCCACAGGAAGCATATTGAAAGCTGTTGTGGTTAAGCCACACCTAGATCAATGATATTTATTGTAAGCACACTTGAAACACAGCAAATAGAATGAAGCAGCTCTAGCATGATACATTACCAGCCAGCTATCACTAGAGGATGAATGGAAACTGAAGCTGCATGCATTGCTCTGCAATAATTATGCCATCTAGGGAGGGTTACAATATTTCCAGAGAAAGGACACTGAATAAACACAAGGAACTTAACACCAGTGAATTTATAAATCACTTCTCAGCATGCATTGACAATTAAGAGACATATGGGTAAGTCAAAAGAGTAAGAGAGACGCACGCATAGCCAAGAGCTGCTCTACTAATTAGTCCAAGAAGCAAAGAACCTTGAAACAGCATGCTAGGAACCTGTACCAAATCTCCAACAGCAGAGGGATTTGACGAAAGTAGTAGACCAGCAGCAAACATGGAGAAAGACAGTGCAGCACCAGCAAATGGACCAGCAAGTGAAATGTCTACTTTTGCGGCCCGATCTGGAAGAATTGATTTGAACTGAACAAAATACCATAATCATCTTTACTTACTTATTGGGGTTTAATTGCAATGACCAGCAAATGCCAACTACATAATCATCTTTACTTAATTATTAGGGTCTTACTTAATCGCAATGACCAGCAAATGCAAGTACCTAGAATTTTTCACTGAACTGGGAATCCACGTGCACAGAACATAATGGGAATCATCAAACTCAAAGAAGAACTTCTTAAGGACTTGATTGAATAAGTTTCCATTTCAAAGCCAAGATCTATGCGCTGCATCATGTCAGCCCTACTTTCTAGAATTCCACATAACTAAACCTACTCCTTATTGCTTTAATATCTTTTCTATGGCAGCATTAACAATTTGAATGCCCCATTGAACTATCCCACTACTTATGTAACTAAGGAATGAATGAAATTGAAGAATATGTATGGAATGAACTACATTGGATGTCAGTGTCAATCGATCTTTCACAACAATGTCCTTGCATTGTTAACTACCTTTCATTTTTCTATTCTCTTTAGTTTGTCTGTGAACATGAACTAATACATGTAGATGCACATGTTAATAGTGCTAAAAAATAAAAGAATGAATGAGATCATAACACATATTGGACATGTAAAGAACACATTGAGCCATGTTGGCATACACAATAAAGAGTAGTCCTCCCCGCTTTTCCAAATCTGCCCCCTCCATGGTAACCCAAATCTCAAAACTTTGACCTTGAAGGTGGCATGCAGCTTATGTAGCTATTCGCAAGTAAAAATGCTGCATACTGTCCTTTCCATTTCTCAAGGTTAAGAACACTTCAAAATACATGATAAAAAACTAACTAGGTGTTAGAAGCAATCATGGTTCGTTTCAAGCTTTTAAACATTTAACTAACTTCCATCATATATACAAAAACAACATTTCCCAATTCTCTTGCAAAAAGTCGTGGCTGCGAGATTTATTGAACTGATATAGTTGTCCTCCTTAGTAAGTGATTTCTTCCCACAGATTTTAAGAGAGAATCATAAAAGTTTTCATCAATTTCTATTTGCAAATCTGGAGTGACCAATATTTACCTGTGTGATTGCCCCAAAACTGCCCAGTGTAATGTTAGGAATGAAGAATGGAATGCTTAGTTTCACTTTCTTTCGAAATGCAGCCAAAAAATGTCCAACCTCCTGCATGGGGCCAAGCTTCATCAGATAGATATACAGACACAAATAAAGACCATAAATAATGATGAATCCTAGTTGCATAATGTCCTTCCATATGAGATTTAAATTTAGGACAAGCTAATGAAACTCTCTATTTAAGAAGCAACAACGAACAAATGTTTAACTCAATAAGATGCTTACATGAAATAATAGAATTCCTAATACGCCATAAGCTAAGGGCAAAGCAGACTCCACAAAGGGATATAGCAGTTCCATATCAGGAGGTTCAATTGCAT
Source organism: Erythroxylum shatona (assembly GCA_027568895.1). Taxonomy (NCBI): domain Eukaryota; kingdom Viridiplantae; phylum Streptophyta; class Magnoliopsida; order Malpighiales; family Erythroxylaceae; genus Erythroxylum; species Erythroxylum shatona. Next base: position 15,644,753 of record JAOSBK010000006.1, read on the forward strand.
TTGGATCTGTGAAGTACTTGACGACCTCTGGAGGAAGACGATTAATCTGTTAGACCACATGCAATCAGTAAATGACTGAGAGAAGATGCTTAATCTGTTTATCACTTGCAACAACATCCCAGAGAAAATTATTGAAATATCAATGGAATAAAATATATTTGGATGCTTAAAAAGACTCTGAATCTAAGGTTACCTGAGATGCAATTCCTAATTCCACGGAGGAACCAATTGTCAAAAGGAATAACAAGAGAGCAATCACATATTGCCAAAGTGTTGTAGGCCCTGGTTCTGAAACTTCCTTTCTCAACAAACCAAAGCTAACTCGTGGGCCGCCGCGAGGGTCTGGTCCTTCGGAATTAGGCTCCTCCACCATAAAAAGATTGTATTTATTGCCTGTGACCTCAACCAACTGACTTTGAAGTTTGGAAAAAACATCTTCTCTCTTCGCTCTCAAATTTCCAAGGAAAAGGATGCCCTCACCAAAATCCCCAAAGGGCTCTTCCTTTGTGACCCAGAAGGTTGAATAGCCGAAAAGTTTGTCCTTAATCAGCTTGACATCAGCCGGATCAACCTTTTCCGGCCCAAGAAGCTCCATTAACTTAAAAGAGTCAACCTGGAAACTGTTGTAACCTGGGCCTATCGGAGATATGGGTGGCGGCTGAAGAAAGAAATGAGTCATTGATAGCAAACAACATAACATTTTAATTTTCAGGTATTATTGATTAATTCAGAATCATTCAAATGGAAAGCAAGAAAATAGACGCACCCTTGAAGAAGTGGAAGGCTGAGCCTTATCGTCGCGGCTACTTGCACTCTCCTCTTCGATGCTACTTCTCTCCTCGTTGTCTTGCTGGGCCACCGTTGTGACGCTTGACTCTTGATTACCTTGAGTGCTGTTGCTATCATTATTATCATCAGTATGATTATGGTTATTACTACTGCTGCTCCTATAACACCCAATTTTCACCAACGAGACCTCAACTCTTCTATTACGCAGAAAGCACGCGGCTTTCTTAGCTTTGCTGTAGTGGAACAGTTGACACCTATGACCGCCGCCGACGACGACGATTGCAAGTGTAGGGAAGCTAAAACTAAGAGGGGAGACAGTAGAAGTTCCCATCTAAAATAAAGAATGCGCTTTTGGATTAATGGCGCGGAGTGTTAGCAAGGAACAGGATCGGTACTGGGCAATTGCCCGAGCTATGTGTGTACTATCTCCATCATATCTTTTTCTTTCCTAAAATATCTTCCCCGCTCTTTCCTTTAATACAATTACTCTTTATATTTCTTTTCAACACGGAACATATTCATAATATTTAGTTCCAAATGATCAAACTTTAATATTAAATTATCGCATTTATGCATTATACATAACTGAAAATGATAATATTAACCTTTATTGCTAAAGAAGTTTAAGCCTATTTGAAACGCCGTAGAATTGATTCAATTGTTTGGAACAAAAAAATGACAATGAATTAAATTTACGTGTGGGTTAAACCTCACTCTCTTTGTAAATTGAATTTACGGCCTAATTCACGTTAATTCAATTACAATTTAAATTTGCTGCTCTTCAAATCATAAACCACGCACTCTCTTCACTTGAATTTTTTTAAATTTTGATTTTGGTTTTGTTTCTTTCGATTTTCAAAAATTATAAAAATCGTGATCTTTATTTTTTGTTTTATAATATAATTT
>JAOSBK010000006.1:15646547-15656937 GCA_027568895.1 Erythroxylum shatona
GACTTTGAGAAGGAGAAGAATTAGTGGATAAGGATAAATTAGAATTAGAATTCAAACCTGAGGAAGATACTGATGGACGTGAGGGTGGGACACACTAAAAACATTTAGCCAAGGAGTTGAATCTTCGGCCTTTGATGGAGTGGATTGTGCAGTGGAATAAGGAAAATTATTTTCAATAAATCAGACATAATGTGCCAAATAAATGCGACCACTAGACTTATCGAAACACGGATATGCAGAGTGTGTTGGGCTTAGTCCTAAATAAATGCAAGGAGTAGTGTGAAAGGAAAACTTGTGTGCATTATATGGTCTGAGAAGTGGAAAAATTGCACACCCAAAAGGCTTAAAAAAAAGATAATTTGGGTCCTTGTGAAAAAGTAATTGAAATGGCAATTTTTGGTGAATAACATGACTGGGCAAAACATTGATTAAAGTGGCATTTTATTTTAATGCAAAATTCCAAAATTTTAAAGGGAGATGGGCATGAGCCAAAAGGGTTAAAGAAGTGTTAACTAAGTGTCTTATTTTTCTTTCGAAAGTGCCATTTTGCTTATGAGTATAGGGGCAGGCAATGCGATGTTGAATGCTAACAGTTCGAAAATAGTGATGCAGTTTTTGATACTCCCCACCCCAATCAGAGTGAAAAGCTTTAATTTTTGCACCAAATTACCTACAATTAATTTTTCAAAATTCAAAAAAATGCTATGAACGTCACTTTTGTTTTTCAAAAAATATACCTAGGTGAAACGAGTAAAATCATCAATGAACAAAACAAAATAGCGATGCCCAAAATAAGATTGAGTGGGAGCTAGGCCCCAAACATCAGAATGTATGATATCAAAGGGTGCACGACTTTTGTGTTCAACTGCAGCAAGAGGAAGTCGAGCTAATTTTCCTAACAAGCAATTAGAATAAGGAGATAAAACATTGCTAGAATTAGATATTAAAATTTTTTAATAAAGATTTCAGCTTTTGAGAGTTCGGATGTCCAAGCCGCACATGCCACTCATCAAGGGTCGGTAATTTAGCTGTAAAGGCTTGTTTTGTGGGAGACAAAGTATACATGCCCGACTCACTAGGTCCTTGCATCAGTACCTTCCGGGTTCGCTGGTCCTTGATTAAGAAAAAATTAGGCCAAAATTAAAAAAACTTGAATTATCAGACGAGAACTTTTGAACAAAAAGTAAGTTTTTAATAATGGAAGGGACACAAAGAACATTATTTAGTTTCAAAGAACCATTCGAAGAAGGGAGAGAAGCAATACCAGTGTGAGTGATTTGTAACCCTTGACCATTACCTACATGGAGGAGATCATTGCCATTATAATAAGTCACGCCACTTAGAGATTGAACATCTGGTGTTATGTGATAATTTGCAGCTGTATCAGGAAACCAGTTCATAGGGCGGTTTGCAGTAGAATAATGTGCCATGGGAGTGGAGGACCGAATAGAATTCTGAGAAGAATAACCTTGCCAAGGCTGATTGCCTTGGTAGTTTTGATTTTTTTGGACTGTACCGATGACGGTAATTGACAACAGTATGGTTACCTTTTTCACATATTTGACAAGGGCCACGAGGGCGTTGATTGTTGCCATTATTATTGCAGAAACCAATAGAATTGGAGGAGAAACCACGAGAACGAGAAGAGTATGCTGGTGGTGTTAGAAGAATAGGATCTGAACTCTTAAGAACCATGTTTACTTGTGGTTCAATAGAGCTTTTTAAGAGAATTTCATGAGCAACCAATTGCCCATGTAGCTCATAAAAGGAAACAGGTTCAGTGCGGAGATTAAGAGCAGGAATGATGCTATGAAAATCAAGTCCAATGTTGCGATAAATAATTGCATTAAATTCAGTAGGAGAAACAGGCTTACCTGCGACTTTGTGCTCATCAAAAAGAGCCTTTGGCTTTTGTAAGTATTGAGAGACAGAGAGATCATTCTTTTTCAATTCTTGAAGTTCAATATGGAGTTGAAGTTGTCGATTCTGGGAGATTGAACCAAAGGCATTTTCAAGAGCCATCCATACTTCACGTGAAGATGAAAGCCCAATTACATATGGAAAAATATCTTCTGTCAAGGAAGAAAATAGCCAAGATAGGAGCATCTGATCCTTTTGTGAACCATACGCCATAGGCAGGATTTGGAACTTTGATTATGGAGTCAGTAGATGAGGTAATTGTTTTCGTAGGCATTGGAGAAGAGCCATCAATAATGATATGAAGGTCTTGATAATTTAAGATAGGTATAAATTGAGTATTCCAGGTTAGATAATTATTGGTATTGAGTTTGACGTAAAATGAGTGACTTGAAGAAATAACAGAAGGTGTGGTAGAAGAGGATGAAATGGGAACAATAGGATTTGCCATTACTAGAAGAGGAGGAGAAGAAATAGCTTTGATACCATGTAAGATAAAGAAACAAATGGAAAAATGTAATTTGTATTCCGTATCTGTCAATTTGAACAGCCTTGGTATGTTAGTTTTAGGAGATTATATCGATCCCTTAGTTTTAGGGATTGTGATTTGATTTGATTTACATGTATAGTTACCTTATATAGGTTGATGTCTACCTATATTCTATCTCCTAATCTATATATGTATATTGTACATTGCGATACAAATACACAAAGAAAATTCTCCAAATCTCCTATGTCCACTATTCGTTTATTCTTCATGTTAATGAGGTTGGAGATTCATATTGAATTTTTAAAAAGCAAATTAAATGTTGAAAAGTGATGATTTATGAGAAAAACATAACCATGTGCCTATTCCTTTACATATAGTCAAAACTAAGAAGTAACATACTACTTCCACGAACGTGATTGAGGGTCATTTTATGCACTCTCATCCAGTAGCACATTGAAGAGGCTTTCAAGCTATTTGCTTTGATGCGAGAATAGGCAAAAGTCCATTTCCCTTTAGATTTCATACACTAATATGTCAAAGAGAATCTTGAAAAGCAATAGATCTTACCTATCATACCATTTCAATTGTGGATCCATCATATGATTTCTTCCTAAGTTGTAGTGAGCAAATAATGTGAAAATGATTAAGCAATCTCTTCCGTAAGTAATCAAAGGACTCGTGCTTAAAAAGTAGATGATCACATGTTTCAAGTGAAGTGTCACAAAGAACATCCCCTAGCTTGGTTTTGAAGCAACCCCTTACCTATCTCCTTAGCTTAAGAATATGTTGCATAGTATATAGAGCATCATACCTTAATTCATATGAAGAAAATTCATATTGACTAAGATGGTAGGAGTGAATCCACTCTATAGAGCATCATACCTTAATTCATATGACCAAAATTCATATTGATTAAGATGGTAGGAGTGAATCCACTACACCACAAAGATTTTTTGTCACTTAGTATTCTCTATACCTCTTTATTAAAAGGGTTATGATGCTAAGTTTTAAAGGTGTTACCCCGAGGCCTCCTTCTGCTTTTAGTAGTCATATTAACTTTCAAGCTACTTTAGCAATATAAGCAGTGTTTACTTTACTTACCCATAAGAAGTTCATAGAAAGCTTCTTTATAGTTCTTATTGGAGATGAAGGGAGAGCAATATGAGTTAATAAATGAATATACAAAAATTTTAAGGTTGCAATGATCAGTTGAACTCTTTCTAGAAAGGAAAGAGAACCGTTGAACCAATTATAAATTCTTTACTTAACTGTAGCAATTAAAAGCAAAAGGTAAGCATAAGTTAGTCTCTTATAAGAGATGGGAATCCCCAAATAGGTAAATGGGAGCTACTTTTCCTTAGGGTCTGTATAAATGAAAACCAATCAACTGTGTGTGTTATATAAGAGGAAATGAAGAATTAATTTTTTTTCCTTATACATAGATAAGCCATATATGGTTTTAAATGTCCCTGAAGCATTTATAAGAGCCCTCATTGAATGTGGATATGCCAAGAGAAAAAACAGAAGATCATAAGCAAATGCTAGGTTATGAATCTTAAACTAATTACATTTCTTGTGATACTTATATTTACTATCCAACCTAATCTAGGGTTTAATCAACATTGAGAGGACCTCCATGCATAATTCAAATATTTAAGGAAAAAAGGATCCCCTTGCATAATTCCTCTTACTCCTATGATTAGTTTGGTTGAAGAATCATTAACTAAGAAACTATAAGAAATTGTTATGAGACAATGATGTATTCTTCCTACATATCTTGTAGGGAAGAAAAAACTTATAATGTATGAATAATAATTTCAATTTATAGTCTCAAATGCTTTATTGAAGTCCACCTTGATTGTACAACATTTAAAGGAGTTTTTATTTTATAATTCTTAAATAACTCCTACAATAAAAGGATATTATCCCTTATATCTCTTCCTTCAATGTATTCTACTAGTTTCTCATCAATTAATGGTTTTGTGGTCTATTTTATTCAGAAATAATATTGTAAATGAAGTTACAATAGAAGATAGGTCTGAAGTCCCCTAAGTGATCTTAAGGATAAGACATATGAAAATCTTGTTGAATTCTTTCAATAGGTATCTTTTATTAAAGAAGTTCAACACTATCATTGTGATTAAATCACCGATCATTTGCTATGATTTCTAAAAAAGAAAAAACACACCATTTAGTCCAACAGGCCTTGTTGATTTGTTAGGGTTGACATTAAAAATTGCTTTTTCCACAACAATTAGAGAGAATGGAGATTTAAAAGCATTTGCATTTTCACCTAAAATTTTATCAGTAATAAAAGAGTTTAGTAGTAACCTAGAAGAACTTTTTTGGTGTTCTATACCTAGTGCTTTGGAAAAATTGTTAAAAGTAGTTATGTAGAGGTCCTTTTGGGTTGAGGCAACTGATCCATCTTTAACTTACATGGAAGTGATTTAATTTAGATTTTCCTAGCCAGTAGGGACTTATGTACAAAAAGAAGTATTATTATCCCCATCCTTGAGCCATTGAACTCTTAATCTTTGCCTCAACCATGAATATTATATACTTCTATGGCCCTTGCATGAGCATGAATTGGTTCCCTCTCCTCTACTTGAAGTACTTGATTTATTGGATCCAAATATAGAGATTGCTAAATACTATTAGGCCTATCCCTAGCGTTATTCATGGCTATATTTGTATTGGCATTCCTAGTGTTAACCAAGTTTTATTTATAATTAAACTCTCAATACCGTAAGTAACGGATCATATCTTGTAGTATCAAGGTTATCGTTATCATGAAGACTATAGACACCTAAATAATTTGAATCAAACTTTGTCTAAGGTACTAAGAATTTGATTTGAATTAAAATAAATAATAGAAATGAAAACAAATAATAAAATGAAATAAATAAGTAATTAAATAATTGAGCTAATAATAAAATTGAGATTGATCTAAGTTGAATACATACGATATTCTATCCTCTCTTTTTTCCTTAATTTTGTTAATTTAATTTACGCTTGATTTAGGATTTCTAAAGATTTTGATCACTCTCTCTTAAGATAAGTAACCCTAATTAAATTCAATATTCATAGATTTGTAATCTCTCGATTTATAAAACTACACCTAACATATTCAATTAGGTTTCAAGTAATCCTCCAAATAGTTAATTTCACAATTAAGATCTCTCTTTAATTATTCTTTAACCTAATAATTGTAGGTCTATTAAGTTGCCAATTCTCGTTGCACACCTTAACACTAATGACTTGACTCACTATCTCGATTTATTATCAAGTGTATGCTCAGCAATTATCACAAACATTTAAAGATGTATTGAAATAAACAATAATTAAAGTTCACAAAATAATTCCAGAATAATTATTAATCTAGATTAGAAATCCATAAAATCCAATTTCACGTCAAGGATGATGAAGAAAATAAAGAGAAAAGAGTAAAACTATTTAAAGCCTTGATTTGGAATGTTGGAATTTCCTGAAGCTCTTCTTTGACCTCTCCACTTTAATCTACTTTGATGTAGTGGTTGCTACTTTTTTTTAGTGTTTTTCATGTTCTTTTATAGTGCAATATGGTTCTAGGGTTTCTCCACTTTGTTTAGTTAGAAAAATAGTCTAGAACCTTAAAAAAATAAAAACTGTCATGCCTAAAAAACCTCCTGGCACGATCATGCATGAGAAATGATCATGCCTCATGCTGTTCATCCCTCCCTTTCACGATTGTGCTCCTTGTCATAGTTATGATACAGAACCATACAACATCCCATGCAATGTCCATGATCGTGACATCCTTCATACATCCTACATCTTCTTCATTCTTCAATTTCCTGATTTCTAAGACTCACAAACACATCAAAAACATCTTGAAATGTAAAATTAAGATTAAATTCATGTTTTAAACCACACAAACACATAGAACATATACAAACACTAATAATAACACAATTCTAAGCCTATAAACATTATAATCATCTAGGAAACATTTACAAACCCACTAAAACACCTAGAAAAACATTCTTAGATCTACACATATGAACATCCCCAAACTTAAAATTTTTCTTATATTTAAACAAAACTAAAAACAAAAACACAAACGAAACACATAATACACATTTATGCAACATGCAATAATGATGTAGTGACATCAAATCTTATGGAATTAACTTAACCTTAAACATCAATCACTTATAATATGCTAGCATACTAACTTATTCCTTTCATATTTAAGTACTTTGGTTTGAATATACATATTAACAAAAAATGTCAACACCATATTCATATACTTATGGCACATGTAAGCATGCATTTATGATTAGTGATCAATCAAAAAGGCAAACTATCACCCAGCATCCTTTCATGAAAATTCTTTCTATTCTTAAAAGATTAGTAGTTTTGTTTATTATAACACCATTTTTAGATTTTATTTAGAGGTAATCTAGTCTTTTGACATGAAGCCAAATATCTTGACATGAATGTCCCTGGTTACTCAATTAGGTTACATTTTTATTTAGTTTGGTTGGAGTGTCATTCTAGTCTTTTAATGTGAAGATAAACATATTGTAGTGAATGCCCCTGGTTACTTAGCTATATCACACTCTCAACTAGCTACTCGCTCTATTATTAACCCAATTTTCTTAAAAAAGGATAGCGGAATAGGAATTTATTTAACATACACGGGTGTATAATTCCATAAGACCAGAACTAAAATTATTCAATCTTAACACATTTACAGAGATTTACATAGTCACTATACATGTCATGTAGGTCCATAACATGATTTCATCCTAATTCTTCTCGTTTTGGTCCATAAAGGCAGTTATAACCTATAAATGCACTTAAAGCAAATTAAATACCACAAATACAACAAAATTATTAAATAACAAGCAAAACATGTTAAAATATGAGTGTATAACTATATTCAAATAAGCATCTATCATAAAGGTTCCACTATAGGCACCCTTTGTCATATAAAATGAATAGTAAGATTAGTTGGATCACCCACTCTTGTAGTTCTTTATCGAGCTTTATTTGAAGTATTTATAGTTGATACACATCAATCAATTCGAGCTGCTATGGTATATAGATCAGGATGTGTTGCAAGAGATTGATTTGGTAGACTGAGTGAGTAAGATCATCACCTTTGATTAATGGTAGGATTCAATATCTAGGAGCTTATATACTAAAAGGTTGCCTTAGAATTCATATGCATCTTTTAAGTTAGTAATAATAAGACATCCTGGCAGGATGAGTTAGATTCTGGCACGAAGGCATCAAACACGAGTTAGGTTCTGACACGAAAGCATCAAACATAACTTCAAGAGTTTAAGCCAAGTTTTACCTTAACTAGCACACCTACGCATTATAACCTAATAGGACATTGCTCGATTAAAACTACCCAAAGGTCCACTTGAGGAACCACTGAAACAACATGGCCACCTTAAGACCCTAACACTTATCTTATTCTAAGATGTCACACTTCCATTTCCTAACCATAAGGTACTTCCATAAATTATCAGTACACTCCTTGTATGTTAAATGGGAGAGCATAAGTGTAGTCATCCAATGAGACTTCTTATTCATACATTGTATATGCCGTCAAGTGTAAGTATAATAGTCAATTTTTCAAATTGAGAGATTAGAACCCTAAACTATCTCATAGAAGTTATATCATTGAAAATTCATGACTTGCATTTCATTCACATGCATAATGATAGCATACATACATGAATTATGATTTGATACACATTACAAAGAATGTATATGCACTCAATTGATTTATTCGGGTATGAAAGGTTTAAAATGATCACGATGTGAATTGTGTATTGTTTATGCCTTGTATTTTCATTTGACTGATTACAAGTAGTAAATTTGTAATTAATTGGTACAATTGGAAATTGATGAATTAAAATGTACATTTGATCTAGTAAAAATGCCAATTGGTAAGACAAATTGATACGTAAAAAATTAGGATGACTAAGCCTACAATTGAGTGACATTTGGCATAGCCAATTAATTGACAAATGGCATTGATCATAAAGTGACAAATGGAGTAATAACTAGGTGACAATTGGCAGCATATACATAGGACAAGTGACTTACATGCCAAAGGAAAAATGTTAATGTAAGATGGTGACACCTAGCATTTGATGTGTCAAGTTTCTGCAGGAGAAGTTTCAGCATAGTTCATTCTTCTTTTCCACTACTCTCACCATCGAAACCCTCCCAACTTCTACACCTTTCTTCCATTTTGTTCATACTCACTGCAAGATCCATACAAGAAAATCTGCTCAAAGATAGCTATAATATGCTATCATCATTTTACCTTTGTTGGAAACATCCTACTTTCATCTTCTACTTGGATGATTTTGCATGCATGGAGAGCTGGATTAGATTAATCTTTGAGCTAGAAAAGTAAGTAAAAGATTGTTCTTTATGGCATGTTATAATAAAAAGTTTATGATGATGAAATTGGGATTAATTGTATATTATGTTGATGATAAGGTTGTGTTGGAATGTGATAGTGAATTGGATAGTTTCTATTTAGTTTTGATGTATGAAAGATACTAGTTATGAGCAACCAAATGAATGATTTTAAGTTAAAATTAGAGATGAGATTGGCGAGGAATTGACATATAATTAAGGTATACTTGAGGCATAATTTAGGAACTATTATGAAGGTGTTTTGAAATTAGAATGAAGGTGTTTGAATCTGGAAAATTGCAGGAAAATGAGTAGTCCACGATTGTGGCACTCATCCCATGACTGTGGGCGAATGCATTAGCTTTTGTCACGATCATGGGAAGGTACCCCATGATCATGGGCAAGGTTTTGACATGGAAAATTCTTTTTTGTGCAATTGTTAAACCACATGAGGATAAGACACTTTACATTGGTGTATTTAAACTTGAATGAGGCTTAAAAATGAACCTAGTTTGATGTTGGATTAAGTGGTTAAGGGTTTGATAAGTTTAGGTTGTTACTTGATGTTGAAACTTAACGAATGGATTTTTTTGATATCAATGTATATGAATTTGGGAAGTGTGAGTTGTTAATGGTATAAAGATGTTCTCATGAATGCAAATGTGATTCAAAGGATATGAACAATGCGAACTAGGTATAAATGAATGAGTGATGAATTTTGAGTAATCAAACTTACTCAAGGCATAACCTAATTGAAAACAAGTTATATACAAGATATAATATTTGAATGATCAAGACTTGTGATTAAGGATACATGCCCGAAAAAAGTCAATTGAGCATGCATTGAACATAAAACATATATAAGTGTATGTTTGAGTACTTATTTGGTTAAACAAGTTAGTGATGTGTACATATATGTGCATTGCAAGATTTAGAAGCACAAATTGACCGACAACTTCCAGACATTGCCAGCTTGTGAAGGCAATAGCTATCTGGACCATACTGTGAGTTAACCTAGATGTTTACTCATTATATTTGAATTATTCTTAATTAACTATTAGATATTAAATTGTTACCGATATGATTGTGTTCATTTCGAACATTGATGGTCCGAGGAGCTTGCTATTCAGGATTGTATTGGAAGTGTTTGCAAATTGAATGTGAATATGGAAATTGTGTTCTCAACTATATGTTGAATGCTGGACTTAGATCTGATGAAAGTGTTATATGACTATGCACATTGAATGAGAGTTATTGATAACATAAAATATGATTTGATGCATTTTTATTACATTGATATGCATGATCAAATAAAGGAGTTATGATAGGAGTGAACAATGTGAAAAAGAGCTTAAACTCAGAAATATGCACACAGAGTCATAGGCTCAACGATTAATAAGCTCGGTATCTACAATAGGTATGGGATAGTATCTAAAATGATCCCGATATCTATAATGGACATGTGACAGTTAAATAGTGTTAGAGTAGTGCCCTAAAGGCAATCGCCTTTAGCGCGTTTTGTACAAAGTTGTGTACAGACTTTATAAATAAATA
>JAOSBK010000006.1:15665484-15682169 GCA_027568895.1 Erythroxylum shatona
GTCATTATTATTTACTATTAAGATTTTTGAAAGTATGGTTGATGTAAACAGTAAACTAGTAAAGTATACAGTACAACAGTACAATATACTAATATGGATTATTTTGCAATTTTTAAAAATTTTAAGGACTATTTTATAAATTTAAAAAATTACCCGAAATGGTACCCAATACTGACCGATATCGATATAGTTCTGTTTCAGAATTCAATCTGATACCAAACCCGATACGGTATTCATAACATGGGCTTTACCTCTTCCGCTTGACTTTTTTGGAGTAGGATTTCTGATGATTCCGCCTTTCATAGACTCTGTACTGATCTTACCAAGGGTTTCTTGCGGTGCAATTTACCTGGACCATGCTGTGTCTCTGCTCGTTTGTACTTGAGTCCACCGGCGTTGCTTTCACAACTTACCGTCTAGTGTAAATAAAGACAAACAACCAACCACGTTATTAATTATATATTCTACCAATCAAACGGAAATATCCATAAAATGTTGTAAACAAACCAAATCAATGATTAAAACAAAAAACATATAAAGATGTCTGTCAGTTTCCTTCAGATTCTCCCAAGCAGCCTCGTCCATTCGATTTGAGTGCATATATATCACCACTTCTACTTAAAAGAACAAAGTGTCTTCTGCTTTATAAAGTTGGATTCTTTCTGAAAGTGGAAGAGAAAGGCATAGTTATTTTTCGCGTTTTGGTTGATGGGTATGGTTGATGTTGCTGACATGCCAAAACATGGAGTAGCAAAGGGTTCATGGGGTTTTAGCAATTTGATAAGGCGAAAACGGGTTGATTCCGTTAATATCGCGCGAGATGGCCAGCGTCAGCTGGCCAAGAAACTCTCTGTTGTGGACCTTATTGCCATTGGTAAAAATACTAAACCTTGTTCATCGTTCCCCAAATGGGTTTTGAATTTCGATCCCAAGCTTTCATCTTGTCATTTTGGGTTTTGGTCTGTATAGTGGCTTTGGGGGAAATCTTATCTTGCATTCTCTTTGCTCTCTGAATTTTGTAACGAGGCAATTTCTTGTAATTTTATGTTCTGTTGTCAAGAGCTATTATTATCATGACAACAGAGCTCACAACGCTATTGAATGTCGATGATCACATTGGTTAACTTTACTGGGGACGGTTTGTTGAAGCTTTCTGCGATATCTGACTTGTATGTTTGCCAGGTATCATTAGTTACTAACTAGATGTTAAGCCTTTATGATGTGCAGCTCTTCCATACCTGAGTGTCTATTGTCTTTGTTTCTCCTGTCTCTTGTGTTCAACCATGTTGAAAACTGTTGGTGCCTTTTAATAGTTGGCAATACTTGCATCATGTAACCAGGGGTTGGAACAACGATTGGAGCTGGAGTGTATATACTTGTAGGAACAGTTGCTAGAGAGCAAACAGGACCAGCTCTTTCTATATCATTTCTCATTGCTGGAATTGCTGCTGCTCTCACAGCATTTTGTTATGCTGAACTTGCATGTCGGTGCCCATCTGCTGGGAGTGCCTATCATTACACATACATTTGTATTGGGGAATGGTAATCTGAAACTTGTTGAAACGTTTTAGCTTTCTATTTTGATTCCTAAATACACATTATTGCCTCAAAAAAATGCTAGCAATAGTAATGAGTTGCTTAATTAGTATGATGAAATCAAATGGTTGATGTGCAAGATGTAGAATTCGTCTTCCTTTTTCTTTTTTAAAATCTAATGACAAGCTAATAAAATTTCAAATATTATGTTGCTTAAGGCACCTTGGTGCAGAGTTATTGGAAATTAATTACAAAGGAAAAGTCCAATGAACTTGTGCCCTTCTAAGTTCAGGTTGGTGAGTTACCATTAAGTCAATAACTTTGGCATTACTTTAACATGTAGTGCTGCATGGTTGATTGGTTGGGCACTGATTCTGGAGTACACTATTGGTGGTTCTGCAATTGCTCGTGGCCTAACACCAAATCTGGTGCGTTAAAGAGGATGTAACTCGATTTCTTAATTCCCTTAAATTCCCAATTTCACCAGTGACAATGACTGAACCATAATTCATTTCTTTCTTTATAACCATGCACTTTCGTCGTATTTCTTTTACTTTTGAAAGTCTTACTATGATTGTGGTTTTGATATGTTTCGTAGGTTTTAGGTTGGTTGTGGATGCATGTGTAGATAATGTAATCACATGTGTGGTATATGCTTCTATATGGTGATATTCCATGACAGTTAGCTTAAGTTGCCTATGTGGCATTTTTTTTTATTTTCTCCACTTTAACATGAATGGGTGGAAAATACTTAGATAATTGACTTTCCAAGTATTAGCTACCTTAGCTGTAGTTTATGTGGGACTTGTGGGTTGACTATAATTTTCAGGTGGTCTTACTTTATTGTTTTCTTTCCTCCAACTATTCCTCTAAAGGTTCATCTGTTGGACCTTTGCTGAGACCTGCACTGTCATTTTATCTAAGTATAAAAGTGGTCTGAATTTCATGTTTCTATATGTGAAAATAAGTATAAATATCTTTAGATACCAAACATTCACTAAGAGTACGGCACTTTCAAAATTGTAATAGGATATGATATCCAGCTTTAAGATTATTGGCATTTTGAAATATCTACGAAGCATATGCTGTGCCTTAAGTTTAGGTGTAGTTTCCATCCACATTACTTATCTGTTTGTCCACTTAGGCCCTATTTTTTGGGGGTCAAGATAAGCTGCCATTCTACTTGGCCCGCCATACCATTGCTGGGCTGGATATTGTGGTGGATCCATCCGCCGCTGTGTTAGTTCTTGCTGTCACAGCACTATTATGCATTGGAATTAAGGAGGTAATCTCATTCTTCTTTGTTTGCACAAGAAAATATTTTAATTTAATAACATTATTGTTACATCACTATCTGCAAGTCTGCACATGTTCTATTAATTGATTTGAGTGAATTCCTCATTTGACAGAGTTCATTAGCACAAACAATTGTCACAACAGTGAATGTCTGTGGGATGCTTTTCATCATAGTAGCTGGTGGTTACTTAGCTTTCAAGACTGGATGGGTTGGATATGAAGTTCCTAGGTAACAAGTTTCTTCTTTTTCTATGTTTGTGTTGCTTATATCAGTTATAAATTTATAATCAAGTTGATTATTAGCTTTTTGTTCATGTTATAGGTACTTTCCCTTTGGTTTAAGTGGAATGCTTGCAGGATCTGGAATAGTGTTTTTTTCATACATTGGTTTTGATGTAGTTGCTAGCACAGCTGAAGAGGTAATTTTGCCTGTCAGCTCTCTATATGATTGCTGTTACATGCAGCTGAAAAAAAAAAAGAACTAAAAATCACAGTCGAATTAAGTTGTCAGCACATGTTTTTTAGTATGAACAATGCTTTCATATCTAGAAAATTGAAACTTTTACATGCTACATGGCTTTCTTTTACATGCATGCTTAAAAAATTGAGCAAATCATCCTGGAACAGAGATACCCCCATCCACACTTTGTTCCTAGCAAATATCCTTCTGTTGTTTGTTTCCTGAATCCCTGATAGAGAAGGAATTGTTCATATTTCATCTAAATCTTCATTGCTGATCAAAATCAACCATACTTACTTCGAGTAAAATGTTTCAGGGAATTGATTAATTAAACAAACCTGGATGCTTTTGATTGTTTCATGATAGCTAAAACCAATCTAGAGTTATATTTCATCTGATTGCCTTTGTAATGCTGCCTTCTTACGAGCTACAGTTATGAATTTTGAATAGAATCATTTACCTTACAATTTTCATCGCAGGCAAAAAATCCTCAACGAGATTTACCCTTGGGTATTGGTATTTCTTTGTTCATTTGTTGCATTCTTTACATGCTTGTATCTGTTGTTATTGTTGGGTTGGTTCCATATTATGCTCTGGATCCGGATACCCCAATCTCTTCAGGTTTTGCTTCTCAAGGGATGCAATGGGCAATGTAAGATGTTATCTACTTTTTATGGATTCATTTACTTGTAACTTTGACCATAATGCATAACAGTTCCTGAACCTTTTTAATTGCAGGTATATAATAACAACTGGAGCAGTAACTGCTCTGTGTGCAAGTTTAATGGGTTCACTTCTTCCACAGGCATGTATCTCCTCTTAGTTGCAATCATAACTATATTGATGATGTTGAAGTGTTTTTGGACATTAAGAAGCTTCTCTAACTTGTAGATGCAAAAAGCATGAAAAGTTCTACAACCTTCCCTTCCGTTTTTCCGCATCCAATTTTTCTTTTTCTCTTTTCATTTGGACATGGTAGAAATTCATCAATTCAATGCAGTGAATTCTTCATTGTTTGTTAAATATTGCGACTTAGAAGATCTTTACAAATATAAGTTTTCTCTATGATGAGGTGTTTGTGGAATATTCTATTCTCAATCATAAATCTTGTCTCATTGTTACTTTTGATTCAATTTTCCTTTTCTTAGCCCCGCCTCTTCATGGCTATGGCTAGAGATGGATTGTTGCCATCATTTTTCTCAGACATTAGCAAACGCACCCAGGTTCCAGTAAAAAGCACTATCATCATTGGTATTCTTGCTGCAGCACTAGCATTTTTCATGGAAGTTTCAGAGTTGGCTGGTATGGTAAGTGCATGAATTAAGTATATGCTGTCAGGAGGAGCATATATCCTACTCTTTGAAAGTTATTCCTTTGATGCTGGATATAATCATGAAGATATTTCTATTTACTCTTTATTGGTACAGGTTAGCGTGGGTACTCTTCTTGCATTCACTGCTGTAGCTGTTTCCGTCTTAATACTCAGATATGTTCCACCAGATGAGATGCCTTGTCCTTCTTCACTTCAGGAATCTATTGATTCATCATCAATACAATTCAGTGGAGATATTGAGCAGATTGCCAGTCGTAGCATAAAAGATTCTGTCAACAACTGTGATTGCAATCATCACTTTTTTGACAATGTTGGGACATCAACTGGATGCCCCCTTCTTCGGAAACACGTGTCTCAAGGTATTTTCTACATGCCCTCTTTGCTGTTGGGATGTGACTTGTTATATTTTCTTTTATCTCTTTTGCGTCAGTTTGACTTGATAGCTTATTAAATGCATAAGCATTTCAAAGATTAGAATAAAACAGTGACCTCTAGCTGGCACCTTCTGGCTATTGTTGACCAACTTTGGTTGTGGGGTGCTGAAAGAGTAGTACCAAAAATTGAAAACTATAAGTGAAAAGGGAATCAGGAAACAGAAATCTGGAGCCATAATCGACTCCATTTATTCTATACAAAATCAAAAATTTCCCTGTAGTACTCAGGTGAATGTGATATTGGCATAGTTAACTCACCACGTCCGTTATGTTCTTTTGATTACTGCTTGAGCTTTAAGAGCCAGAGAAGTATCTGTTCTTTGTACTTTTTTTAAAAAATTCTTTTAGCTCAAGAATACTGATAAGATGACCTACAGCCCTGTAGCGAGAGGTGCTAATCTATGTGTATTTTGATGGCTTCTTGTATGTGATGTAGAGCACTATAATCAACTCAAGAGGCGGAAAATCGCTGCTTGGAGTATTACCCTCGTGTGTGCAGGGGCTCTTTTTCTTGCATCTGCAGCTTCATTTGGAAACCTTCCTAGGTTTGTCCTCTATTTTGACTTACAACCTCGTGGGGTGTATCTGGATCCCAAGAAGTGCTCAGTTTATATCATACTGTAGAATAGTGTGATCTACAAATTCATCAATACAGGGTTTAGAATCTGTGTCATCTTGGGTGATTGCCTTAAACTCAGCTTGGGAATTGCATTTGGATTTTGGAGTAAAAGGTGAAAACTTAATAATTAGTATGTCTAAGACAGTAAACAAAGCCAAATAATCCCCTTTATTGGAACCCACGATGTATATGCACTTTCTGGGTACAATACTAGGTAACTTATTCAATCCTTCTGATTCCTTTCTATTGGTGATTGTACCAGCTTTCTTCGGTTTGCACTTTGTACAATAGGCGGAGCTATTTTGTTGTGCAGTTTGGTGGTTTTGGCTTGCATAGCTCAAGATAGTGCAAGGCATAGCTTTGGGCACAGTGGAGGTACATGTTGTTCCATCTCATGATAATATTAGCAGATTGATTTGACGTGAATTGCCTGCCTTGGAGAAGGCTCCCTACTCAAGCAGTCACTTTGAAAATTTGTGAAAGTTTTCCTTTTCTTGCAGAAGTTCTAGAAAACGTGTGAAGACATTTTGGGAAGTAAAATCACTTTAGTAGATTTCCTTCCTCTAATCTCAACACCGAGGGCACTAGGCCTAATATGCATGTAATCGTTTCCAATATGACTTTGTTTACTCCTCCTTTCCAGGTTTCATCTGTCCATTTGTTCCGTACTTACCTGTTTCTAGCATACTTGTCAACACCTACTTGTTGGTTAATTTGGGGTGAGTGTCAAACAATCTTCTTTCAAGTTATGGAGAATATTAACGAAGCGAGAACGTAAATCATTTTACCACTTGCATCCCTACAGGGCGTACACGTGGCTTCGTGTCTCAGTGTGGCTGCTAGTGGGAGCACTAGTGTATTTATTCTATGGGTGGAAGCATAGCTCGTTAATGAATGCAATCTATGTCCCTAGTGCTTGTGCTGATGAGATCTGCCGCTCCTCACCTGAACATCAACAGTAAGTTTTGCGTAAGCATGAAAGAAGGTCCTTAGTTTCCTGTCCTTAATGAAGTCAGAATAGCCAATGTGCAAGTCTTGAGATTGATGTCCATCTACTAACTGTATACTAGTAGTGCGTAAAGTTTGTTCAGGCCTAAACAATCGTAGGTTACAGAAACAGGTAAATAACTTGTAGATGAGAACATACTAAATCAATGTAAACTGGTGGGAATGACGGTAGTCATCCCTTTCCCATGGACCACGGACTCTGAATCTCGAAAGAATATGAAATTTGTTATTTCATTCCATGAGTAGATAGAGGTTGTTACAATCAACCAAACAAGTTGGTGTGAGTAGTTCAACACTCTCATCCCTTAACTAAAGATTTCGAGTTCGAGTCCTGAAAATAGATAAATTTGTTTGGATACAGGCTGACCTGATGTAAATGGGGATTAGTCTAGAAATGGATGACTTAAAGACGCCTTCTCACATTTGGGATCCTTCTAGAATATTTTTTAGGGCTAACAAAAAAAAAAAGAGGTGGTTACAATCAATTTCTCTGTTGACCAACAAGCTTTGACGCGGTTCAATACTCAGTTACCACTTGAGTGAGTCAAAAGAGTGAACTAACTTTACTGTTGACGCATGATAAGCGCTTTAATACAAAAACTGTAAATTTTAATAGGAAAGAAATTAAAAGATTTTAATCTAAAAAACAAAAAAAGGTGTTAGATATTTATTTTATTTGTTCAAGTGATTATTCAAGTCCAAAGAATTTAGATTTTTTTAGAAAATTTGAAAATAAATAAAAATAGAGTTTGAGATTAAAAAAAAAAAAAACATGTTATATGTTTAGAAGTTTGCCAAATTTTAAAATAGGATATCTAAAATAATGTTTAGGGTTTGCAAATGAAATTCAAAGAGTGTGATTAGATGTCTAGAAGTTTGTAATTTTACTTGGGTTAAAAATAAAATAAAGATAAAATGATTATTAAGGGTTGAAATCCAAATGACCTTGATTTTTTTTCATTGATTGATTAAAAGCTCAAATGACTTGGATAAACTAAGCAAAATGCTGAATTTGGAGAACGTAAATGGGCTGAAGTGAAAATTTAAACCTAAAATGACTTTAACATGCTGCTTGAAAGAAATATTTAACAAAAATGAGCTAATCAAAATTTGTCTAATTTAGATTAAAAGGGACTTAAGTTCAATAATTTAATAAATTTTGTTAAGCTGTAAAAACTAAAGTAAAGTTTCTTTTGGATTTTTTATCAAAATATTATTCCCCATAATAAAAACGTTGTCTTCATTCATTTTAGCATAATTGTTTCGGTTATTTCAATATAATAAGTATTTTCTTTTCTCTCTTTTTTAATGCTCTAACTTTCTCCTATGAAATCTTTTTCAATTTTTGACTTAACAAATTTTGATATTTTGGATCATGGAATTTTTGCCTTAGAATTGCTTTTTTTTTTTAATTTTTTACCTAACAAACTTTTTCCTCTTTTTTATTGAGTGCTTAATTTCACCAATTTATAATACTTGGTAAATTTGAGGGAGTATGTAAATGTTGTGACTTTGATGAATAGAAAGGAGTAAAAGTTGAAGAAAATAAGGCTGTTATACAAGAAAAGAAGGATGAGGAGAAGGTGAAAGACAAGGAGAAGGAGCCCAAGAAAGAAGAGAGTACCAATAAAAAAATTTCTACCTAACTAGGCTCAAAAAGACAAAAAGGAAAAAAAATTTGGTAACTTTTTAGACCATTTAAAATAACGACATCTTAACATTCCTTTTGTTGAAACTCTTTCACAAATGCCAAAGTATGCTAAGTACTTAAAGGATCTTCTTCGTAACAAGAATAGGTTTAGAGAGTTTTCGATAGTCACTTTGAGTGAAGAGTGCTCTACTATCCTATAAAACAAGTTTTCCTAGAAAACCAAAGATTTATGGAGTTTCAATGTTGCTTGTCATATTGGTAATTTTTCAATTAAAAAGGCATTAATAAATTTATAAGCTATGATTAAATTTGATGTCATATGTCCTATTTAAGATATTAGAGTTGGGTTGAACCAACTAGGTTGAGTATTCAATTAGTAGATCGATCAATTAAGTATCCCATAGGCACTATTACACTTTGGTTAAGGTGAAAATTTTCATTTTTCACATTGATTTTTTAATTTTAGATAAGACATTGATGTAGAGGTTCTCTTGATCTTAGAATGAATTTTACTAGCTATTAATAAAGCTATGATATATGTATATGAAGGAAAATTAATTTTAAGGGTAAGGGATTAAGACATCCGAACCCATGAAACATCATTTTGAAAAAGTTGAACTTATTTATACGTAGATGTGATTGATACTTAAGTTTCTCATGTTATTAGGAAATAATCACAAAATATCCATTAGAGACTTATAATATGCAAGGAGAAAAAGGAAAGATGGATATCCATATTCCAATTGAGCATAGGACGTATATGGAAGCTATTGAGCCTATGAGTAGGAAAGTGTGAGGAGATTAAGAGACCAAAGAAGAGTAAAATCAAGCCTTCATTTGAAAAAGATATCAAGCTAAAGAGCGCATATTTACTGTCATGTATCTGTTGTAGATACCAGGCTCATTTCATTTACTGTCCCATGCCTTTGGTGGATATCGGGCTCATTAATAACTGAGCCTGTGGCTCTTTATGCATATCATAAACTTAAAGCTCTTTTTCACATTAGTCATTTCGGTCGCAACTCCTTTATTTGATCATACATATCAATGTAATGGAAAGCATCAATTCACATAATATGT
This sequence comes from Erythroxylum shatona, assembly GCA_027568895.1. NCBI lineage: Eukaryota > Viridiplantae > Streptophyta > Magnoliopsida > Malpighiales > Erythroxylaceae > Erythroxylum > Erythroxylum shatona. Next base: position 15,674,902 of record JAOSBK010000006.1, read on the forward strand.
TATCAATGCTTTTCATTCAATGTGCTCATGTCATTTATCACATTCTTCATATCTGAGTCTAGTATTCCACATTCAGTGTTACACATACAATTTGAAAGCATTTCTAATACATTCCCGAATGTCAAACTCCTCAGACCAACAATATTCGGAATTATCACAATCATATAAGTAACAATTCAATAACTAAAATTTAAATAGAAACAAATCAATCATAGTGAGAAAACATCTAGGTTAACTCACAGTACGCTCCAGATAAACTATTGCCTTGATGACTCGATAATGTCTAGATGCTATCGATTAATTTATGCTTCTTTAGTCATGCAATTCACACATATTTTAGACATTACTAAGTTGATCAATCATATAAATATTAAATCATGCACATATATATGTGTCATGTTCAATGCATGCTCAATTGACTTTCTGGGTATGTATTCTTATTCACAAATCTTAACCATTCATACATCATAGCTTGGATATAACTAGTTTGCAATTAGGTTTATACATTAAGTAAACTTAATTATTCTAAATTCATCAAACATACATTCACTAACCCTTTTCTAGCATTATATATTTATATAATTTCCCAATTCTCATTAATTCATTCCTAGTACATTACTCATATCCTTTAGATCACATTTGTATTCAAAAGAACACCTTTATTCCTTTAACTACAAATAATTTCTAGATTTAGATACATTGATATCAAAACAATTGATTCCTTAAGTGATAACATCAATTAACAACCTAAACCTATCAAACCCTTAACCAATTAATCAAGCAACTATTTAAGTTCATTTCAAGCCTCAATCAAGTTCAAATGTACCAAAGTAAAGTGACTTATCCTTAGTTAATTCAATAATCGCACAAAACAATTTTCTTTCACTTTAAAACATTGCCCATAATCATGGGAAGGAGCTAATGCCGCTTCCATGATCGTGGGATGAGTGAACCGAAGGTTGACCATCCATTTCCTTTATTTTTTCTCTGATTTTAACACCTTTATACTAAATTCAAAATGTCTTCATCATAGTCCATTAATTATACCTCAATTATACCTTAATTATACTCTAATTCCTCATCAATTTCATCTCTAATTCTAACTCAAAAGTATTCAATTGGCAATTCATAAACTATTGTCTTTAATGCATCAAAACAAAATAGAAACTATCATTCACTATCATACATGTAGTCCTAGTTCTTTCCCATTTCAAGAATACTACACTAGCACCTTTCCTTAGCATAGATTCACCTTCATTACACTTCAAATCCTAATCTAATTCATTCATATAACAACCTATAACCTACAGTTTTTATACATCAAGAACAAAGCATAAAATTATCCAAAGTTCATCCATTGTATTCCACCCCACTTCATCATCAACATCATATACAATCCATCCTAATTCAATCATCATAATCTTATATTATAACATACCATTAAGATCAATACTTTACTTACTTGTTTAGCTCAAAAGTTCCATCTCAATTCATCAAGTTAACCTAGCCATCCTGTATGCAAGATCATCACAAATTCAAGGTGGAAATAGCATAGTTTCGAATAAGGATAAAAGACCACAACAAGAACAACAATGTTCTAGTTCTTTATCTAACTTTATGAAGGGTAAAAGTATAGATTTGGTGTGGCAATTTAGCAAGACTTAAACTAAAATACAAAGATGTGAGATAGAAGCAAGTTTTGGTGAAGAGAAAAGAAGATGATGTATGTTCCAGCAGAAACACTTTCTGCATTAGCTTAATTCAACTAGGTGCAAGGTGTCACCCTGTTTCAATGACATATGTCACTAGGCATGCATTCCATTTATCCCATATATAAGCTGCCAAATGTCACCAATATTCTAGGCCATTAGTCACTCAATCATTGCTGCCATTTGTCAATTAATTACCTATGCCAATGGTCACATAATTTTCCATACCAAATGTCACTCATTTTCATAGGCTTAGTCATCCTAATTTTTCATGTCAACTTATCTTACCACTTGACATTTTTCCTAAGCTAGATGTACATTTTAATTAATCAATTTTCTAATTGTAACAATTAATTCTAAATTTACTAATTATAATCCACCCAAACCAAAATTCAAGACATAAACAATACACAATTCACATCATGATCATTTTAAACCTTTCATACCCCGGAACATGTCAATTGAGTGTACAATCAATCTTTACAATATTTCCTAAATCATGATTCATGTGTGTATGTGAATATTATGCATGTGAATGAAATGCATTTCAAAAATTCTCAATGATATTACTCATGTGCAATAGTCTAAGATTCTAACCCTTAGTATAGAAATAGGCTATTACAAGTACAAAAATTTCTTGAGATAAAAATTGCCTATGGAATGCACAATGATGCCAAAAGCTTCACCCTGTATAGTGAACATGCACGATAGTGCATGGTTATTATGTTTTGCAACTTGAATCATCTTTTGAGACTAATGCTCTATGGTGATGATCCCTAACATCAATAAAGAGCAAAGTTGTTGAAAGATAAATGACGTAAAAATACTAATGAATTGTTTAGCCATAAGTATGTAGGAATGAATGTAAGAAGAATAGTTTTGGAAGCTATGGGTACGTAGGAATGGATGCAAGAAGAATAGTTTTGAAGGATGAAAGTTGAAGAATGACTAGTGGTGTATTTATAATAAAATTTAAATAAGTGGATAGGAGTGCATATTTTCTGTTTTGCTCGACTCCCTTTATGATTTGTCTAAGATATAAATTTATCTTAACTAATTAACGATAAATTTCCCTTTTTTATTGGATAAGGCATTTTTATGTTAATTTTAAATCCTATTTTACACAGTCAAAAATCGGTTTAAAGTATTTCTAATATTATATCTTGTTAAAAAACTATATTTAATATTTCTTTTTATTTATTCTCGAGGATAGGATAGTATAACCAGTAACATAGATGTGTATCTTATAGACAAATTAGATAATGGAAGAATTTCCATATAGTATTGCAAGGCATTGTTCTCATTTATTCCTAGTTCAATAGTTGTAAATCATCAACTTTTGGTGATTGTATTTGTAGATGGTAGATTTTGTGGCCTAGTTGACGAAAAATAAACACAAAAGCTTTTAGCTAGAGGAAAGCTATCATAGCAAACAATTAGAGAGATGACCACGGCCAAAGGCATCACCAAAATGAGTACCAACGTAGCTATCAAATGGAGCATATCCATGGACAACTAAAGTGTGCTACATGCTAACTTCACTGCTAATTCCTTCCTCAATGGATGAACAGAACAGAAGATCTTAAACTGAACCAATATTACTCAGTGTTAAAGATGTCACCATATGTAAGAGTGTGACACATTCATCCTAAGTTTAAAGGTACTGTAATTTGATATTTATCCTCAAGCAGCTCAAGGATATGTTGGTGTAAGTATGTGGACTTTCCTTGAACTTCAACATATTATAGTTTAGCTTTTTGTGAATTCCCTTCTTAGACTATTTTGATTTAATTTTTGCTGGTTTTAGTTCTCCTTTAGGACCTTTCCTTAATTAATTCATTTTTTAATTTTCAAAAAATATTATAAGGAATAAGGATTTGAATGATGGTAAGTCAAAAAAATCTGAATACAAATGTCAAAATAGGAAAATACGACTTTGAAATGAACGGAGAAAAAGAAAGAAATTACTCATTAGTGGACAATGATTGTGAACTCCCCCATTATACGTAGGCATGACAAATATAGTTCTACCTGAAATAAATGCAGTTGGTTCAAATTGACTGAATTTTGATTTTAACTCTATTCTAAGTGAGGTTATGGGTTTGAACCGTTCTCATGTATGTAGTCGTTTAAAATTTGGGGTCAGAGCTTTGCCTCCTACAAGGGACCTACCCGGCTCGAACGGGGATTAGTCTGGGTGTGGATGGCTTAAAGATGTCTTCCCATAATTAGGACCCTCTTAGAACACCTCGTGGGGAAAAAAAAAAACTCTACTCTAAATTGGAAGCATTGCTAACCAAAAGTTGGACACGTCTCGTCATAAAGTTAGTATCACTTTTAACTAATATTGATTTTTCGACTTATTTTCTTGTCAATCGAAAGTTCGTATCCATGTCAATCGAAAGTTCCACTTTCAAGTAATAACTAAGAAAATCTTAAAGAAAGAGACAAGTTTCTAAGTTGGAAAAGTAAAAGCAGAAGCAAACTTTGCTACGCGTCCTGGAAGGTACCTTCACATGTTACAAAGGAAAAAATGAATCAAGTAGTCGAGGCCGCAGGTATGAACACTCCTCTATATATATATATACAACAATTTTTTGTAGGAAAGGGTAAGAGAAACTACAACCATCTCCATCTACATACAACGTGCAGGGAATTATCTAAACAGTTGCATGGTAAGCTCCAATGTCTTGCAGAGTCTCGGCAACTTCTTTCATTGATGGTCGGAATTGAGGCTTTTCATGTAGACATTTAAGAGCAAGAATTGCCATTTGGAAAGCCTCCCTAAGTGAATACTTTCCGTCCAACCTGGAGTCCATTATTTGTCTCAACCTTCTTTTATCTGATAACACGGGTTTGGTCCATGTAATCAAGTTGCGTTGCCAAGTTGGACGTTTTTTGTCGATAGCACGTAGCCCTGTCAACATCTCCACCAAAACAACACCAAAGCTATAGACATCGCTCTTGACATACAAGTTCCCTAGTTAATCAGCAGATATTATCAATATCATTTATTTTGCAGTTGAAACCCAATTGATTTAAGGTAATTACCTGTTGAGACATATTCCGGTGCAGCATAACCGATGGTTCCCATAACGTGCCCGGTTACACATGGATTACCAGCCCTAGGCCCCCATTTTGCCAAGCCGAAGTCTGATATCTTCGGCCTATAATACTAAAAGATGTTTGAAGAAAAGAGTTAGAAAAAAGCACTTTGTGAAGGACAAGGAAAGGCGGGGATTCTTGACCGTTTACCTTATCAAGCAGTACATTAGAGGACTTGAAATCCCTGTAAATTATAGGTGTGTCCATGGTATGCAAGTAAGACAGACCTCGAGCCATTTCCATTGCAATTTTGACCCTTTTCCCCCACGGAAGCAGCCTACCCGAGCCCCCTACATGTATAGATTGGAATAAATAACTGGTAATAACAGTAACTAGATGGAAGTTATCAAGTTAAGTAATCTCACTTCCAAACAAATGGTAATTTAAGCTGCCTTCTTGCATAAATTCATAGACTATCATGAGCTCGGCATTTCCCCGATAATATCCAACCAGCTTTACAACGTTAGGATGATTCAGCCTTCTTAAGAAACCCACCTCCGTCTGCATTAATGCACAGAGAAAGTGACATCTAATCCAATAATAAAACCCAAGACACTCAATAAGCCAAGTCACCTGTTTTAAAGTGAGCAGATTCATTAAACAACCAGGAATGAAGGGAATGAAAATTCGAAATCAAGAACATAAAAGCTTCTCCTTTATCATTTTAACCGGGCAATAAAAATTTGAATAAACATGAATTGATACTTTTGGATTGATTGATTCTTCGTCTCAACTAACCTCTTATGATACAGACGACTCAATTTCAAGTTGTGCAGCTCTTGGTTTCAAGGGTTTTATTATCTGTTGTGGACGTTCACACCGTACGAGCGGCATGTTATGATCATTCTATCTTAAGGTATTCGATTGAATTTTTCTGTCTGGGCAATACGATAGGAAAACAATGTAAAAGTGAGAAAGACAATGGTCAGAAAAAGTACCCTCCATTGTCGAATTCCTTGTTTGCTTGTTGAGTCCAATTTCTTAACAGCAATTGGACGTTTCCTAGTACTATGATCATTCTCATTGAGCCAGCCCTTATAGACTCTGCCAAAGCCTCCCCTTCCCAACACCAAATCGTTTCTAAAATTTGAGGTCGCCTTTTTGAGTTGTGCAAAAGTGAAAGGTTTTACCGTTACAGCGTCCATGGCAGTTGCTCCTTCCTCATCATCCAGTCCAGTCGGAAACTCATTCTCAACGTCGACAGGACCCCCGTTGGCCCAAATAGCTGCAATAGCTCCACTTGCTTGAGAAATCCTGGTAGTGAAGTTGGTAGTCGCCATGGAGAACCAGCTGTTACCAGATGCATTAGTACGTAGAAAAGATGTGTCCCCTGCAGGTTAAATGCCCACCAAACGTATAAAACAACAACCACAGGCCTTGGACAGTAGTGGACATATAAATACGATTCAAAAACACACATCCAAGCTAAAAGCAGAGAGAACAGGGAAGTGATGAATTTACCATCACTGAGATGGCCAACGGGAGTGGGACCTGCGTCTGGGGATGGTATTGAGGTTGGAGCAGTAACTGAGACAACCGTGGCGACTGTGGCAGTGACAAAGGTTGATTTAGGAGCAAAACAACTGCAGCAATTTCCCATATATATGTGTATATGCGCAGAACACAACCGAAATGAAGAATAGACCGTCTTTGAAGCTGTATTATATATGGGTGCTTGTGCGTTAATGTGTTGGTGAGGGATGGACTACAGAGAGTTTGGGAGTTTGAACTTCCCAGCAGGACTTGGCTACCTGTTTAGGAATGCCGCCTCTTCCTTGAAGCTTCCTTGTTTCTTCCCTAAAATCTTCAAATAATGGCGTAATTTCCTTTTAATAATTGGAATCATAATTATAAAATTACTACCTCTTAGCCAATTCAATCATATTTTCTTATATGCAGAGTCAACTGAACTATATTTTTTTCGAAGATCTACATTATACAAATGTGAACAATCACATCAATTTACGCATGTTGAATTCTAGAAATGGAAGAATAGTCGTATCTATTTTTACGTAAAATATACAGATCCCCAACATAAGATAATTAATCCGTGATTTTAACTTTCGACGGCAACCGATGACCGTCGACTAGTAATTTTAAGGGTCATTTTGTTCTATTTTTATTTTTTTTGTTGCCGTTTTTAATTTCTGTTTCTTGTTTTTAATTTCTATTTTTTTTAATAAAAACCTGTTTAGTTGAGATTTGTAATATAAAAATTGAAAATAAAAAACTGCTTGGTTGATATTTCTAATAAACTTATTATTATTATTATTTAATTTTTAATAAGTTATTATTATTATTATTAAGTTATTCTTATTCTTATTAATTTTATTCTTATTAATTTTTTATTATATTATTAAAATTATTATTATTATTATTATTATTATTATTATTATTATTATTATTATTATTTATTGTTAATAATAATATTATTATTAATTATTGTTATAAATT
>JAOSBK010000006.1:15697414-15707644 GCA_027568895.1 Erythroxylum shatona
TCTATGAAATGGAATGAGAAAAATTTTATGGTTTCAAAAATTAGTGATTTTCATATTGATGTTTTATGATTATGATGCCATGTGAAGTAGTGTAGTGATTGTTCGTAGTTCTTCCTTATAGTAGGTTATGTATCGGAATGACCTACGGGCGTCCCGGTGTATACCCTATGGTAAGGGGGCGCTACATATATACAAATTATTAGGAATATGTACGAAAGTATTAAGACTAAAGTAAGAACGATAGGGGGAGAAATAGAACTTTTCTCTATTGATATAGGGCTACACAAAGGATCCTCGTTAAGCCCCTTAATATTTGTAGTAGTGATGGATGGGTTCACTAGGAAAATTCAGGGGAATGAGTCATAAAGTATATTGTTTGCTGAAGACATTGTTTGAATAGATGAGAAAAAAAGATGTTAGTGTCAAGTTAGAACTTTGGAGGGATATGTTAAAGTCGAAGGACTTTAAATTAAGCAAGACTAAAAACTGACTACTTAAAGTATAATTTTTTAGGCAATACAGGAATTTGATGTGGAGGTAAAGACTGACTCAAAATTTGTATCTCAAAAAGATTATTTGAAGTATCTTGAATCCATCATCCAAAGCAACAATGAGATAGATGAGACATAGTTCACTATATCAAATTAGGGTGGCTTAAATAGAAGGGTGCATAAGGAGTTTTATGTGACAAGAGGATGCCACTCAAGCTAGAAGATAAATTTACCCTTTAGCAATTAATTCATCCATGGTCTATGGGGTAAAGTATTGACCATCAAATAGGTGCATAGTCATAAGTTATTGGTAGCAGAGATGAGTATGCTTCATTGGATGTGTAACCCTATATGAGGAGAGATTGAAGGTGACTAACATTGATGGTAAATTAAGGGAGTCAAAGCTTAGGTGGTTTGGACATATTAAGAGGAGACATCTTGTTAATTTAGTGAATAGATACTAGAATATTGTCCTTATCAATTATAAAAGAAAAAGAAGAATACCTAAGAAGAACTAGGGGCGGGTGATGAGGGATGAGATGGCTCTATTAGAACTTATCGAAGACTTAGCCTTTAATAGGAAATTTTATCGAACTAGGATATGGGAAAAGGATATTACGTAAAAGGTCTTACACAAAGAGGTTCTTTTCATGTGCATAGGTCTTTTGAACCTTTTTTTATCATTGTATCTTGTATTTATTTGTAATGCTTTCCCCTTAGTTATTGTAGTCATTTTTTAATTACTTGTTTGTTATATTTATTTTATTTGTCCTCTTTCTTGTTTGTTTATTTACTTATTTTATCTTTTATTTTTATTCTTTACTTATCTTTATTTTATTATTTATTATTTATTATTTTACTTTTTTGTTTAATTATTTATTTATTTTTACTAATTATTTATTAGTATTATCTTTTATCTTTTATCTTTTATTTTTTATTTTTTATTAATTGATTATTAATATTATTAATCAATTTATCTTTCTATTTAGATTGTGAATTTCTTTTTTCTTATTCCAATTTATTGTTATTTTTATGCAATTATTTGTGTATATTTTTTTTACTTTTATCTTCTTTAAACAGCACTTTAAAAACTTTTTTCTTTTTCTTTCTTTTCATTTCTCCTTTCTTGTGAATTTATCAGAAATAGGCTCTCCACTAGTTAAGAGTAAGACTATGTACTTCTTGACTTCCTCAAATCCTAGATCTTATCGAAATTTTTACCAAAATGTTGTTATTGTTTTGTCTGTACTTGTACCTAATAACACTATTAACTTCATACACCCAACTTTTACACATTAATTGCCACAGGAGGTATAATTTGTTCTAAAATTTGAATAAGAATGTGGTGCATATGAAGTGAAGAATTGAAGAAATGTAAAATTCTATCTTTCGTAACCCAAATTAAAATTGAATTCTCTAGCATGCCTTTTAATTTTTTATTAGAATCTTCTAATGACATGAATAAAAAATATTCTATTATTATGTTGGTATAATGGCAAAGTTATAGAAGTTTCTATTTTAGTATTTAAGTTTTAGTTTCTTCAAAGTCTAAGGAGGTGTTTGTTTCTATTTTTATATTTGAATTTTTGTTTTTGTTTTCAAATCCATTAAGAAATCTTGTTTGTTTGAGTTTCTTGTTTCTAATTTTGATTTTGGTTTCTTTCAGTTTTCAAAAATTATGAAAATCATAAAAAGTAGTTTTTATTTCCTTTTTTCATAATTTAGTTTATTATCATTTAGATATATATTATTTAATAAAAATTATGAATAATTTAATTCAACATTATATTTATATATAATAAATTAAAATTAATTATCAATAAAGATATGAATAATTTAATTTTATTTAATTTGTATAATTACATTATATTTAATTAAATTTAAAATATTTAAATATTTAAATAAAAATTAATTTAATAATTAAACTATATTTCAAATAAATATTAATTTATAAATAAAATTTTAAAATTATTTATTTTATTATAATAACATAATTTTACTAATAATTTATTACGAAATATTATATAAGAGATTAAATAATTTTATTTAATTAAAAATAATTTATTTTTAAAATTGATCTAAAATATAATTATTATTAGTGATAAAATATAAATACATTAATATTAATAACTAAAATTATTTATTTTAAAAAATAGAAATAAAAAATAAAAAACAGAAACTGAAAATTATAATAGAAATTATATATGAGGGTGTTTGAACAACACCACCAATCCAACAAAATCCCACTAATCGTGGGGTCTGAGAAGGTTATGCTAACGGAACCTTAACCCTAATGTAGAAAAAAGAGAAGATAGACAGGCTTAGTCTCGATAATAGACAAGTTTAATGTTGATAACCTAATACATCCTAGATGTCATTATCTCGAAAACCAAAACACAGACTTGAGAGAGAGTAACATTTTTGTTGAGGGTGAAACCTCACCTACGTACCAAACGCCAACGTATGCAGATGTTGTCCTCAACCACATGTTGTCAACTTGAAGTCTTCTTTTTACTTGCAAATCCCAACGGACAACGTAACTAGGTAATTTTCATATCCATATCGGCTATATAAAATCTTACAACTACCAACAAGCACACATACACAGTAACAATTGTTGGACCTGTACTTGCCTTCAAAGGAAGGAACTCCGTCCCACGTTATCCTCATATATTCTCCAATCTCCACAAACTTCTATGCCCCTTTTCTTGTTACTGATCTTTATTCTCAATCTCTCATCTTTAACTCTATAACAAGCAACTACTTTTTTTTTCCATCTCCAATTTGTTCTTTGTTGCTCTTCTTGCTCTTAGCTGAAATGGGTGTCAAACTTTATATGATCTCAGTCATGGTGTCAACGATCCTCTTCTTTCTGCTGTACATACCATCAAGATTAACCGTACCCATCGCCTCACACAACACTGCCATCAACTTAAGCGTGGTGAAAGCTCCGAAACAGTACCCTGTAACATTTGCGTACTTGATATCAGCGTCAAGAGGAGACGCCAAGAGGGTAATGCGTTTGATAAAAGCACTGTACCATCCTGGGAATTACTATCTGATTCATATGGACCATGATGCACCTATTGAGGAGCATAGGAAAGTTGCTGAATTTGTGGAGAAAGAACCTGTATTTGGGGTTGTTGGGAATGTCTGGATTGTTGGCCGGACGAATTTGGTTACCTACAGAGGTCCAACCATGCTTGCTACTACCCTCCATGCAATGGCTATATTGCTAAGGACTTGCCAGTGGGATTGGTTCATCAATCTTAGTGCCTCTGATTATCCCTTGGTGACCCAAGATGGTATGGTGAGTGGCCTTTATGATGTTAAATTTCAGTCTGTACTCCACTTATGCTTGGCAACTCAATTTTCTTGTGATACACCTCAATTTGGGATTCAGATCTGATTCATGCATTTTCTGGGTTACCAAGAAATCTCAACTTCATTCAGCATTCAAGTCACTTGGGCTGGAAACTGTGAGATCTTGTCTTTACTGTCAGTTTTTGGTTTGAATTATTTCATCGAGTTCTTTAACTCTCATCCCTGAAAGACATATTTGGTAATTAAAAAAGTTATAATAATCAGGAACAAGAGAGCCAAGCCTATTATAATAGACCCTGCGCTCTACCGTCCGAAGAAATCAGAAATTTGGTGGGTTATTAAACAGAGGAGTCTCCCAACTGCCTTCAAGCTCTATACAGGTTTTGTTCCCCATCCCATTCTTCTAATTTATTATGGAAAGGCCCTTGCTTTAACCAAAACATTTCCACCAAATTCCAAAAGACCCCTTCCATTTTTTTGTTTTGCTTTTTACGTTTTTTTTGGGACAAATTTGATTTTTATTCTTGCCAGTTGCATGTGACACTCTAGTTAATACGCAGACAATTGCCCACCCAATTCGTGGTACTTTTAATGAATGATTTTTGTTTGGAAGTATTTGACAATGTTACCCTGACCCTACATTTTGTCAGGAGGCCCCTGCCGACATTTAGTCCTTCCCAGCTTTTACTTTGTTGAGAGAATGATCAAGTTGCCTAAAACAACACCCCATCTCAAATCCAAAACATAAAAAAAAAAAAAAAGCCCAGTTGAGAACTTGTATGGTAGGAATAGTAGATTAAAAACCTTATTGTACCTCGTAGAAGCCTTTACTATGCTTCTGAAGGACAGTCGAGCAAAAGTTAAGGGGTTGGCTTGTCAAATTGCAGTTTGGTGTTTAAAAACCAACGTCAACTTTAGTTAATAATTTGATATCTCTGGTGATTTTTCATCATATTTTTTTTATGTATAGAGGCAATAGTAGTGATTATTAGGTTAAGCTGTTGTTGATGCCAGCTGGGGCATTAGGAGCATACTTGCATTCATTCCATCACTGTGGCTCCACCACCCAAAGTATTCAATTTTAAATCTCTCATGCTATGTGAAGGGATCTCTAGTTCATCAAGAACAGACAAGTGCGCATCTTAAGGTTGGATGATCCAGAAAATGCACATGTCAATGTTGGTCGGGCTGCTTGCTTTACTGACCCATGTTAGATTTTTTTGAACTATGTGAATTTCTTCACCGTAAATTATAATCCTCTCTATCTCATAGCTCTCGAGAGTCAAAATCTTTGCTTTCTTTCTTGTTTTTTGTAAAAATGGAAACTTTGCTTCTAGCTTGAACTTATTTTATTGCTAGAACCCGAAAAGGAGCACATCATATGCATGAGACTGGCTTCAGCAGCTCAATGTCAAGGCGTTAAAACAAAGCAAGAACAGAAATGCCTTCTTTTCTCAATCTCAGATTACAATGTGTTCATTTCTTCTAGTCACTAGCAGCAAGACTTACTTGGCTTCTTAAAATTGCGAGTCGCATGCAGGCTAGATAACCTAGCCTTAATATTGACAAATATGCTCTGTACAGGATAGAAATCATTTTACTGTTAGATGCTAAATGTTCTGTACACATCTACCCTTGGAAATCTATCTTTCTTCAAGATATTAAATAGTCTCAGAAAAAGAGTTGCCGTAATATCTCTTTATCTTGTGGAGGGGAGATGCAACGTTCCTAATGTTCTCTTCATTTTGTTATTAAAACAGGTTCAGCTTGGACAGTGTTATCCAGATCTTTTGCTGAGTATTGCATCGTGGGTTGGGACAATTTGCCAAGGACTCTACTTCTTTACTATACCAACTTCGTGTCATCACCTGAAGGGTACTTCCAAACACTTATATGCAATTCTGAGGACTACAAGAACACTACGGCAAACCATGATCTTCACTATATCACTTGGGATATACCTCCAAAGCAACATCCACGGGCCTTGGGACTTAAAGATTATAGAAGAATGATCCTTGGCAGCCGGCCCTTTGCTAGAAAGTTCAAGAAGAATGACCCAGTTCTTGACAAGATCGATCACGAGCTTCTCAAGAGGTATGATGGGCAGTTTACCTATGGAGCGTGGTGTTCAAGTAATGGGAAGAAGCACAGAGCGTGCTCAGATTTGCACTATGAAAATTATGGTTCTTTGAGACCTGGATCCGGGTCAAGAAGATTACAAAATTTGCTTACGAAACTTCTTTCAGCGAAGAATTTCACAAGGAGGCAATGCAGATGAGAATTTTAAAGCAAATCTAATATCATAAGAGTAAGTAAAATTTAACAAATTGAAATATATACTACAAAAAGGCAGTTTGATGCAGCAAGGTGTACTAATTTTGCCATGAAGAACCTCATCAAAAATAGTGCGAGTGAAGAAATTCATAGCACCTTGTGCCTTGTTGACTATAGTTTGGTAAATGCTTTATCAACCAACTAGTTTCGCCGTAAAAGATAATTGGAATTGATGTTTGAATGGTTTAATATTTCCACATTTCTGTTTCTCTAGTAATCTTTTCTAACTATGCATCGAGGCTTAGCAATATTGGCCTAGTTTAATTTGAAGTTAATAGGTCAGACTGGAGTTGAAAGAGTTTTGAGTCAATCTCAGACTTGAGGGGGTTGATCTACAGTCCAACTCAAAAGCTTGCATTGACCAATCTTCCATTATTTAAATGACATTATCTTTGTATAATCGACCAAAATGACATGTTTAAACTTATAAGTTCAAAAATTTAAAAATTAAAATAATGAATCAATCGAGTTTTGAATAGAGCTTGAGTTATTGAAAAAGTTGGTCCTTTCGGCCCATTGGATTATTTAACTCTGCACATGGTATAACTAAATAGGACAACAAAGATTATCTTCCTTTAATGCTTTAACTTCTAAGTCATATAATTATAGCTTCCCTTCTAATAGATTAGCATTTATATACCCGTAAAGATTTAATTAGAGTAAGCATTTCTTATTGCCACCAAAGAAGATTGCATTTATTTGGACAAACAATTTTTACCCTTAAAATGAAAGTTTACTCTTATATATAAAATGGATTGGATTTTTCATAATATCGTAATACCTCTTGTGATAGGATAACTAAGTTGGAGCATTGGTGATTTTCTTTTCTTCTTTACTAAAACTTTTTTATTATAAAATATTAGGCTAAAAGTATACTTTGGACTTTAACGTTTATAATAGAATATAAAATAGACTTTTATATTTTGAAACATTCAAATTGAGTGATAACATTTTCAAAATATTCAAAACCAGGGCCGTTTTTATCGTTTTATAGACCCAGGGTGAAATTAAAAAAAGACCTTAATAAATCGGACGAAATAAAAAAAGTCCTAATAAATTGTCAGTATACTTAAGTTTATATGTTTGTATGAAACATAAATGACTCAATTTATAAGTGTACATACTCAACCAAATATTAAATAATCATAACATCAGCTAATAATATCTTGTAAATATCATTAACAATAAAATAACTAAAAATAAAAACAGTAACAACAAAATAGCAATAACAACAATCAAAACCGTTGATGACCCTTGGCTACATTTATTTTGGTCAAGGGCATCAATGGTTTTGGCCATGCGCTTGTTACTATGATGGTTTTTAGTTGTAAATTATCTATTATAGCCTTGCAATACATATTAGTTAAAATGATGGCTGATAAGCATTAATTATTGGCTTATAAGATGATTTCAGACAGCACTCAAATGATTTTTGTTACCAACTGCTTCTGTTATTTCTTGATGACTCATGATAATTGCTGCAAAGTTATGTTACATTCCAAATTGACTTATTGTCAAAATTTTGTGAATTGTGCCATCACAATTCTTTTTCATAGCGTCATTAATTTATGCTTTCTTTAAATTCATCATAGATGCAGTTTATGATAATATTCTTCATGCTGGTTATGTGACGCATACTTTTCCTGTCACAGCTAAGAATGGTACATGTTTGTGAAGTAACACTGACAAAGCAATTGGTTGAGTTTGAGAATACGGATTACTTTCGGATTTGAACTGCAGCTGTTGGATCATAGAGTCTGGATATTTTCTAAGAATAACACATCTCATTTGCTCCAATGTAATTTAATGCATCACATTTGGATGATTGACAACCGGTGACTACTGGGATGTTACATATTTATAGTTTTTACCTTCAAAGAGCATAATCATCAGCACCCAATTCATTAGTTACTGCACATATTATGGAAGTCAAATCGTTGTGATTATAGTTCTTGGTTATGTTTCTGCACTTTCTACAAAATGTTTGCGGAAGTTTTAGTCAAGAGAATGTGGTTTAATGTATCTCTAACCCCTTAAGTTCTTATAAAGGCTGTAAATGTGGAAAGCATGCTAGCAGGATTCAGAAAATTGTTGTTGTTGGTGGTGTTTGTATCATTCCTGGAGTTTGTGAAGGAAGTATTTGCATGCTAATCTTCGAAGTATTGAACATTTTTTCATTTTACTGGTGATCTGATCTTATTTCTATTTCATTTTTTTTGCTTGGACAATGTCCTTCAATTCTATTTTACAAAAATTCTTGTGCGTTAGCATTTCTTTTTGTTTCTCTCTGGCGCAGTTAGATCGAGGAACTAAATGCAAAGGCAGAAGAACTTAAAGATTGTGAAACAGAACAACCAAATATTGGGCTGAATGGAACGAACTCAAAAGAATTACTTCTTCGGCACAAGGGTACTAATAAACCTCCTTTTGGATTTGGACTTTGTAAAGATTGTTATGCATACGTGAGTTCGTTCCACTGGCCACTGCAGTTCATAGGATTTGAAGGGGGATCAAATACTCTAGCTTTCCAAGTTGTTGAGAGGCAAAGAATGGAAGCTGAGAAGCAAAGAATGGAAAATTCATCAAGTACTGATAAGGTCTTATATTTGGTTGGTACAAATTTCATAGACCAAAAATTTTCATCCTTAACATACTTCTTTTGCTTGCTATTTTGATTGTCTTGTCAACTTTTCAGGTTAGGATTTCCTTATTATGGAATCTCACTCGTAAGACATTTCTTGTAGGAAGTCAATGTGGAAAGATTTTCCTTCGGGTGCATGATTCTGTTGTTCTTATTTGCTGTCACTTGACTTCAAAAGTTTTCAATGCCTACCTCTGAACAACCAAATGTGTGGTTCTTAGCAAATAACAGAATGAGGCATTTGTAGACAGATTCTGTCCTTTACCTGAAAAGAAAAAATTTGGCCCAAAACAATTCATGTCGTTGCTTGATAAAATTTTGTCAAGTTTGAAACTCTGTATCACAGCATGAGTTGTCCAGTAGCCTGTTTTAGTTGATCAACCATCCTCTTTAGTTCATTTTTATAAGATTGCATTTGGAAGAATAATAATTTAGTGAATAAGAAGTTAAAATTTAGTAAATTTTCTTTCGGAAGTAGCCTTTAAGAGTGTGCATGGATGGTGCTTGATTTTGGCCCCACTAAAATATTTATGGATAAACAAGATATTTCACTCATAAAATGAAAGAATAATAAACTACTTTTTGTTTGGTACAACAAATGAAATTTGTTAGAATAAAAAAAATGAAACAATTTGATTATAATATTGTTTTACTTAAGCATTTTGCTCTAAGTAAAAAGGAAATCATATCTTATCATAGCTTCTGAAAATCTAATGTTGTCAACCCAATATTATCTTTTTCTAGAAACATTATCTAATATTATAAATCCTTATGTTTCTTTATCTGGGTAATTTTTAAAGGTCTACAACATATAAGAAGTTCACAATCCTTAAGACACTCGTATAATTTCTCTTATTGAGGACACAAGATCTAGGAATTTGATATCATTTTAATAAAGAAAAACTAAAATTCATTCATTCAATTGTTGTTTAGTTTATATTTAGATAATTTTATTTATATTACTTGAGAAAAGGGTCAAGTTCATTTTATTTTAATTCTTTTAAAGTTGATGGCATCCACTGGGAAAACTTGTAGCCTCTGCCACTCTGAGAGTGTTCTGTTTGGTAGGACTTATGGATACATGAGAGGACTTTTTGGACAGTGTTAATCCCTTGTTCTTGGGCTTACTTTCTTGGCATTATCATTGTTGTTATATTTTCTGTAGATGTAGTGAGAAAGGTCGTTCTGGAAAGTCAGGATTGGAAAGCAATTTCTTTATGCCAAAAGTACCTACTTTCAAGGAATAAAGGATTACATGAATGATTCTTAAATACTTACTTGTCTTGTTTAAAATGTCTATGTTATATTCTTTCCATGCTATAATTTGATATAACCCAACTTGTTAAGGATAAAACTCCATAGCTGTTGGGCCCCAATCTTTCTTTATTGATGTTATGAATTATAAATTAAGTTGATTGTATGTTTTGTTGCATAGTTTAA
>JAOSBK010000006.1:15707744-15720928 GCA_027568895.1 Erythroxylum shatona
AAATTAATAAAACAATTTACGTGTTTATCATAACCTATTATTATTGTTATTATAACATTATAACAATAGAAGTTGGACAACTCTGCATATGTATATAAATAAATATACATGACTTTGATGTGATGTAGCCGGCTGCCAAGCGGCTTGTGTTTTTTCCTTTCATCTCCTCTGTCTGGAGAGCAAGCACGTGGTTTAAAAATTTGAAGCAAAAACAGCGTCGTTTCAAAGTTGGACAGAGCTAAATTGGACAGGTGATTTGTTCTCCTGAAAATGGCGAAGGGTGAAACAACATTCTCTGCCCAAGGAACAATGTGTCAGGCTAAAACGATTATTAAGTATATATATATATATACTAAGGGCAAATGGATGAACGACCACGAAATCCATCATGTTCATCCGTTTCATCACGGCCTCTATTCTTTCCTTGCTGATGCCTGTCACGCTTCTCACTTAAATGGTCACACACTTGTATGACTACGATTTAAAAGATGACTTCTCTTCCTTCTGCAGTCCACCGAGCACGAACTGAAATTTTGAAATCAAAATTATTACATGATTGCTGTTTGGTTGACACATTCTGTTATATTTTAAATCATCTTTTGTTTAGCTAATTGGTATGTATTATAATAAGTAATGTGTATTATAAGTGTAAGTCAATTATATAAAATGTAAAAACAATATTATAAGATGATTGTTGTAAATAAGGAAAGTAAAAAATAAAACCTTGAAATTTTAAAGAGGAAATTATTAGACGATTGTTGTAAATAAGGAAAGTATAAAATAAAAATTGAAAATTTTAATAATGAAAATATAATTATAATATGATCGCTCTACATAAGGAAGTAAAAAATAAAAGTTCGAAAATTTTTATATACATGCTTCTCACTTAAGATTGTTGTAAATGAAAAATAAAAAATATACTTTTCGCAAACTTCTTTGACACCAATAAAATAAAAAAAGCAAAACCGAAATAATGAAAACACCAAAAATTTAGTAACACAGTTTGACACATCTTGCCTACATCTGTGGGGTCCTCATAAACACATCACACAACTTAAATAAAGACCTCTTGAATAAAACAGTAGGATAACCTACTTCACCGTAGCAATTCCTGACGCACTGCATCGTAGCTCCTCTTTCGTAGCTTCTACCACACCCGACGTTGTTAAGCTATCTTCCAAAATACACCCACAGCCACGATTCATCAACACCAGAGTTTCACTACAATTTTCTCAATAAATCAAAACATGTGCATCACACTTTCTAGCTCACCAACGCATTACACTGTTATTCTCTATCGTCTGTCTCACACATGCACACACATGTAGTTGCCACCAGGGGCGGATCCAGAATTTTTTTTGAGTGGGGGCGAAATTTTATTTTTAATGGGGGCAAAATTTTAATAGGAGTAAAATTTTATTTTTTTTAATGGGGGCAAAACTTAAAATAATAATTTTTTATAGGAAATTTGTTGGAAGCAGTGGGGGCAAGTGCATTGTAGATCCGCCCCTGGTTGCCACACACACCTATTTAGTTGGTTTCTCCACTTACATATTTTGATAGACTTCATCAATCATTAGGAGATGTGCACACAACTCTTCATTAAACCAACACCAAATCCATCTCTACTACACTCACATAATCCTAGTTTCTTTCATATGTAATTAAATAATTAATGCCCACACGCATTACTATGCCACACATTCATTGACAGTTAATGCACATGCGTTATATGCTACATATGCACATCACTACTGTTGCCGCACTCTTACCTCAACTCTGTTATAACACGCTCACCTTCGAGATGGATCTCTACCGTATGTTCAAGATGTGCACAAAATCCACACACAATTAGAGTCCTACTTCAATTCAAAAAACATGTAGCAATCACTTCCTTCTGATTTCACTTATCCGTAGTTTCTCTACAATTTAGCAATAACTCTATCAAATCATCAACATGTCCAGCATAAAAACAATACGATAATTGACTTCAATCTAAGATAGAAGAAAATAATCTTGTCTATCACAACTATAAGATTATCCATATAGCTTTTGAATTCAAGTCATTATCTAATTGATATCTTATTTGTCCAATTAATAAATAATGCCAAAACATATATCCTAATCGTAAATAAGGAAAGTATATATATATATATATAATTCTTAAGTAAAAAATAAAATTTTGAAAATTTGAAAACAAAATTATTACATGATTGCTGTTAGCTGACACATTCAAATATATTTTAAATCATCTTTTGTTTGGCTAATTGATATGTATTATAATAAGTAATATGTATTATAAGTGTAAGTCAATTATATGACAGGTAAAAACAATGTTATAAGATGATCGTTGTAAATAAGGAAAGAAAAAAAATAAAAGCTTGAAATTAAAAAAATGAAATTATTAGATGATTGCTGTAAATAAGGAAAGTATAAAATAAAAGTTGGAAATTTTTATATACATGCTTCTCACTTAAGATTGTTGTAAATAAGGAAAGTAAAAAAATTATAATTTTTAATATAATTCCTTCTCACTTAAGATTCTTCCATAGTCACGATGTTTAAATGTTTCGATTTTTTATTAACTATTTATTATTATATATGGAATGATTTAAAATTTTTTTATATTTAGTATAGAGTGATTTAAAAAAATTTATTATATTTAGTGGAGTCACCTAGTTGATTTAAATAAGTTCACGGAAGTAAAAAATAAATGCTTGAACTTGAAAATTTAATATAATTGCTTCTCGCTTAACATTGCTCTATAGTCACAGAGTTAAAATAATTTGATTTTTTAAAAACCCTTTATTATTATATATAGAGTGATTTAAAAAAATTAATTATATTTTAGCTTAGGGTACAGATCGGATGTCCACTAGACATTCCAGTACATAACCTCTCATAATGGTGTGTTACGATCAATCAGTAAATTCAATTAACATGGCCATCATCTATCTTTATTCTCTTAGTTCTTGATCATTTAGACAATGAAAATGAAGTAATTTAGCAATACTCTCTCTATAAAATTGTTCTCCTATCGCTTAAGCTTCTAATGACACCAACATCGTTAAACTTGATTAAGTAATCTGAAAGTTATACCTCAAATATTTTCAGACTGTTCTTATATTGAAACAATATACTTTACTCAAATTCCATCCAGAAATTGAAAGTCTTAGAGACTGAATTAAATTTCGACTTCTTCAAATGATTTGTATCCCTATGTCTCTAGTTTACTCTAAATTAAAAATCATCTCATTCAGATGTTTAGATAAGAAGTTATGGTCAAAAGAAACAAGACTATTTGGTATGCTCTCGGGAGCACAAACTCAGATTAATTCATAGTTGACTATTAGAGAGCACAGTGTCTTGATGTGACAATTAAACATCGTCCACCAATTAACACTCACGGGCGTGAGGGAGAGAAGTCACGAGTGTGAGAGAGTCAAGGGTGTGCATAAAAATCTCACGTGTTTAGGAGTCATGGGTGTGAGAAAAACTCATGCCTGTGCACACTCAATTAGACCTGTCCCACATTTTCCCTCATTCTCTCTCTCAGATGATTTCATATGGCTAAACTTTTTGTTAGAGAGGTAGAGCAATGTGTTTTGAGTGCAATGGTTCAAATCTCATGTCATTTGGAGGTCGGAAGAAGGAGATATAGCCAAAAGATAGAACGGTGTTGCATCAGCCTCCAGCCTTCCAAGTCACGATCGGGCCATCTTCGAAGTCGCCATCATACTTCATTGCGATTGCGAGTGTTCAGCCTCCAAAGGAAAGTCGTGATCGTACTGAAGCATGATCGCGCTTTCCTATCCTCTCTTCCAAACACACTTCCGAACCTTTTCACTTTTTCTTCTTCTTCTCTTCTTCTCTTCTTACTTTTCTTTCAAACCAATCTCCATATCTTTCAATCTAGAACTTCACAAATTTCAAACTTTATATCGTTAAGAAGCTAAAACAAAGATCTACAACTTTCATGAAGACAATTTACCACTGCCATCTCACATCATGAAAATGTCCGTTTTCTCTTGATCATTTAATCACAAATAAATCATCAAATTTATCTCATATACCAACAATTCGTTAAGATTTACATGTATGTATAATAACATTATTATATATATTAAATATACTTAATTGATTATATAATAATAACTATTAATCGTATCAAAAGGAATTTTGTTTCAACAGGATCAAAAAAATTCATTCATATGAACTATATAATGACTGATAATAATTACAATGTAATTAATACAGTTATGTATCTACCAAATATTAATACTGACCACTTATTTCAGTATAAGTTTTTTATATTATATCGAAATTAATAATAGTTAGGTATATTAAAATAATTCGAATTAATATAAACTGTTTATTATTATTCATTATTTCATACCAAATATGTTTAATAATATTATTATATAGAACATATATATAATAATGTTAGTAAAGTATAGTATTAAAAGCTTAAAATTTTAATACTAAAAACAAAATTATAATATGATTTCTGTAGATAAGGCGAGTAAAAAAATCAAAGCTTGAAAATTTTATTTAATTGCTTCTCACTTTGTATACTCGTTGTATTAAAATAATTCGAATTTTTATAAACTGTTTTTTAATTATATATAATAATATAAAAATATGGCATTTAGTATAAATGCTTTTCACTTAAGATTGTTGTACAATCACGGTGTTAATTCAAATATGTTTTTTATTATATATATATATATATAATAATATAAAAAAATTACATTTAATATAAATGTTTCTCAATAAAGATTACTGTATAATCATGGTGTTAAAATAATTATATAATAATATTAAAATATTAGATTTAATGTTAATGTTTCTTAGTAAAGATTGCTGTATAATCACGATGTTAAAATAATTTGAATTTTTATAAAATATTTTTATTATATATATAGTATTTTTTAACAAAAATATATATTCGAGTCACGGATAAATCCAAAACAGCTAGAGTTTCATAAATAATCCAAGAAAAACTTGCACAAAGTATTTAACCGCTCATAATCTTAATTTATGTAACAAAATACATCACTTTTTCCACTACTTATAAAGAATTAGAGTATCATAGACTTGCAAATATATCAATTCTTCTCGGCATATATTACATGCAGAAATAAACTAAAAGAACTTTACTGAGGATTATAATAGAACAAGGCCTTAAGGTTTGTGAAAGAAATTTCACGGTGCATCATAGACTCATAGAGTACTAAGTATACAAAATGACACAGAATGATTTGTGTAAAATATTAATGAATATTAGCAATTATTATATAGTTCTCGTCGTTACTGTATCTTATTGTTTTTGTTTTCTTTCTTCTGTTTTTTTATACACTTTTTGTTGCTACCATATCTCATTTTTTTCTTTTTTCTTTTTCTTTTTCATATTTTTTTCTTTCTTTTCACAATAATCACCAAGCAGAACTAACATTAACATCTGCATATAATTGTTATTATATCTCAACTTTTTCTTTGTTCTTTTGTTTTTTTATTTTTCTCTTCCTTTTCACAATAATCAAGAAATGCAGCTAACGTTAATAGCTGTATGTAATTGCTACTATATGCCATTGTCTTTTCCTTTTCCTTTTCTATTTTACTCATTTTGTTCCTTTTTTTATAATGATCAAGAAACACAACTGACATTAATAACTACATGTAACGTGCTTTGAAAGTACACATGCACAGGAACTCGCTTAAAGTATGTTAGGGAAAAAAAAAATTATGTCAAGAATCACCACAGACTGAATGGATTTGGAATTTAAAATGAAGGCTTTTTACAAAAAATCAGTCCTAGTCCTCCAAAAGAGTAACCTAATTCAATCTTGAAGAATATCACTCAATTCTATTTCTACTATGATACAGTTTAAAGGCAACAACTCCTAACCTAATATACAACATAATATAGTACAAACAAACACCACAATTACTGAAACCAAATAAGACACCGCAAAATAAAAACCGATGCAAAATAACAAAAGATTTAGAAACATCAAAGAAGGAAATACATAAAATAAAAAGAACAAATGAGAAATTTTTTTAGATTTATGAAGAGGGTGGAGGTGATGGAGGTGGAGATGGGACATGAAGTCCTTGCATCTCCCAAGCCTTATGAATTTTCTTCTCCCGCTTTCGCTCTTGACGGGCTATCAATTGCATTTGTTGATTCATCTGATTAAGTTGCTTTTGCATGTTGTTGTAAGTGCTAGCCAACAATGTGTATACAATTTCCTAATCCCTTGAGGCGCCTTCTTCCTCACTTGTTTCATACGAGTCCATGGAAGGTGCAGAAGTAGAAACCTCGGTTGAGAACCTGAACTTAACTGCAGTACGTGTTCGAGGATCTTTAAGCTCCATCTTATCATGTAACAATATTTCCATGCATCTTAAATATGGTGCATCAGAATACTCACGCTCGATAAATGGTAGTTCACTAAAACCAATTTGAAAATGATGGGCCAAAACAGTAGCTAAATAACTCATTCCTAAGAATGCTCATTTCCTTGTCACACATTGAATAAGAGATTGCGAAAAAAGAGAGAACATGTTAGGTTTGACCCTTTCATCTATGCAAAGTAATAGTGATAATTCCTTTGCTAAACATTTGTTACTTTAACTTTTTCCGAAGACAGCATGACACATGAATTTATGCAACAGTACCGATCAGCAAAAATAATGTAAGAATTCGATGCATTGTGAGCTTCAAACTCAAGCAAATCAGTTAAAAACTTCCAATAAGTTGTAGGTAAAAAGCTCTGATGGCAACTTTCTACCTTTAACATAGAAAACTGGAAAAGCTCGAGTGACAACTTCTCATCCAAACTATAAAGCTGACCTCGTAGTCTGAACAAAAATTTCTTAGGTTTATTCGATTCAAACTTCAATGAACTGAAGAACTCTGCTGTAAGTTCAAGAAAAATGGGATAATCTAGCTGCACAAATTATCCCCAACAGGCTCTATTAGACAATGTCATCACTTTATCTTTTAAACCTATTTGTTTTAAGACGTTGAAATTGAAATATCATGGGGCGAGAATCAATTTTTTAAGAGCCCAATACCTCAACCCTTCTTCTGTCGAATAAATAGGAAAAGGATCGTTGTAATAGGCTCTAATGTCTACACCCATTTTAACTCTCAACTTAGATTCAATTTCTTCGATAGTTTTCTTCGATCTCGGAGGCGTAATGGCACAAAAACCTACAAAAATCACCCAAAGAAATACGACCAATTTTAGAACCCTAAAAAATAGGAATCTACGAAAATGAAAGGAAAAGAGGAAAAACAAAAACAATGACAACTTGAATGTTCGCAAATGTCAAGCTTTTAATGAAAAATTTTAGCTAACTTACAAGATTTCCTGGAAACTTTTAACAAAATCAGCGAAATCTGTGAAAGGAGAGTTGAGTGAGAGGAGAGTAGGAAAAAAGGCGCGCAAAGAAAATAGAAGACCTATTTTACTTTACACTTCATATGGGTTGCTGTGACTGACATATAACTAATAATAATCCATAATAATTAATAATTACGTTATTTACAATTGATTAATAATTTGAATTGCTAAAAACATATCATAATAAATTTTTATTAATGACGCCAATAAATTTTTTTAATTATATTTGATAACACAGAATATCGTTATCACTAGCCACATTAAAATTAATCCAAAATAATTATTATATTATTCTACGATCATGGTTCCGGTTGTTATATTAAATTAAACAATTCAAAATTATATCTTTCTTATCTAATCCTATTGAATGAATTTAATTATATACAGATTTTTACAATTAAGTTTACCAAACTATACTGACACTTTTAATAAAAATATGATTTAATTTAAAATTTTAAAAAACACATTCACATATTAATTCATTTTTACAATTTCCCTCTTTTTTATTAATTGTAATTTGTATATAATCAATTTTCTCATTGAATTATAATTTATTTATTTATTTATTATATAAGTGTATACTATAATTTTTTTATTATATATAAGTAGTAAATGTTACTATTTTGTCTATATCTTCCTGCGTTCATTACCCGTCGTAAATAAATTTTTTGACATTTCCTTATTATTTAATTGTTGATTAATTACTAACAAGATTATTAATCGGTCTTTATTGATTATAATCGTGATCGTGCATAAACTTTGACGTCCTCCTTATTTTCTGACTTTTACAATAATCACTTTTATTTGAGTATATTGGAATAACAGGATGAAAAAAATTGTCACTCATATAAAATATATAATTATTAAAAATTATTATTAATATAGTAACTTAATAAAGTAACAATATCTTTATAAATAAAATAATTTGAATTATATTTAATAATTATATCAAAATTAATTATGTTCAAGTTCATTTCAAGTTAAAATAATAAAATTTTATCGGATCAAATAATTATAGAAATTATTTTTATACATTATAAAGTCACTGCCATGCATATGCACAATGGTGGCTTTGGAGATAAAGAACTGGGATGTTGCGATCGTGCACGATCGCAATTCCAGAGATAAAGAATTGGGATATCGCCATCGTATATATGCACGATCGCGATTTTCTCTTCAACATTGTCTTTATTTTCTGACTTTTACAATAATCACTATTATTTGAGTATATTGGAATAACAAGATGAAAAAAATGTCAGTCATACAAAATATTAAAAATCATTATTAATACAATGACATATTCACCAAACATTAATATTAACAACTTAATAAAGTAATAATATTTTTATAAATTAAATAATTTGAATTATGTTTAATAATTATATCAAAATTATTTATATTCAAGTTTGTTTAAAGTTAAATAATAAATTTTGATCCGATCAAATAATTATAAAAATTATTTTTATACATTATGGAGTCGCCATCATGCATATGCACGATGGCGACTAATATGCATGATGGCGACTCTGGAGATAAAGAACTGGGATATTGTGATCGTGCATATGCACGATGGTGACTCCGGAGATAAAGATCTGGGATGTCATCATCGTGCACATGCACGATCGTGAATTCTAAACTCTTTATTTTCAAACTTTTACAATAATCACTATTATTTG
Organism: Erythroxylum shatona; assembly: GCA_027568895.1. Lineage (NCBI taxonomy): Eukaryota > Viridiplantae > Streptophyta > Magnoliopsida > Malpighiales > Erythroxylaceae > Erythroxylum > Erythroxylum shatona. The sequence goes on from JAOSBK010000006.1 coordinate 15,716,833, forward strand.
AGTGTACTGGAATAATAGGATGAAAAAATTGTCAGTAATGTAAAATATGTAATAATTAAAAATTGTTATTAATACAATAACATATTCAACAAATATTAATATTAACAATTTAATAAAGTAACAATATTTTTATAAATAAAATATTTTGAATTATGTTTAGTAATTATATCAAAATTAATTATGTTCAAGTATATTTAAACAATACAAATTAATATAAAGTTTTATTATTATGACGACATTATTATGTACATATTATATGTAATTAATGGATTATATTATAATAACCATATAATTAAAATTACATTGCTCTATGTCTCCATCAAAAATATTAGCCACGTGAAATCATCTAAAAGAGAATAAGCAAAAAATGTGAGACAGATCTAATTGAGTGTGCACGGGGGTGAACTTTTGTCACATCTGTGACTCTTGCATAGGCGTCACAACTTCCTGCATGCCCGTGACTCTCTCACACCCGTGACTTTTCTCCCTCACGCCCGTTATTGTTAATTGTTAGACGATGTTTAATTGTCATATCAAGACATTATGCTCTTTAATAGTTAACATGACTTAATGTTAGATTGTGCACTCGAGAGTATTTACAAACTGAACAGTGTTGTTTCTTTTCATGGTAACTTTCTTCCTTCTCTTTTTTCTTAATTTTCCATTTGTCTCTATTTTCTCTTATTTTTACTTCATTTTCGACTCTTATTTTAGCTCAACACACTCTTAAACAAATTAAAAAACCATAATTATACCCAAACATCAAAACCAGAAAATCAATCATACATCTCTTCATTAGGTATATTTCTAATTTTGATGTTTGAGTTTTGTTCTCGATTTTGGAGCTGTTTGTGAATTCTTTTAATTAAAAAGAATTACATTGGTATTATTTAATTAATTGTTGATTATATAAAATACTTAATTATTCTTTGTAATTTTATTTTATTTGTAGGTGTGACTTAACTTGTCACACCCATAAACTAGACCATGTTAGACCCTTTTCAATAAAGATATCATTTAATTTTAAAAAAAATTAAACACATTTAGACATCAATTTACTTTCACTAATGTATGTTAGGAATTTTGCTTAAATTAATTCTTCTCCTTTCCCACCCAATGACAAAATCTTAGACATATCTATAACTCTTTTATTTAACTTTTTTATGTTTCAGTATTTTCGAGGATACACCTCCCTCTGTTACGCAATATTTTGATTTTATAGGTTGGCTATTTAAAATGACAACTTATTTGGTTGTTGCTGATAAAATCTGTAGATTACTAATGTTACTTTAAAAAACATTAAATATATTTTACATTTTTACAAAGAAGTCTTCCTTTTATTTAAAGTCTAGTTCGGAAGAGTTACATTCCATTCTCATTTCATTTCCAATTCTGTTGCTATTTCCATCCTCTTGTCCTACTCCTTCAAAATGAGTTACGCAGAAAATATATCTCAAGTTCAGAAAATTAAATCTGTTATTTGATGTCTGATAGAGAAAACTTCCTTATCACAAAACCAGGTAAGTGCTTCTTTTTCTTTGCTATTTTGTATTTTTAAGCTGGAAGAAGCAAATTGATATAAATATTGCGTTAATTATTAACTTCACATGACATTATTTTTTGCTTGATCACAGAAAAAATTTTGTACCAAGAATTGTGTTGCAAGGTTCTTAAGAGCTAAGGACAACAACGTTTAGTTAGCTGCAAAAAAAATTAAAAGCTTGCCTTTCTTGGAGAGAAATCATATTTATGGGTGTTTTTATATTTTTCACTTTTATTTTTATGCATATTGTTTTCATTCTTCTGTTTTTCTAGATTCTTTTTTTGAAATACAGACAAATTAACAGTTGATGAATTTACGGGTGAAATTGGAGAAGGACTTGCTTATTTAGCAGGTCATGATGAGAGTTGTAGACCTGTTTTGGTAATTTCCAAATTTTATCAATTATGTGTTTTTTCGATAGTTTTTATCTATTGAATTTCTAAATTTTATTTTCGCGTTAATCGTTTCTAAACTTGTTACCAATCATCATTTTTTCCTTTGTTTTTCTTGGTCAAAGATATTTAGCCTTAAACAAAATTACAGGAAGTTTCATTCACAAAAAATATAAGTCAACATGTATAATTTTTCTTTTTATTTCCCAATTTTTATCACCCATATTTGATAATTTCCCATCGTCATATTTTGGTTTGATTTTTATAGGTTTACACGTTTCATTGTGCTTACTTTGGAAGTAGCTGTATCAACAATGCGTAAAAACTCCGAACAATTTATTATTATTTTTGATGTAAGTATGTTTACTCGTTAACAGTAAAATGATAATAACTATTATATAAAAAATTCCCTTTTAACAACTTCATAATATTTTTTATATTTACAGGTTTTTACAAGTCCACTGTGCCTTTTATGAACACATTTTTATCTGCATTTAAAATTATTGCCAATTATTATCCGTCTAGACTTTACAAGACGTTCCTCATCGATCCCCCCTCTTTGATATGTTATTTATGGAAGGTGATATTCATACCTATTCCTCTTGTTTATATTCTTATTGTTTTTCAAAACTGTGGTATTCTGTTAATATAGAATTCAAAATTTTATTTTTATTACAGGATATCAAACCATTTTTCCAATTTTCTACCATGACACATGTCATATATTCATTGGACTTTAAAGAAACATTGGCATTCCCCAAAGATCTTTCCACAAGATTAACTGTTAAAGATGGGTCACACTCTTCGAGATTTTTGTTATCAGTGTCGCAATATTCTAACCTGAATAAACCATGGTATCTTACTTTAACCTGACTAGCATCTACGTCGTATATTAATTCGTTAAATGCTAGATCTATTTCCTTTGGATCGCCAAATGCAACAGCTACTAATAAAGCTTTATTCCCATCTACTCCAATTCCACAACGAATTATCGAACCAGTTAAATTTACTCAATCACAAACTCCACAACCTTCTTTTTTTTGGTCGCCAATTATGTATTTGTTTTCCAAAAAAACTAATACATCTGGGGAATGTAACCAGGATTTTTTACAATTCTTAAAATTTTATAAGATCCCCTACAATGAGACTATTTATGGGTCAATTATTCGACCTCCAATCAGTGGTGTCCTATCTATTGTACCCCCTTGTCTAAAGGGAAATAACTTTTCTGTATCCAATTGATTTTAAGACGATGATAGTATACACCTTATTTTTATTATATATCATTGGGCCTTTTGTTTTTAATATAATGAAATGTGTATTTGATTAAATATTTTTTCCTTTTATAACAATATGAATTTTTTTATCCGATTTTAAATTAATAAAATGACAATTATTAAGTTCAATGTCATGGAAAAATTGGTATTAATGAAATATTAGTACTGACAATTAATTAATGTTTTATTATTGTTCGCTATTTTAGACTACATATGTATAATAACATTATTATATATGTTATTTATAATTTATTGATTATATTACCATAACTTTTAATTATAATTCATTAACTATTATTTGAATGAATTAATTATTGTTAATAATTACTGAATATATTTGTTATATTAAAAAATGGTTTATTAGGTTAAAATTAATTAGTTAACAATGGGAAATCGAAAGATAAGAGGGAAATCGAAAAAACAAGCATAAAAGGAGGGAGAATTACAGATCACACAGTAAGCCTAATTTTAGAGATTTTCGTTCCTACTATTTTCAGGTCAGTCTTTTTACGTTTTCTGCACTTTCTCCATTAGTATTTTCGTGTTTTTCAGTAAAGACTAGGGATGGAGACTTTAAGGTTTGTTATTTCTTTCGTTTTCAATTCAAGTATGAGTAGCTAAACTGTTTGTCTTGGTTGAGGGAATCCGTGTTATCATGCTAGTATATGTGAGATGTTTTGAATAAAGTTTACGTTGTTAATAAACATTGAATATCTTCCGATCTACTCTTTCTAATTGAATTCATTGGTTTCTAAGTGCACAACTAGGGATTAATGTGTTTAACTGCTAGATTAACGAAATATGACATTCAGTTTCGCTAATCACAAGTAGCAATTAGGATTGTCTTCTCTACGTTAGAGTCGGAAAATTCTAAGGAGATATTC
>JAOSBK010000006.1:15738514-15753663 GCA_027568895.1 Erythroxylum shatona
AATTTTGTTGATAATCAAATAATAATAATGTTTGAAATAAATGAACTGTTTTGATGAGTGTGTTAAGCGTGCAGTGAAAACACAGAAGAAGTGAAAAATACAGAAGAAGCGCAAAGCACAAAAGAAGCATCAAATACAGAAGAAGTGGAAAACACAGAAAAAGTGAAAACACAGAAGAAGCGTAAAACACAGAAGAAGAAGAAAACACAAAAGAAGCACAAAACACAGAAGAAGTAAAAACACAGAAGAAGCGCAAAACACAGAAGAAGTGGAAAACACAGAAGAAGTGGAAAACATAGAAGAAGTTCAAAACACAGAAGAAGTTCAAAACACAGAAGAAGTGAAAACACAGAAGAAGTAAAAACACAGAAGAAGCGCAAAATACAGAAGAAGCAGAAAGCACAGAAGAAGTTCAAAGCACAGAAGAAGTTCAAAGCACAAAAGAAGTGAAAACACAGAAGAAGTGAGAACACAAAAGAAGCAGTTTGAGTTAGTTACAGAACTCAACTGATTAACAATTTCTACAAGAAATAAGAAGCAAGAAGCAAGAAGTAGTTGGAGACTTAGACTATAAATACTAGTCGTAGTCAAAGACTGAACAATCTTTTAGCTTTCAGGTTATTACTTACAAAAAATTCTGTATTCAAAGTGCGATACAAGAGAGCAAACTCTACTATAACAAAAAGATCACAATATCTTTCCAGTGAGAGAAAGAAAAGACTAAGAGCCTGGAGAGGCTAAGATAGCAGAAAGAATACTCAGTGTAAGAGTCCTGAAAAGGCTTTGGAAAGGAAGAAAGAATACTTGTAAATTTGACGAAGTATAGTGAAATCTCAGAAGAACTCTGAGGACTAGATGTAGCCCAAGGTTTGGGGTGAACCAGTATAAAAATCGCAGCGTCTATCTTCTAACCCTTCACTTTAATTTCTCTTGTTCTTATAAAAGTTTATAGAAGTTATTTGCGATTTAACTACGTAACTATTTTTGTATAACGTTTGTGGTATTCTTTAACAATTGAAAAAGTTCTTTTTAAGAAATATCAATGTTTTCGTATTTATGAAAAGAATACACAATTCAACCCCCTTCTTATGTATTTCGTATATTGTACGTGAGTTCTATATTAACATGTGATTTACTTCAGCTCAATCATGTCACTATCAAGAATAGATATCCGCTTCCATGTATAGATGATTTATTTGACCAATTATGAGGGGCAAGCATCTTTTCTAAGATAGATTTGAGATCAAGTTACCACCAGTTGAGGATAAAGGAGTTTGATGTGTCAAAGACTGCTTTTAAAACATGGTATGGGCACTTTGAGTTCTTAGTTATGCCTTTTGGATTAATGAATGCCCCTACAACTTTCATGGATCTAATGAATAGAGTCTTCAAGCCTTTCTTAGACCGATTTGTCATAGTCTTTATTGATGACATATTGGTTTATTCTAAGAGTGACAAGGAGCATAAGGAACATTTGAGGATTGCCTTGAATACATTGAGAAAGGAAGAATTATATGTCAAATTTGACAAATGTCAATTTTGGCTAAAGGTAGTGGCATTTCTTAGACACGTTATTTCAGAATAAGGAGTATATATGGATCCAAGGAAGATAGAAGGGGTTGTGAAATGGGAAGAACCTAAAAATGTAGCTGAAGTGAGAAGTTTTTTAGGCTTAGTCAGGTATTAGAGAAGGTTTGTGGAGGACTCTTCTATGATAGCAACTCCACTTTCCAAATTGACACAGAAGGATCAGAAGTTTGTGTAGATAGATGAGTGCCAAAACAGTTTTGTGGAATTGAAGAATAGGCTCACAATTGCACCAATTTTGACTTTGCCTTCTAATAGTGATGGATACATAGTGTATAATGATGCCTCGAGGAAGAGATTAGGGTGTGTGTTGATGGAATGAGATAACGTGAATGCCTATGCTTTTAGGTAATGAATTATCCTACGCATGACTTAGAGTTAACTGCTATAATCTTTGTGTTGAAAAAATAGACATTACTTATATAGAGTCACCACTAGGGTGTTTACAGACCACAAGAGTCTTAAGTATCTGATGAGCCAAAAAGAGTTGAATTTGAGACAGAAAAGATGGTTAGAGCTACTTAAAGATTATGACTTAATGATAGAGTATCATTAAGGGAAAGTTAATGTAATAGCAGATGCACTAAGCAGAAAATCGACTATAGCACATGTGGAGACAGTGTATCTTCCTTTGTTAAAGGAATTAGCCAGACTCAGGGTGACATTGAGACAAACTAAATCTAGTTATGTATTGGCTAATTTTAGAGTAAGGCTAGTGTTGAATGAGAAGATCAAGGAATTGCAGGAGCAAGATGAATATTTAAGCAAGCTTAGAGAAGAGATGCAAAATGGTAAACCTTCTGAAATAGAGTTAAGGGAAGATAATAATGGTGGTAGGTAATAGACTATGTATCTTGATATGCAAAAGTTTAAAGACAAGATTCTTGATGAGGCACACAATGCGCCTTATATAGTACGGGAATGTATAGAGATCTGAAAGAGCACTTTTGGTGGAAAGGAATGAAGAAAGATATTGCAGAGTATGTTAAAAGATATTTATTGTGCCAACAAGTTAAAGCAGAACATCAAGCGCCTATTAGTAAGCTTAAACCTTTGTCAATTCATGAATGGAAATAGGAGAAGATTACGATGGATTTCTTGATGGGATTTCCAAGAACTAACAGGAAGCATGATGCAATATAGGTGATTGTTGATAGGCTAACTAAGTCAGCACATTTCTTGCTAATTAAATAGACAAATTCTTTGAATGCTTTGGCCAAGAAATACATAGATGAGATAATTAGGCTTCACGGGATTTCAAGTTATATAGTCTTGGATAAAGATCTCAGGTTCACCTCTAGATTTTGGGAAAGCTTACAGGTGGCTTTGCGAACTAAGTTACACTTTAGTACAACTTTCCATCCACAGACTGATCGACAATTGGAGAGGAAAATACAAACTTTGAAGGTCATTTTGGGAGCTTGTGTTATAGATTTCAAAGGCTTATGGGATAATCATTTTCCTTTAATCGAATTTGCTTACTATAATTCCTATCACTCAGGAATTTAGATGGCACCTTATGAAGCTTTGTATGGTAGGAGCTGCAGAACTCCTATTTGTTGGGATGACGATGGTGAAATGAGGCTTTTAGAGCCTGAGTTGGTACAAGTCATGGTAGATAAGATTAAATTGGTGAAACAGAGAATTAAAGCAGCTTAAGACAGAATGAAGAGCTATGCGGATGCACATAGAAAAGAGATGGACTTTGAAGTTAGAGACAAAGTGTTTTTTAGAGCTTCTCTATGGAAAGGAGTTTTGAGATTTGGTAAGAAGGGCACGCTTAGTCTGAGATACATAGGCCCTTATGAGATCATTGAGAAGATTAGACTTTAGCCTACAAGTTAGCCTTGCCACTGAAATTGTCTAAGATTTACAATGTCTTCAATGTATTGATGTTAAGGAAGTACCAATCAGATCCTTCACATATAGTTCAACCTTCAGAGGTCCAATTAAGGGAGGATTTGACTATGAGGAGCAACCAGTGGAGATCTTGGAATCAAAGGAAAAGGTTTTGAGAAACAAGATTGTGAAGTTGGTTAAAGTCTTATGGAAGAACCATTTGACGGAGAAGGCAACATGAGAGCCTTTGGAAGCAATGAAGGAGAAGTATCCACACCTCTTTATGGATTAAGGTAAGAATTTCGAGGATGAAATTCTTTTAGGGAGAGAATTGTTGCACCCCGAAATATTTTTCTATTTTATTTATTATTGACTTATTTGTTTCATTATTTTTAGAATTTAGTCATTAAATTAGTGGCATGAATAGAGATTAGAATTAGAAGGAAAGATTAGAATTAAGTTAGAATTAATATGGGAATGTTAGAATTAAGATAGCTTAAGCAGTTAGTAGATAAAGACAAAAGAAGGGGCAAATGGACATTGTATTAAATGATGAGGGCATAATTGGGAGACCAAGGATAAAAGTTGTCTTAAAATTTAGAAGAAGAGAAGAGAGGGTTGTAGAAGAGAAGAGAAAAGAGAGAAAAAATGTGAGAGAAGAAGAAGGGAAGAAGAAGGTCGTGAGAGAAGCTAGAGAAGAAGAACAAAACAAAAGAAGAAGAGAAATCAAGCTTGTTAAGGTAAGTTAATCATCTTTTCTTCTTGCTTTATTAAATAAATGAGTTATGTTGAGAATGAAGGGATTAGAGAGAACTTAGGTGTTGTGTTGGAAAAAAGAGGAAGAAGGAACCCATTTGATTCCTAGGGTTTTTAAACTAGGTCTTGGGTTTTCAAACCTAGATGGATTATGGGTAGGTTAGGTTTGAGCTTAATTTGTGTTTTTACATTTTTGTGATTATTGAAGTTTATGAATTTTATTAGAATGTTGTTTTGAATGGAACCTTGGTTTTTTTAGGAAACCAAGAGAATCCTACCTAAGAGCAAGAGAAAAGACAACCTTGAGTTGGATTTTTGCAAACGATTTAGGTGGGTATTGTATTTATAGTTATTATGTAACTTGGGAAAATTCTTGCTTTTGTGTGTGTATGTTGATTTGCTTGAAATTGAAATCTTTATGAATGTTTAAAAATGCATGACAAATTATGATTATGTTATGCCTTCAAAAAGGTTATGACATTTGTATAAATGAAAAGAAGAAGAAAAAGTAAAAGAAGCATGAGACTATGAATTAGTGATTGACTGATTTTAGCATAAATTTGTTTGTGATTGGGTAAGAGAGGAACCCATTTCGTTAGTCACGTGCACGTTGACCTATAGCACTCTCCTAGCTGCCCACTTGAGGCCATAAGATCTTAAGAAATCAGACTCGTTTTGTTCACGGTGTAAACTTTGGTTTCTATATTCCATTCCACAGAACTCTCGAGCTATTTGTTTGTGCATTGCATCTTTGAATTGTCAATTATGATGCATTTGAGTGTTATGTTTAATGGCTAAAGTCTATGTTAAGTCTTATGAGTTTTAAGCTAAATTGATTAATGCTTGAATTGCTAGAATAGATTAAGAATGCTTGAATTGCTAGCTATATCTGTACATATGATTAAATTGTGGTCAATTATTAATAACTATAAATTTATTAACCACTGAGTTGTGTAGCTCAACCCATCCTTTTTCCACTCCTTAGGTGCAGAGCAAAAAGATTAGCAATCCTTGCAAGGCAATTGGACACACTCCGAGATAGTTAGAAATTTTTTATACTAAGTGACTATTTTGGATGGCTTTATAGGCATATCAAACATAAGCATCCTTTTGTATTTTGTATTAAGCTTTTGATGTGCATGCTGATATATAAGTAAAGCTTGTTTAAACAATATTTTGTTTTAGCAATGAAATTAAGTATTAAAGAGGTTCTTTTGTTATGATAATAATGAAATATGATTTTGTTTTGCTTGTGATTCTCAAGGTTGGTATACTGCATTTTTTTCAATCCTTTTATAGGTGTAGAATCTGAACTCAAAGGAAAAATTGTATCAATCCAGGTAGAATTAGCCAAAGTTGTCTTCATGAAAGTTGTAGCTTTTCTTTCCATCTTTCCAACGATATAAGGTATGAAATTGTTTGGATATTGGAGTTAAGAGATATGATGATTAAAAGTGGTGATGCTGCACAAGATGTCTATGCAGAACAACTATAGTAATGATGAGAATTTGTTGCATGTGATAAATCATTTGAGTTGAGATTTGGGAGTTTAAGACAATCAATTTGGTAATTTAATGTTAAGGAGTGGTATTGCATTAAAAGATTGGGAAGATTATGAGTGAAAGTGATGTTAAAATGGATGTAGGAACCCTCGTAGATGCTTTGGAGGGAGTTTTGTATCTCCAATGTCTGTTAGATGGACTTAACGGACCTTCTTAGGTACAAAAATGCTCCCAGCCCAGTTCATGCCCGTTAAATAGACATTAGGTCCATTCTTAGGTATAAAAATGCTCCCATCCCAGTCCATGTTCGTTAAACAGACATTGGGTATGTTAAATGGACCTTTACGGATCTGGAAAACACTTCAGACCTTGTGTATGTCTATTAAGAATAGGTGTATGTCCATTTAACAGACATACACTGTACACTTTTGAAAATTCGCAATGTTTACCCTTTAGATGGCAAAATCTCTCTTTTTTGTCCTTAAGAAAGTTATAGATCTCAAAGTACTCTTTGACCCGTCTTAAAATGACTTTAATCCGACATATCTAGTGAAAGTTATGCCAATTGTCCCAAGATAGGTACAATATGATTGAGGACATAATCATGTTTGATTCTTTTGGCCATAACTTCATTATCCAACCTCCAAATGAAGTGATTATTGAGCCAATAGATTCCTAACATATTTCTCTATCTCTCCATAAACATTGGTACCCATTGGCTTCGATTTGAAAAATATTAATGAAGAGAAAGTAAGGGAATCGACTGGAAGAGCATGAATTGTCTATTTTACTAAACATACTTATGTATTTTAATCATATCTTTATATGTAGAGCTCTGAATGAGATGATTGTTGTTTCAAAATAAACTAGGGACATAGAGTTATAATTGTTCTAAAGAAGTCAATTTGTTATTCCGCTGCCTGAACTGGTGTTGGCTAGAGAGATCCCATGGAAATATCCTTATAGGGAAATATGCTCAGGTCTTAGGATATTCCAGATAGTTGGGCTTCGAAAATGGGGTCTTACAAAACCTCCCTAGGAGATGGCTAAAAATCTTTCTTTATGCTAGAAAAGAAAAAAACTCTTGCGGGAGTTAGAGAGAAAAAGAGTGTGTGCGTAAGAATGAACCTTTCTTTTTCTTGTATCTTACATAAGATGCAAGAAAATGATGATTATTTTCGGCCCTTTTTGGCCTCCCATAACCTCCATTATCAATGGGAAGTTGTGGGGAGTTAATGTTCATAAATAACATGCATTAATGGAAGTTATTAAGTTAATGACCATAAATAGCATGAATTAATGGATGTTTTGGAAAGTTAATGACCAAATTGGTAGCCAACAACACTTATTTCTAATCCATTCCATGCAACATTTTCTACCATGATCACTTCGCGATACAATCCCAAAACACTCTCTCATATCTTAAATCACCATTCAAGACCATTTTACTCATCCTTCAGATCTCCCATATGTGTGACCTATTAGGTTCCCAGTTATGTTGGCCACTTAAATTAATACTTATTCAAGTAAGTCAAGAGCGGTATCTAGCAACATGTCATGATCCCAAATTAATAAAAAAAATCAGTGGCTTGACTACAAACCCTTCTATATGTAATGTTGCCATGCAATTCATCCTTTCACCATCTATACCCCACTTGGTTTAGAATATGGTCAAAGTTTCAACTCCTACTAGACTGACTATGTCACATCTTAGATCTTGTCCTGAGGATCTCATTTCTCTATGTATCATTGAAGACACTCTTTATGACATATATCTGCTATGGCCAGAGACTCTCGAGTAATGATCCCAATGAAAGGCCATGGGTATCATCTCCTTCTATCAGGAGTGGTGAATCCTTTATTGGCTATTCAATTACCTCTGTATGAGTAACCCCTGAAAGGTGTCGATGAATGGAGTCAAAACATAGGATTAGTACCTGAGATATCCTTGAGCCCCTCAGGTCAAAGGATATTTGCACCATTGCTATGATGAGACTATTATTGACACTGGAATATAATATCTATACGATTGTCTCATAGTAGGTCAATTTAATGTACTTACTACCTTTAGTAAGCATCCATGTGTTAACTCTAAAGAACTTATGTCTACAACTTATGAGATCTACTACTTAATCCAATCAAGGAGTACAACATGTGCTAGTCTATCCGAATTAATGATATTCCATTTCATTAATCCTATGGCTAAGGAAATTTTAGATACTAACATAATTACACATAATAGGAATCTCAATATCATGATCTTATCGTGATTTCCTCCATACTATGTTTTGTATTAAGGGCTTCATTAAATCAATTTAAGATTAACATCGAATCCATAAATTTATGAACGTTGAAATAATGAAAAATGCCTTCATTAATCATAAAATGATTTGTACAATAAATGCTAAAGGTGATTGCCTTTAAAGAACTTCTCTAGCAAACTCTCACTTGCACTAAAGCCAATCACCTTAATATCTAATACTATAGACATGTACATGTGACACAAAACTTTTTTGGAAAATTAGCTTAGTCAATGGATTAGCTATATTCTAATCGGTGGGAACTCTCTTTATCTTGACATCATTTATACCAATAATTTCTCTAATCAAATGGTAGCACCTGAGTACATGTTTAGACTTCAGATGAGACCTCGGTTCCTTAGCCTATGTTATAGCCTAGTTGATGTCATAATACATCTACACTGGGTCAACAATGCTCATAATCACACCAAGTTCCATGATGAACTTCTTGATCTAAAATGCTTCCTTTGTAACTTCTAAAGCTACAATGTACTGCATCTTTGTCATCGAATCTACAACCATATCTTATTTGAAACTTTTCGAACTGACTGCACCACCATTCAATGTGAATACATATCCAAACTGGGATCTAGAGTCATCCCTATCAGATTGGAAACTAGCATTAGTATACCCACTTACCACAAGATCACCTTCTCCATATACCAAGAATACATCCTTAGTTCTTCTTAAATACTTAGGGATATTTTTGATAACCACCTAAATACCCTCACCAAAGTCCAACTGGTATCTGCTTGTAACACTTAAAGCATATGATACATCAGGTCTAGTAAATAATATAGAATACATGATTGATCCTATAGCCATAATATAAGGAATCAAACTCATACGAGTCCTCTCATCTTGTGTCTTTGGACACATAAATTTAGATAGTGTAATCTCATGTACCATGGGAAGATAACCTTTATGCTAAAACTCTTTAATATCTTATCTATGTATGTAGACTAAGAAAGACCAAGCAACCTCTTAGATCTATTTCTATAGATCCTTTTCCTCGAAACCTATTTGCACCCTATGGGTTTTATCTCTTCCTGTGGATGAACCAAAGTCCATACTTGGTTTTCATACATGGAATCTATTTTGGATTTCATAGCTTGAAGCCATTTTTTAGATTTTGAACTCTTCAGAACCTCTTCATAAGTAGTAGGCTCATCATCTTTTGTGAACAATACGTCATTAAGTTCACTTATGAGAAATCCATAACTCTAAAAAGTATGACATACCTTATGTGACCTATAAACTTCTTGTGTATCAAAAGGTTGAACTATTGTTTCATCTTTAAGAACAATAGTATTAGGTATAGATAGTTAATATACATCTGTTTGAGCATCTTGAACTTCCACAAGTTCAATTTTGCTCCCATTGTCTTCTTTTAGAAAAAACTTTTTCTCTAAAAAGACAACATGTTTTCAAAACCAACACCTTTTGTTTTGAAACATGGTAGAACTTATGTCGTATAGTTTCCTTAGGATATCCTACAAACAAACACTTGTCAGATTTAGCTTCAAGCTTATATAACTAAATCTGCTTCATATAAGCATGATAACCTTGAACTTTCATATGAGAAAGATGGGGTTTCTTGTTAGTCCACATCTAATATGAAGCAACATCAACTAACTTGGATGGGACTCTGTTTAATATATAAAAAGAAGTTTCAAGTGCATACCCCTAAAAGGATGTAATAAATCAGCTAAACCTATCACAGACCTCACCATGTCTAGCAAGGTTTAGTTTTTCCTCTTAGCCACACCATTGTGTTGTGGTATGTAAGGTGGAGTCCACCGGGACAATATTCCATTATCCCTGAGATGATCCAAAAACTCTTGGCTTAAGTATTCATTACCTCGATCTGATCGAAGTGATTTAATACTTATCCCAAGTTGTTTCCTAACTTTATTTCTAAATTCTTTGAACCTTTGAAAGGCTTCAGACTTGTATATCATAAGATTCACATACCCATGTCGAGAATGATTATCAATCAAGGTAATGAAGTATATGAACCCACCTTTGTCATGTATAGACATCGGACCATATACATCAGTATGTATTAGGTCTAAAAGTCATCAAATGCCTTCTTCTACTTCAAGGAATCTAGATAGGCCTTACAGTTTCGCTTCTAGTGGGCGTCCTTACCATAGTGGAAGCAAGTTCCCTTTGAGACAGTCTTCTTTGCTTTCTTGATACCTCCTTTAGTCCCTGCGGACTTCTTCTTCTCTTGGCTCTTTTTCTTCGAAGTAGAAGAGTCCACTAGTATCACAACCTTGTCCTTGCAGACAGATGGCTCAACTGATTTGAGCATGTTAACCTGTTTGGGAATTGTGCTACATATATTGTTCACCCAATAGTTAAGCACAAATTCTAAGTAACTATTAGTTAAAACCATCAAAATTAAGTCAATACTCAATTTATGATCCAAAAGAAAACCCAAAGAGGCTAACCGATCGATGTAGCCATTCATCTTCAATACGTAATGTATTGGATATGTCCCCTCAACTGTCTTAGAGCGAAAGAGCAATCATGAAGTCTCTAACCTTTCAGGCCTTGCTTGCTCATCAAAGAGGTCCCTAATATGATAGACTATAGTTTGAGCATCCATAGCCTCATGCTGCTTTTGCAACTTCGGTGACATAATGACTAACATAATATCTTGCTATCATCGGGATGTTTCCTATATGCCCTCCAATCATCATAAGAGGCATCAGCAATAGGTGGATCAGGAAGTGGTTCTTTCAAGACATAACCAAGCTTCCCGAACTTAAGAACTATTCTCAAGCTCTTGAGCTAGTCAAGGAAGTTTAGTCCAGTCAACTTGTTAGCTTCCATCAATGATCCTAGATTCACACTAGTATTTTTGGTGTTGACTCAGAAAATAGCAACCTTTCGTCAAAGAGAGAAAACGTAGAATGTATTTAAATACATGTTTATAAGGACTTTAATAACACACATTGTGTCTCCCACTATTTTTCACAAATTTATAATCTTCAATATAAATCTGAGAAAACTCGTAGAGAAATTCTCCTAGTGGGTCGATATCTAATATCCCTAAGAATGGCCTGGGTTTGACTATTGGACCCTAAATTTTTTATTTTGTTTATTTTATTTTATTTTTTAGAATTTAGTCATAATTTAGCAAGCATAAGTAGGAATTAGAGTTATTAAATAGAGATGTTAGAATTAAATTAGTGTGTTGGTCATAAGAGACAAAAAGAAGGGGAAAAATGGACATTACATAAAATGGAGCGCAAAATTCAGAGAACTAAACAAATGAGGGGTATAATTGGAAAGACAAGAATAAAATGTTGTCTTGAATTAGAAGAAGAGAGAAAAATCGTGAGAAGAGAGAAAAAAGAGAGAAAAAATGTGGGACAAGAAAGAAGAAGAAGAAAAATCATGGAGGAAGCTAGGAAAGAAGAACAAAACGTGGAAAGAAGAGAAATCAAGCTTGTTAGATGTAACAATCTTCATCTTTCCTTCTTGTTTAAAAAGTTAAAGGGATTAAAGAGAGAATGGGTTTGTGTTGGAAGAAAGAAGGGAACCCATTTTCAAATTTTATGTGTCTTTAGACTAGGTTTTGGTCTTTATAACCTAGATAGACTATTGGTAGGTTATGTTTAAACTCAATTTTAGCATTTTTTATTATTGAAGTTTTATGAATTTTCATTTGAATATGGGTTGAATATGAGAATTTGGTTTGTGTTAGGGAACTAAGGAAATCTTACCCAAGAGTAAGAGGAAAGGCACAATTGAATTGGATTATCCAAACAATTTAGGTGGGTAACATGTTTATAGTTATTGTGTGAATGGGAAATTTGTTTACTTGTATGTGTATATGTTTAATTGTTTGAAATTGAATTGTTGTGAATGTTGGAAATTGCAATATGATGTATTAACATGTAATTCCTTGAAAATGCTATGACTTTTTGTATAATCAAAAGAGGAAATAGCTTGAAAACTATGAAAATGTGAGTATGTGATGAAATGAATTGAGCATGAATATTTGCTTGTGTTTGGGCAAGAGAGAAACCATTTGATTAGTCACGTGTATGTTGACCTAAAGCCTTCTCCTGGCTGCCCGCTTGTGACATATGAGCTCCTTAGAAGCGGACTCATTTTGTTCATGATGTAAACTTCGGTTTCTCCATTTTGACCAATAGGACTCTCAAGCCATTTGTTTGTACATTACATCTTTGAGTTTTCAAGTATGATACAAAATTGAGTGTATTCTTTGATGGTTAATGATCAAATTGTTGGAATAAAATAAGATATAGATGTACGTATATTGATATATATCATTAATCATTCTAGCTCAAAAACTCATAGTTAAGTTCATGGTGTAAACTTCAGTTTCTCCATTTCGATCTATGGGACTCTCAAGCCATTTGTTTATGCATTGCATCTTTGAGTTTTCAAGTATGATACAAAATTAAGTGTATGCTTTTGATGGTTAAATATACATAATATGTTCTATATGATGATATTTGCTTAACTATAAGTTTTTGAGCTAGAATGGTTAATGATTGAATTGCTAGAATAAAATAAGATATAGATGTATGTATATATATATATGTGTGTGTGTGTGTGTGTGTGTGGCTCATTACCAATGGCTATAAATCTGTTAGCCACTGAGCTTTGCAGTTCAACCCACTATTTTCACTCCTTAGGTGTAGAATGAGAAGATCATTGATTCTTGCAAGGCAATTGGACAAACTCCGAGATAGCCACATTGAGTGATTAAGTCAGTTTGATAACTTTTGAGTAGCTTTAGAAACATATCGAATATGAGCATCCAATGTATTTTGTATTTTTTGTTAAGCCATTGATGTAGATGATGATATGTAACTAAAGCTATGCTCAAACTCTGTTTTGATTTCATAATGAAATGGAGAATTAAAGAAGTTCTTTTGCTTATGATGATGTTTATCTTCTTTATTGAGATTGATAATTATTATTAGTGTTGTAGTAGTATGTTACGTTGAAAGGTTGGATGTGCATTTAGTAGTTGAATTGATATGAAGTGATATTGCATTAGAAGAGCTAAATTTAGGAAGATTATAAGTGAACGTGATGTTAGAATCGATGTAGAACCATTGGAAAGGCTTTGGAGGGGCTTAAGTGTCACCTATATCCGTTAGACAAACTTTAGGTTCGCTAAATGGACTTTCTAGAGTCTGAAAATATCCCCAGCTTGGTCCATGTTTGTGAAATAGACATTAGGTCTATTAAACGGACCTTCTTGGGTCTAGAAAGCATCCCCGAACCCATCTATATCCTTTTAGGGGAGATGTATGTCCATTTAGTGGACATACACGGGACAACTATAGTAAATTGCAATTTTGACCCTTTTGGAGGCAAAGTCTCTCTTCGAGTTCTTCACGAAAATTATAGATTTATAAGTAGTCTTTAAAACTGTCCTAAAAGACCTTAATCTGACATCTCTTGTGAAAGTTAACCCTATTGTCCCAAAATAGGTACAATTATAAATTGTGGGCTGATCGATGCTTTTTTATAATACATTTTAGGCTTGAATGGAACTTGAAACATACTTATTAGAGAAAACACAAATGAGTGATATGCTAGGGTGATGTTTGAGGACATAAACATAAGAATGGATTGTCATATATCCATAGATCAAATAGAAAATTTTTGGGATATTATAAGAATGAAGATGAACTAATGATGGCTAAGGAGAGTTCATCAAAATAACCCTTCTTGGTGATATGCTCGCATTTTATGACTCCGGAGTTGGAATTCAGAAACGGGGTCTAACATCTTTTGGTAATGGAGCTTAAGCTTTTTAGGATTCCTAGGCTTAGAATATGTAGTGATACGAGTTATTATGATGTGTGATAAATAGTTTGCATCATTTAATTGATTGATTGCTTTGAGTGATAGGCATATCATGCATATATTTAGGAAATAAGATTAAAATAAAGTGTAGGCTAATCGTTAGTGTTTTAATTGAAGGAGTAAGATGCCGCCTTGTAGAAGATCATGAGGAGATTTACAAGGATCTATTGCACCTGATTCTCCACCCATAAAGGAGGGTACTAACGGGTCTAAAGCCCCAGGGAATGCTACGGCTTCTGTAGTGCATGGTAGTGGGCCCTCTCAATCACAGTATCAGGAGTATCCTCTTCTGTAGGAGTAAGTTCCTACTCCCTTGGACCTTAGGCTGCTCTAAGCCCTTGCTCAGGCATTTGTCCAGGTCATGGTCCAGATGCCGCAGACTTCTACTGCGACCACAGCTAAGAAGGGGAAGCAGTTTGATAAGCTGAGGAAGTATAGGGCAGTGGACTTTTATGGGACAATCGATACCAAAGAAGATGAAATCCAGTAAAGGAAGATAGAAAAGGTATTGGAGCAAATGGACTGTGAAGATGATGAGAAAGTTGAGTGTGCTGTAAGATTGTTATAGGGGTGATGCTCTGCATTGGTGGGAAAGTATGCTAGGGAATCAGTTTAAACTGTCAATGTTGACATAGAAAGATTTCATAGTTATTTATAAGAAGAAGTATTTGTCTGAGGTGTACATCCAGCAAAAGCATAGGAAATTTTTAAGTCTCATCTAGAGGGAGATGATAGTAAGTGAGTATGAGCGCAGATTTACACAACTGTCTTAATATGCAATTGAGATGATGATGAGTGAGACGATTAAGTGCGATAGGTTTAAAACGGGGTTGCATTTAGCCAACAGGGAAATAGCGGTGGCGTAAAATTTCTATGATTTTCAACAGTTAGTTGAAGCAACATTGAAGGTTGAGAATGTGGAGAATATTAAGAGCGTAGTGAACAGAAAGAGAAAAGGGAGAGAACAGTTCAAGAGCGGAGGTGATGCTCCTATGTTCGAAAGGAGTGCTAGGACTTTCCTTATACAGTCTGAGGAGAGAAGCAGTGGTGCAAGTAGATCTAGACAAGTGAGAACTGCCTCTTATCAAACCTCAATGGCTGGAGGCAGTAGAAGGGGAGAGGGGGATAAGCTGTTGGAACCCCTCCCCGGTGAGTCGCGGGCCCGACGTCCTACGTGACATCTGGACACGCATCCCACGAGGGAGGGATTCCTCACCACGAATGAAACCTCAAATCGAACTTAATTTCATGTTATCCGAACAAATCTTAATAAATTTATCCTAATTTTTCCCAAATAAAA
>JAOSBK010000006.1:15762381-15779878 GCA_027568895.1 Erythroxylum shatona
CTAGCGGGCAGGCGGGAGAAGCCTATGGGTAGACAGGTGCACCTGACTCTTATGGGACCACCACAAACCCAAAGAAAACACATAATTCATACAATTCAAAACCATTAGCCTCAACTGGCATTTACAAATTTTACTTTCACATAATTGCCCAAAAAGGCAGTCTTGTTCTGAAATCACAAAATCTCGTCTTTTCACTTAACAAACCATTATACAAATCATTCCAACATGAATTCATAATCAAAGAATATCACATACAAGTTAACAACATCGCACAGAGTAATTCATACCAAAATTCTCAGTCATTGGAAAGCATTAATTAGCAGTTATTAGAAAAACGTTAAATTGCCTATTAACTCAATTATTAAGGAATCACCCACCTTAAATCCTTTAGCTTGTAGGTTGGTCAATTGGTTCTTCCTCTAACTCCAATTGCCTCACTTCACCTTCATTAAGCATAAATATCCCATAAGCAGAAGAGATAGCAAAATTGGAATTTCTAAGGAAAAGAAAACATAAATTCGATCCTATCTAACCTTACCCAAGCCTTTACGAACCTATTCGAACTAATACCGATCTAAATTAAGCAAAGATTTTCAAAAACCCTTACCTTAGGAATTAACCCACGACAATTGCTTTTGCTTCTAAGGAAAACTTCAACTCTTCCTTTCCACTTTCTTCTTGCATAAAACTCTTAAACCCTCCTTTCTCAAGCATAAAAACCTAAGCTCTTACTTCTCTTCTTCTTCTTCTTCTTCTTCTTCTTCTTCTTCAACCGAAGGCTCCCACTCTTTTTCTCTTCTAAGTTTCGAAATTCTCCTCTCTTTGATAGTTTCGGTGGTTTGCCTTAGGAAACAATCTTTCTAACTTAATAACCTAAGCTCAAAACTACGTCATTTCATAATTTCCTTCTTTCCTTGAAATTTTCGTAAGTCTTTTAAAAGCCTTAGGTAAATTAAGTTGTTTCCTCTTCATTTCATACGGCCATGACTCTTCACTCACAACAATTATGGGCTTCCCTTTCATTCTTCTTTTAATTGAACCTTAAAAAGACTATTTTGCCCCTCCTTACAAGCCTTTAGCCTAAAAACATTTATGGACTTCCTAAAATGCCCTTATACCAACTTATTCTTTTTAATTCTAACAATTTATCAAAATTCTAATTTAACTAAATCCTTTCAATTTATTTCTATAAACTAAGCTCTAAAAATCCCAAATTATTTTAACTGAAAGGAAACATCAATCTAAACCTCAAAATAAATAAAACATGCTTAAAGTGAATCGGGGCCCAACATAAGTGATATTAGATCTTGTCCTGAGGATCTCATTACTCTATGTATCATTGAAGACTCTCTTCATGACACATATTTGATCTGGCTAGAGACTCCCGTGTAATGACCCCGACAAGAGACCGTGTATATCATGTCCTTCTATTAGGAGTGGTGAATCCTTTATTGGCTACTTAATTATATCCGAATACCTCAGTCTGTACCCAATCGCCACCCTATGAGTAACCTCTGAAAAGCACTAATGAATGGGGTCTAAGTATAGGATCAGTATCTAGTATATCCTTGAGCACCTCAAGTCAAAGGATATTTGCACCACTATCATTGACACTGAAATAAAATATCCATATGATTGTCTCACAGTTGGTCAATCCAATATACTTACTGCCCTTAATAAGCATCCACACGTTAACTTTAAACAACTCATGTCTACTGCTTGTGAGATCTACTACTTAATCCAACAAGGAGTATAACATGTGCTAGTCTATTTGGATTAATGATATCCCATCTCATTAATCCTATGACTAAGGAAAATTTAGATACTAACATAATTACACACAATAGGAATTTCATTATCATGATCTCATCACGATTTCCTCCATGCTATGGTTTGTATTAAGGATTTCATTAAATCAATTTAAGATCAACATCAAATCCATAAATGTATGAATATCGAAATAATGAAAAATGCCTTTATTAATCATAAAATGATTTTTACAATAAGTGCTAAAGGTGATTGCCTTTAGAGCACTTCTCTAACAGTCAAATGCTATTCTTATTCTTTGATTATAAATTTTCTAATTAGGGAACTAAATTACTAATTATAATTTATAATCATTGTCAATCTAGTTGGGAACCTTATGGATCTCACGTAAAGAATAAGATAAAGAGAGCAAAATAGTTTTATCAAGTTGGATTTGATTGTAAAGTTTGAGAAACTTTGTGATTAAATATGAGATATTTAATAAATAAGAATCAATATAAGATATTGGATCTCATTTACGTATTTATTTTATTAGAATTATTTTTAATTCTAATTAAAGTTTAATTGAAATGTTAAATTAATTTCAATTAAATTACTAAAATATTCAAAACTTATTATAAATAGGCTTAAGCTCTAACGGAGTTAGTACTTCTTGCTTAACTCTCTTTGTAAGAGTTATAGAGTTATCTCAACCAATTCTATAGGCATCGTCCGAAGCTAGATATTTGTTTAGCTATAGTGGTTGAGATGGACCAATTTCTGAAATGATTAGTAGAATACGAAAAGAAAATTATCAAGTTTTGGAATAAGGTATAAATTAAGATTAATACTTTATTATGATGTAATCGTTAATCACTTATAGAACCAAAGTGATCTTGCCTTTTGAAAATTCAAAACACAAAAGCTAGAATCAAATCCATTCTCGATTTCCCAATAATGGCATCAAAGAGACTTTTAGTTATATAATTTTATTAAATTCGCTTGATTGTTATTGATTTGATTAAAAATGACAAGGCTTAAAAGATTAATTAATTAAACTTGATATGTTTTATTCTTGATTATGAAAATTATATATGCATGCCTTATCTTTTTCTGGAAAATTTGCTTTTGCGCCAGCCATGTGTATTTATTATGTTATTGTGTTTATGAAAATTGGCTTAGGAATAAGCCATGTATATTGCATCTACTGAGAATGTTTTTGGTTTGATTTTCTAGACTTATGTTTGTTTTGGAATGCATGTCGTGGCTTACATCACCGTTAGTGAGTCACTCTCTATTAGTAAAATGGCGACATCACCACTAGTGAAGGGCGACAACAATCACCTTATTTACGTAGGAAAAACTCGCACAGGATAAGGAAGCAATCCAAAAGGCGTCACCGATGCACAAGTAAACGAGGCGGACGGTTTTAATGATATGTTTGGTACACTGGAATAGAATGACTATTTCTAATATATTCCTAACTTATTTCTAAACATGTGTTTGGTTAAAAAGAAAATTAGGAACAACTAAACTTTGGTAAAAGCTATTCTTCAAATTTGAAGAATAGCCAAACCCTACCCCTACCTATCTTTAAGTAATCAATGAATAGCTAAACTGGTCTTAATAATAATTATTATAATAATGATAATAAAGTTAATAATAATAATTCCAAAAACCGTATTTCTGGAAAATGATGCAGGAGAGCGCATCCGAGGACTGCACGTGCAACTCAAGGCTCTGGGTTTAACAGAGGTGTGTATTGCTATCTCCTCACAAAATGTTCTGGCGCGTGCACAGTCCCGCATATTATTAATTTGATTTTTATATGTTTTAAGCCTTAATTTTAATTAAATTAGTTTAAATCCTTAATAAATTTAGAAATTTGTTTTCTAATTCTTTTCAAACGGTTATTTTATTAGGAATACTTTGGTATTTAGTTTAATTTTTTAAGGAGTTGAATTATTAAATTAGATTAACTATTAAATCAATAATTAAAATCAACCAAATATTTAAATGAGTTTTCATTCATGATTAGATTATCTTAGATAATAAATATAATGAGATTATATTAATTAATATGAGATCTTAATTTTAAAAATTAAGGCAATTATTTTTCTTAATATGAATAAGATTAATAATTATATTGAATCCTAATTAAATTTAAGAAATTAGTTTCTAATTTAAATTAATTAATTTCTATCATATTAAAATTAATTAATTAGACTCCTTAAAATTAAGAAAAATATTTTCCTAATTGAATTTATTTATTTTAATTTGACTTAGATAAATCAAATTTATGACTTTATTTGT
Source organism: Erythroxylum shatona (assembly GCA_027568895.1). NCBI lineage: Eukaryota > Viridiplantae > Streptophyta > Magnoliopsida > Malpighiales > Erythroxylaceae > Erythroxylum > Erythroxylum shatona. The sequence continues at coordinate 15,766,441 of JAOSBK010000006.1, forward strand.
TTAGAGAATTATTATTCAATTTATTTAGAAATTGTTTTTTATTTATGAATAATAAGTTTCTTGATTTATTATAAAAAGTAATTTTCTTAGTTAAAACTTTAAAAGTCTTTTCATTTATTAATTAAGAAAAATGTGCTTTGTTTAATATTTTGAATGACACTTTTCTAATTTATTAAAGAAAGATTTTCTAAATAATCAAGAAATTAATCTCTAAATAAATAATGAGAATGATTTTCTTAATTGGCAAAAGGGTCAATTTTCACCATAAGATTTACACCAATCGACAAATTTAAACCTAAGGAAGACTCTAACGTTTAGATAATGTTTAAATATAACCTTATAATAATGGAAACCTAATGGCTACAGACACTATAAGTTTTCTAAGGTCAACCAATAAGTGTGAAATACATCGTATTTTAGGGTATAGTTTGATATGTGTTTATCTATTTATTCGATTGTTTAGTATATGTTTTTGGTAGGATTGTATTAATTTGTGAATTATTTGTTTTTAAGTGTTTTTTATAGGTTAGTACAAGCATTTGAGCTTAATTATTATGTCTTTGAGATATTTCGATGTATTTGTTAGGTTTTTTAGGGTCAACAGAGAAGAACGGAGAAGTTTTGGAAAGACTTGGACCGAAACAATGGCCCATGATCGTCGCCCATCCTGCCACAATCATGAAAGAAGCGTCAGATTTGGCTCACGATCATGGCCTTCCTACCATGATCGTGACAGAGAGCTTACATTTACCTTGCCATTGTGGCCTGCGTCAAACAGAAGCGCAGACACGTAGAAAAGTCAAAATTTAAGGGTTGTTTAGACCTTTTCGACCCCCAAAAAAACCTAGGGTTACCACAAACACATCAAACACAAAAAGAACAAGAAAAAGAGGAAAAAGAGCTTCTTGCATCAGCCACCATCAAGAAACCATATAAAGAGTTCATCAAGAGATTGAGAAAGAGACGAAGGAAGAGAGACATAGAGAAGCAGCTAACACAAAGTACTTCTCAGAATAGGAGGTTTCCTGATGTTACTACCTCCGTCATCTACTTAGATTTAGTTTTCGATGTATTTCAATTTTATTTATGTATAGAATTGGGTAGCTATTGAGATAGGATTTTATGAATGTTGAGGAATGTTCACCTTTAGGTTATTTTTATCTTTGATTCAATAAAAATCTTTTTGTTTATGTTATTTGGATTCATTGTGATTAATTTCTGTACTTGCATAATTCGGTGATAAGATTGAGAAGGTGAATCGAAAGAAAAATAATTAAACTGGGCTAACAAGAGTTGGGTGATTTAATAAGAATGAGAAATCCATCAAATCAGTAATTATATGAAGAAAGATCTCACATAGGTTTCCGATAGTCTAGTGGAAAAATTCAGATCTAATTAGGATTTGGATAAATTCTGAATTGTGAAATTGTGATTTTCTATAATCTGATTAGGGTTTATAATTTAGGGCTATTAGTTATAACTCGAGAGAGAGTAATCAACCCTAGGATCGTCCAGGACCAATAATCCGATAATTCATAATTAATTAGATTAGTGTAAAAGATAAGTAAAAATTCCCTTTTCTTTCAATTGATAGTTCCTTAAGTTGATTCTTGATGTGTGTGTTGCAATTTGCTGATTTGTTAATATTTCATGATTAATTCTTGAATTAAGTTGTTTGATTGAATCAGTTAATTGAATTGTATCTTTGTTTTAGTTTAGTTAAATTTGAATTTTTGCAATTAATTTTAGCCTTAGATTTTAAGATTAGTTAACTCCTCGTAGGATTGACACCTTAGGTACTACGTGAATGACCCGTACGCTCGCGAAATATTGAGGTTTAAATATTAAAACTACATATGTCAGAAAACTGTGACCAAAGTTTTTGGCACCCTTATCGGGAAGGCGATAGTTTAATTCTATAATTTAAGACGTTTAGTTAGTTTTTACTTTTTATTTTTATTTTTTCTCTCCCTTTTCTACTTCAGAAATTGTGCTCTTATATGAACACAAGAGTTACGAGAAATTCAAGTTGTGCAACTGAAACTTTAGGTTTAGATATAAGTCAACTAGAACGAATCATTAGGAAAGATCGTCGTAACGAAGAAGAAGAAATCACGAAAACAATAATGGCCAAAGAATTTCATCAACAGTTGGATCACGGAGAGAACCAAAGACGTCAACAGATGACCCTTATGGACTTTATGAAACTAGGGTTCAATGCGGCTAGTCAACGAGTAGCTAGACCACCCATACAAGCCACATCATTTAAGATCAAACCATCTCTTCTGGACATGCTTCAACAAAACATGTAACTTTATAGACTAGCAAACAAAGACCATACTGCACATATAGTGAACTTCTTAGAGATCTGTAATAATTTTTAGGTACCATCAGATGTCAAAAGATGCAATCAGAATTAGGGTCTTTCCCTTTACCTTTAGAGATAAAACAAAGGCTTGGTACCATTCCCTTAACCCAGCCAATGTTATCACATGGGATTAGTTAGTCCATATCTTTTTAGATAAATATTTTCCCGTAACTAAAACTACTAAGATCATTAAGGAAATCACCAACTTCCAACAAGGTGATGGGGAATCAATTTACGAAACGTGGGAATGATACAAGGATTTGCAACAAAAGTGCCCACATTATAACTTACCTAAAGAATTTTTGTTGCAAACATTCTATGATGGAGTTACCCCACATACGAGAGGCACGATCGATTCAGCTTCAAGGTGATCATTAATAAGGAAGACAATTGATTAAGTGGAAGAATTAATAGAAGATGTAGCGAGTAACAGTTGTTTATGGTCGAATGAGCGGAGTAGACAAACTACTACATTCTGTGAATAAAAAGGAATTGTAGCTGCAGATCAGGTGACGAAAATGCAAGCAAAGATTAATAACTTGAATCGACAACTCAACAACATAAAGGCTTTGTCCTCAACTCTAATGAAGATCGTACAACTTAAGTGTGATCTCTGTGGACAATTAGACCATGGCACAGTGGACTGTTTCGTAATGAAGGAAGTGATCCAAAGCAAGTAAATTATATGGGAGCCTAGTATAGATGAGGAGGGGGAAACAATCCCTACTCCAACACCTATAACCCTGGGTGGAAGAATCACCCTAACTTCTCTTGGATGAACAATTCTAGAGGACAGCTCAAACCTCAAATACAATTGGGATTCCAACAAGATAAGATAAACTCAATGGAATCAAAGTTGGATAAGATTTTAGATAAGATTGGAGGCATGAAAAATGCACATAGGAGGCTTGAAAGTACATTCAAGTAAGTTACTAAGAACCATACCTATTCAATACATAATATGGAGGTCCAAGTAGGTTAACTAGTTGAAGCAATATCTACTCATAATGTAGGAACACTTCCTAGGAATACTGAATCTAACCCAAAGGAAAGGATCATATCCATCACTCACTCCCAGGAAAGGAACTTGTTCATACAAAGGGGAATAGAGATAAAGGAAAAGGACAAGTAATTGTGGAACTCCATGGAATTTAGCCAATCAAGGAATCTCGGCCTTATTTATCATAACCTATTTTAGCACAACAGAAATCATTGTCAAGTAGGGTAACGAGGAATGCTGAGCAGGTTATCTTAAATAAGGTTGAGAACATGATGGAACAAATACAAATGGGGCTTATATTAACAAAATCAGTGAAGAAGAAGGTTAAGGAGCTCGAAGAAGAAGAAAACCCTAACATAGCATAGAAGAAAAAAGATCAAGGGGATTTTTAGATTCCTTGTAGTATCAATAAAGTCAACATCAAGAGGGCATTCACATATTTAAGAGTGAGTATCAATATGATGCCCTACACCTTTAGTCAAAAGTTGGGGTTAGGAGAGTTAGTACCCACAAAGATGTTAGTAAAGATGGTCAACAAAATAGTCCATCAAATGAAGGGGATTATTAAGGATGTGTAAGTACAAGTTGATAATTTTACTTTTCCTACAGACTTCTATATATTGGATATTGGAGAAGATGTAGAAACCCCTATGGTCCTTGAAAGATCATTCCTAGCAATTGCTCACTTAATCATTGACATTGATGGGGGAACTAACTCTGAGGGTAAGAAAGCAACAATTAACCTTCAAGTTGTCAAGAGAGACAACAGTCTTCCTTTATCTTCAATGAATATCAAGGAACTCGAGGGCAATAGGAAGATATTGAGGATCTTTGAAGTACGTTCAGAAAGAAGCGATCACATAGAAGAAAGAAAAAGAAGGAAAATGATAAGGAATGTAGAATCAAAGGTATGGTAGCTCATGTGCAAATTGTTAGATTAATGATTGCACTACCATTGCACCAATTATTTGAACCACCATAAGCAAGATAAAAGCACCGAGCTACTGACGTTAAAAGAAGCGTTGCATGGGAGGCAACCCATGGAATTTCAATGTCCTTGATTTTTCTAGAAGTTTGAATTTCATTGATAGGAAATTTTGTTTTCAATAAAATCAAGAAGTACTTTGCAGAGTAGGTGATCAGTGAAGTAAACAAAGAGAGGTGAAAGGATCACAAAGAGCTAAGAAGTGATTTCAGAAAAGTGAAGAAGGAGCACAAAAGAGGGAAATTTTAAAATTGGTGGGAAACTGCAGGCCACGAAGAGCTAAGAAGTGATTTCAAAAAAATGGAGAAGGACTACAAAAGAGGGAACTTTTAAAATTGGTGGGAAACTGCAGGCCACAACCGTGGCCTATAAAAGTTTAAAGAGATAAAGTTAAAATAAAAGTGAGTGGAAAAGTAAAGTTATAATTGTACTTATCGGTGATTGGATGGTAACATAGTAAAATTTTAAGACAGCAAGGTAAAATTGCAAACACGTGTAGTTAACTTAAAATTTTACCATTTTACCATCCAATCACCTATAAGTACAATTCTAACTTCACTTTTTCACTGACTTTTATTTTAACTTTATCTGTCTAAACTTTAACTCTCCAAGCACTCTCACTTCTCTCAAGTATCGAGACAAGGAAGGAGAAATAGGGTAGCAGACTTTAAAGCACCATTCCCGATCTACATAGAGGAGGAAGGTATCTGATTTCAAACCTTCAATGTTAAACAAATTGGAATCGCTAAATATTTTGATTTCCATACACTTGATCGGCTACAATTGCGCAATAGGGTAGAAAACTTAGTAGAAAGAATTCGATGGGAAAAATTTATACACTTCTAATTCCCTGTTTACCAGGATCTCACTCTTGAATTTTTTACTTAACCTCCACCGCGAACCTAGGAATGTTGGAGAGATGTGGTTTAGATTACGAGGACAAGCATATAAGCTGAACATAGAAATTATGTGCGATATGTGTGGGTTCCCTAAGTCTTCCATTATCAACCAACACGATGATTTTTGTGCTTCTCACTAATCGAATGAGCTCACTAAGCTAGAGAGCTTCAATTCCATAAATGCCCATAACAACATCATAAAGACTCATGAGCACTTGTGGTTGCACAAATTCATGTGCCAACTTGTTTTTGATAAATCAAAAACCAACAAGTGCTTAACAAAGGAGCTTTTTATGTTATGGTACATGTATCACAGCATTCCAGTGTGCACCTTAATACACTCATATTTTCTTATCTTTATAATACCTTAACACTTAGTATTTGTTCCCATTTTATGTACACAATGATTCACTTATCTTACTTTGTGCTTTACAGGTACTTTTTGACATAAAACAAAGAATATGAGCTAAACAAGGTAGAATTAGCACAAATAGAGTTCATATTTGGAACGAGGAGGTCGAAATGAGCAAGAATGGTCGAAGTTGCAGAAATCCTAATCCTACGAGGATTAGGAATCCTAATTACACCAGGAATCCTACTCTAACTAGGATTTCCTATTTTGATGATTCGTGGCAAAAAGTAAAATCGGTGATGAAAATTATGTATGATGAGTAATCCTAATCCTACTAGGATTAGGAATCCTACTTTGACTAGGAATCCTAGTTCCACAAGGATTTCCTATCGGTAGTGTAAAATGGATTTTGTCAATGCATTTAGTTTTGTCAACTAGTACATAACTTTGGTAGAAAGCTTTTGGAATATTCTAGAAGATTTGATGACATGACAGTCCTCCAATGGTCATATGATGATGTCATCCACGTGGTCAGACACCTCACCATGCCACTTCACCCTCCTTTCCACCTTGGACATCGCAGATGAAAGCCTACACCGCCAACTCATGCGTACATATGTGTGAAAGTTTCCTCCACCATCCTTGAAGTTTACAAATCCACCTTCAAGTCTGATCTCTCTCCCACCTCCTTAAGACCAATATAAATTGGGCTACATATCAAGTTAAATTCGAATTGGATTTCTTTTCCATGGGGCAGTGGATTTCTAGACGGAGCTTTCAACAATCTTGGGCTTATATCTGAAGATCTAACCGTTGGATTGGACTGAAATTCGAGTTATACAATGTTGAAGTTACCCTTGAGAATCTGCCAGAATAATGAAATATAAGTTTGGCAAAGATTACAAGTTCAAGTCCCTTAAGGATGTGTATACCGACCTATATCTCTATATAGAGGGTCCTATTAGCTCATTAAAAGGGTTTCATGTTCTCTTCTTCTTATGCTAAGACGTAACCTATAGTTAGCTTCTCTTCATCTTTTTCTCTTAGAATTAGGTTTCTCTTATTATTGATCTTGCCAAATACAATATGAATTTTTTTAACTAGATTTCTTTTTCCAATTGTAAGAGGTAATAACCTCTAAACCCTAATTTGATTCATGAGAACTTTTTCTTAATTATTCTATGTGAGATTATGTGATGACTATGAGTTTATAATATGATCTTAATTGCTAAATCATGTGTGTTGGGTTAAAGTCATGAATTTGATCTTATTTATGTGATTTGAATGCTAAGTTGATTGTTTGAGGTAGAAGTTGCCGAATTGATTAATTGATAATAGCAAAAACTTTTAGATTTAGATAGAATTTATCAAATTTGATTTGTTTGAATATAAAATTTGGTTTGAATTATAGATAGAAGTTATCATGATTTAAATTCGAGATCTTTAGCCAATGTTTGAATTGCTCTTGCATAATTTTACATTGATTAGAAGTTATGATGCATGAATTTAGGTTTAAAGATTAGTTTACTTAAGAAACTTGACATTCGAATTGATTGATCCATTGTCACACAGAAATTACACATTGATTATCTTTTATCTTCCATTATTGAATTGATTAGGTGTTTATTAGTGAACTCTCTTGCAATTGGAAACTTGCTAAAGTTGACTTCATAGCTTCGGGTTTATTTTTTCTTTAATGTATTTATTAGTTTTAAATATTAGGTTAATTTTGTTTTCAATTAATTTTTAATAATTAAAGTAGTAGTATTAATAGGTCACATAATTTGCATATTAGAGTAGATTAAATCACATTATCTTTAAGATTTCCCTTTTTTTTCAAATATGACCTTAGTTGCATCCTTTAGATTAGTTGGTTACACAATAGCACAAGCATACACATAGCTTTTAGGAGTAATTTGGTCATGTAAATTAGCTCTAATAGCCAAGTTAAAGTTCTAATCTTGTTCTCTCATGATTTGCCGCAACCAAACTTGCTAAAATAGAGTTGATTTCCATCTAATCTTACTTTTAAATTTCTTTACTATAACATACATAGGTCTATTCTTGTTAGATTTTGTTGGTTTTACATATAGGACATTAGTTTCTCATTCATGTAGTTTAAATAACTTGTATAGATTGCATTTAGTTAGATTATTCTCTTACTTTAATGCTATCCATTATTGCTTGATTATTAAACATATTGATTTGTTTAAATTGAGTTGGGATTCATATTTTATAATTCCTCGTGGGAACGATCCCTACTTGCCCATACTACTTGTGCTAGCTTTTAAGGTTAATTTGTAAGGTCTAACGATAACTTATCAAATTTTGGCGCCATTGTCTAGGAACTAACTTTAATTTACTCCTTTCAAGCTTATTTATGTGCTTATTAAGCTCTCTTTTGTGGGCTGCATGACCAATCTATTTTATCAACAACTTACTGAAGAAGAAATCGAGCAATTTTACATCATCCAATCTCCCCATCTCGACCAATCACCACTTTAATCCCCTCTTTTTGATCCCTTTCTCTCACATGCATTGGAGGAGAGGAATGTTTCATTTAATCCTCTTTTCCAACCTAACTTCGAACAAGGCGAATCATCTTCATCAAACAAAGTATATACTCTAACCCCAATGCCTCTTCATCATCATTTTTGACTTCATGATTCGAAAGTCCCTATAATATGGCAGTTTAAGCTCAACATTATTTGAAGGAGCTTGCTGCTCCTAACCTTGATAACCATCCCTTATGTATTCATGTGGGCAATGCTAACTTTGAGTTAAAGTCTGGTTTTATCCATCTTCTTCCTTGTTTTAATGGTCTTACAGGTGAAGATCCACATACACATCTGAAGGGGCGACAGAAAAGTGGTTGTTCTCTATCCCTCCCAATTCCATCACCCAATGGAATGATTTAAAACGGATGTTCTTGGAAAAGTATTTCCCAGCATCTCATGCTGCTAAACATTTTTAGATTATTAGGAAGGGTTTGAAAAACTTTGCATGCAGTTCCCTCATCACCAAATTCCTAACCAATTGCTCATTCAATACTTTTATGAGGTGCCTTGGGAGATAAAACTCCTGATGCTACTAGATACTTGATTTCCAACATGGCAGCAAACTCCAAACAATTCAGCACTTGAGGTGAATTTCATGCTAAACGTGTGAATGAGGTAAGTAGCTCTTCCCTTGAGAATAAAGATAATGAACTAACCTCACTAATGCGTGCTATGATGAGTGGTAATGTGCAACAAGTTAAGGTATGTGGTATATGCTCAATGAATGGTCATAGTGCTGACATCTACCCAACATTGCAAGATGACCCAATTGAGCAAGCCAATGCTTTAGGAGGAGATTTCAATTCAAATCCACAGCGTAAGTGTGATCCATATTCAAACACTTATAATATGGGATGGAGAGATCATCCCAACCTACGTTATGGAAATTAATAACCACAAGCAAACAATGGAGGAAACCGTCCCTCACATCCTCTAGGTTACCAACATTCTTCTAATTTGTCACCGAGAAACACCTCTCAAAACTTTTCTTCTTCTTCTTCAAATACTTCTAATGATGATGATTTTTGGGATATTGTTAAAACAATTACTACTAACACTCTTGTAATGCAGCAAAAAATCTAGGCTAGCACTCAAAATTTAGAGAAGCAAGTTGGACAAATAGCCTCCACGGTGAATAGGTAGATGCACAAGGTTCAGGAAAACTCCCTTCCTAGGCCTTAAATTTAATGGAACTAGTCCATGCTGTTCAATTAAGAAGTGGAAAGCCATTTGGTGAGCAAAAGATGAAAGAAATAGCATTGGAGGAGGAAGAGGAACTTTAATCACACTCAGTTCCACTTGATGACATAAAAATCGAGAGTATTCCCCCCAAAAATGCCTCGAAAACGTTATGCCCCTTTGAAAGTCGAGAGTACACTTTGTGCTTCAAAGGTAGTTCCTAACTCTTTGAATACCAATTTCAAACTAACTCCACCTTTTCCCTTGAATGCTTCTGATGCTAAAACAATGAAGGGGGAGAAAGAGAAGGAAATCTTTGATCTGTTCAAGAAAGTGGAAATTAATATTCCATTACTTGATGTAATTAGACAAGTGCCCAAGTATGCCAAATTTATGAAAGAGCTTTGCACAAAAACTCAAAGGATATGAGATAGTGAGCATGGGAGAGGTAGTTTCTGCTGTTATACAAAAGAAGTTATCTATGAAGCAAAAGGATCCAGGTGCATTTGCTATCCCCTGTGTAATTGGTAATACAATTTTTTAGAAGGCTTTTTGTGATTTAGGAGCTTCAATTAGTGTGATGCCAAAACATGTTTATGAATCTCTTAGTCTTGAGCCTTTGAACAATACTAGCGTTGTCATTCAACTTATTGATTGATCTTATATGTATCCTCTTGGCATGATAGAAGATGTCTTAGTCAAAATAGGTGAATTACTTATTCCTTGTGATTTTTATGTGCTTGACATGGAATTTGATCACTCGCACAAGGGCACCCCTATTTTGTTTGGTAGACCTTTCTTAAAGACTGTTAAAACTAAGATTGATTGTGAACATGACACATTGACCATGAGAGTAGGAGATGATGTTACCTAATTCAATATTAATGATGCTCTTAAATATCCTTATGATCATTTGTATTCTATCATGTGTTTAGACTATGTTGATGAGCTTGTTAATGATCAGTTAAATTTTGACTTCAACAATGCTCTTTCGTATGGTTTTGATGATGAGAATGCCATCGTACATGTTGATGACACCATTTTCGTTACTTTAACTTGCCTATGACAATTAGGGAATTTGTTTTAGATTTGCATGTTCTCTAGTATATTCCTTATGATCTAGCTTTCATTTATGTACCTCTTTCTCATGAGAAACTTTTAACATTTATCTTGCATGCACCCAAGCTTTATTTGAAACCTTTTGCTAACAACTTGAAATATGTGTTTCTTATGGACGATGAAACTTTACCTATTATTATTACAAAGAATCTAAAAAGTGTGAAGGAAGAAAAATTGGTGACTGTTCTCAAAGAACATAAGACTGCAATTGGGTGAACTTTGGCTGATATTAAGGGTATTAGTCCTACCATGTGTATTCACCGGATACGCTTAGAGGAAAAATCAAAACTAACTAAGAAGACACAAAGGTGCCTCAATCCGCCTATGATGGAGGTGGTAAAAAGAGAAATCTTGAAAATTTTAGATGCAGCTGTAATTTATCCCATCACCGAAAGTAAGTGGGTGTCACCTATTCATTTGGTTCCAAAGAAAACTAGCATTACTGTGGTAAGAAACAAGGATGATGAAATTGTACCTCAAAGGCTGCAAAGTGGTTGGCACATATGCATGGATTATAGGAAGTTGAATCTTGTAATACGTAAAGATCATTTTCCTTTGCCTTTCATAGATCAGATGTTGGAGTGCTTAATAGGTAATATTTCTACTATTTTCTTGATGGATATAGTGGTTATAATTAGAATGTTATTGACCCTGAAGATCAAGAAAAGACTACCTTCACCTGTCCTTTTGGTACGTATGCATATAGGAGAATGCTATTTGGTTTATGTAATGCACCTGTTACTTTTCAAAGATGTATGATGAGTATATTTTCTAACTATGCATGATCGGTGTCGATGTTAGCCATGCAGGTTTCTATAGATGCTTTATCAAGGATTTCTAGAAGATTGCAGCACTCCTATGTAAGCTATTGGGAAAGGATACCAATTTTGTCTTTCATGATGCATGCAAGCATACATTTAGTAAGTTGAAAGAAAGCCTAACATCTACACCGATCATGCAAGCACCCACTTGGGAGCTTCCTTTTGAGATTATGTGTGATGCCTCCAATTATGCTGTTGGTGCTATTCTTGGCCAACGAGTTGGTAAACTATTGCATGTAATTTCTTATGTTTCTTATACTTTATATGATGCTCAATGTAACTACCATACAACTGAAAAGGAACTTTTTGCTGTTATGTTTGCTCTTGAAAAGTTTCGATCTTACTTATTGAGCAGAAAAGTAGTTGTCTTTGCTAACCATGCAACACTTAGGCACTTGATGAAGAAAAAGGAAACTAAACAGTGCCTTATTCAATGGAACTTACTATTACAAGAGTTTGATTTTGAGATTAGGGGCAAGAAGGGTTCCGAGAATCATGTTGCTGATCATTTGAGTCGCTTACATGACAAAGAGGTTGAGGCTGAACCAATCAAAACAAGTTTCCCATATGAACAGTTGTATGTGTTAACTTCTTCTTCTTACTGACTATGGTATGCTGATTTAGTTAACTTTTTGGTTACTAATGAACTACCCTTAGGCATGACCCAATCCCAAAGAGATAATTTTCAGTCTGATGCTAGATATTATTTTTAGGATAATCCTCATCTGTGGAAGATTTGTTCTGATCAAGTTATTAGGAGATGTGTACATCAAGATGAATTCAATTCCGTACATCCCTTTTGTTATACATATTCATGTGGTGGTCATTTTGGTGCTAAATGTACAACTCATAAGATACTTTATTATGGTTTCTTTTAGCCTTCATTGTTTAAAGATGCATATGAATTTTGCAAGTCTTGTGATAGCTGTCAAAGAGTAGGAAATATTTCTAAGAAACATGAAATGTTGCAGACTTATATTTTATTTGGTGAAATTTTTGATATTTGGGGTATTGATTTAATGGGACCTTTTCCTTCTTCATATTATTATCTTTATATCTTGCTTGCTGTTGATTATGTGTCTAAATGGGCGGAGGCACTTGTTACTAAATCTAATGATACTAAAATTGTTGTCAATTTTGTGAAGACTAACATTTTTCATAAGTATGGCATTCCAAAAGCAATCCTTAGTGATAGAGGCACCCATTTTTTGTAATCAATCTTTTAAGGCCTTATTGAAACAATTCTGTGTAGTTCACCGCACTTCCACAGCCTATCATCCTCAAACTAGTGTCCAAGTTGAGCTTTACAACCATGAGATTAAGTCTATCTTGAAGAAAACAATGCAACCTAATAGGAAGGATTGGAGCCTTTGATTAGATGATGCATTGTAGGCATACAGGATAGCATATAAATTGCCTATAAGAATGTCACCCTTTAGGATGGTTTATGGAAAAGCTTGTCATCTCCCTGTAGAACTTGAACTTGGAGTTTGTTGGGCTATTAAGCAATGTAATTTGGATTATGATAGTGTTGGAACCTATAGGAAATTGCAATTGCAAGAGTTAGAGGAGATAAGGAGTGAAGCTTATGATAATTCAGGAATTGCAAAGGAGAGAACCAAGGCTTATCATGATAAGATGATCGGTAGAAAAGAATTTTACATTGGGCATAAAGTTCTTCTCTTTGAGTCACGTATGAAACTCTTTCCTAGAAAGCTTTGATCTAGATGGATAGGTCCTTTTGTTGTTACTAATGTTTTTCTTTATGGTTCAGTTGAAATTTGTAACACAGGTGACAACAAAGTGTTCAAGGAGAATGGTCATAGGCTGAAACCTTTTCATGAATAAGTTGATGCATCTACACTAAAGGAAGTAGCACTTGCAATACCAAGCTATGAGGAGTAAAAGCAACGCAAGACGTCGAACCAATGACATTAAACAAAAGTGCTTAATAGGAGTCAACCCATCATTCAAAATCAGAACTACTTTCTCTTTTACCTTTACTTTTATTTTGGTTTTTTCTTCTTTTCTTGTTTATGATATTTTATGTGTTTTGCATATATGTTTTATCTTTCCTGTCCTGCTTTTATATCAGCATAGAGGACATTGTTGTGATTAAGTGGGGGGGGGGGATGGTGGGGTTGGGTTTGTGGGGGG
>JAOSBK010000006.1:15796269-15807584 GCA_027568895.1 Erythroxylum shatona
GCATACATGTGCATGAATTCTTTAATGTGTTATTTGCTCTACTTCCTTTGGTTTTAGCCTTTTCTTATCCTTTCTTTGTGGGGAGAAGATTTTGATAGTTTTGCATAAAAAAATTTTAAGTTCAAAGGGTAGTATAGGTTTCGGCCATATTCTGTTTTTGTGTTCAATGTTGATGCCACACCTTGCTCTTGCTTGAACTTGATAATTTTCACTTGTACTTGCACATAAAATTTCAAAATTTTCAAAAATTTTCAAAAATTTAAAAATATTTTCTGTTTTTGCATATTTTGCATCTTTAGTGTTTAGTTTTGTCTTTTAATCTCCCAATATTTGATAAAAGTTCTTATATTATGCATAAGATTTAGTTGATAATGATTAAGGCATAAAATTGATGAATGTGTTTTTATGTAAGTTTTAAGCTTTCAAGTTTAAGGAATGACCTTGAAACTATGCCATGCTAAGTTAATAGATGATTACCTATGCGAGCTTTTGAAACTTCAACATATTTCTTTGATGTGTGTATTCTTTCAAAGATATAATTCTCTAGAACTTGCTTGATATCTTGATAAGACTGCATTTTACATGTTTTTCATGAATATGATAAAGGCATTTAGGATTTAACCACTTAACCAAAAAGCCAACCTAAAGCACGATATCCAATAGTTAGCCCCTTTATGCTTACTTATCTTTTCTTCACTTACCATGTTTAACTTAGCCTTGTTGTTCATTTTGATCTTTCTATCCTTTGGACAAGGTTAATAGAGCATGATTTTGGCAAGCTGGATATGTGGAATGGTTGGAATTGATGAGTTTATATGGTTTGAATCAAAACTATGGCTTGATGAGTTAATGAGTATGCTTCGGCCAAGAAAAAAAGAAAAAAATGATGATGAATGATGTTGTGACATATAATGAGAAAAAGAATGAAATAAAAGTGTGGTTCCCTTGTATTTCAGTTGCTTATATATTTATAGGAATGAAAAAGATCAAAGAAGATGAGTTATTTGCTTTGAAAAAGAAGAATGGTGTAATTGGATGCATACATGTGCATGAATTCTTTAATGTGTTATTTGCTCTACTTCCTTTGGTTTTAGCCTTTTCTTATCCTTTCTTTTATCTTAACTTTAGCAAAGCCTTGTTACAACCTTGATTAAGTCCTTTTGATTCATGTTATGCAGTATATTCAATAGTGTATTTCAGATTGAAAAACAAGCTTATGGTAGAACATATCCATTGTTTGAATTTTAAGAGCTAAACATATGAGCCCTTAAACATATGAGTGTTGGAGTGTTTATCAATGAGAGAACATGTTATTTTGATATGGCATAGATTTCCTCTAACTCCTTTGTGCTATTTAGCTTGTTTCTTACATTTAAAGTGAGTTTATGAATTTTATGTTTTGATCATAGTTAACTAAGTTCCAGTTATAATATTTGCATTCTTTGATGTTGTTAGGAGGTTTGGAGAAAGGTTATACACTTAAGTAGTTTTTCTTGCATAGTGTGTTTTGAGTTTGATTTTTCACACACTTAGTTATTCTTTACTTAGTTTTCGTTTTCTTTTTTTTTTCCCTTACTCGAGGATGAGCAAGAGCTAAGTGTGGTGGAATTTGATATACTCATATTTTCTTATCTTTTTAATACCTTAACACATAGTATTTGTTCCCATTTTCTATACAAAATGATTCAGTTATCTTACTTTGTGCTTTACAGGTACTTTTGGACATGAAACAGAGAATATGAGCTAAACAAGGTAGAATTAGCACAAATAGAGTTCATATTTAGAACGAGGAGGTTGAAATGAGCAAAAGTGGTCAAAGTTGCATAAATCCTAATCCTCGTAGGATTAGGAATCCTAACTACACCAGAAATCCTACTCTGACTAGGATTTTCTATTTTGATGATTCGTGAAGAAAAGTAAAATCAGTGACGAAAATTATGGATGATAAGTACTACTAATCCTACTAGGATTAGGAATCCTACTTTGACTAGGAATCCTAGTTCCATAAGGATTTCTTATCGGCAGCGCAAAATGGATTTCTTCAACGCAATAGGTTTCGTCAATGAGTACACAACTTTGGCAGCAATCTTTTGGGAGATTCTAGAAGATTTGATGACGTGGCAATCCTCCATTGGTTATATGATGATGTCATGCATGTGGTCAGCCACCTCACCATGCCATATCACCCTCCTTTCCACCTTGGACGCCACGGATGAAAACCTACACTGCCAACCCATGCGTACATATGTGTGGAAGCTTCCTCCATTGTCCTTGAAGTTTCCAAATCCACCTTCAAGTCTGATCTCTCTTCCACCTCCTCAAGACCAATATAAATTGGGCTAGATGTCAAGTTGAATTCGGATTGGACTTCTTTTCCACGAACCAGTGGATTTCCAAACGGACCTTTCGACACTCTTAGGCTTATATATGAAGAACTAACCATTGGATTGGGCTGAAATTTTGTGTCTTAACTCATTGGGCTATTTGCATCTAAAATTTGAGCTGTAAATTATTTGCCATTTGAGAGTTATACAATGTTGAAGTTGCCCCTGAGAATCTTCCAGAATAATGAAATCCGAGTTTGGCAAAGATTACAAGTTCAATTCCCCCAAGGATGTGTATACCAACCTATACCTCTATATAGAGGGTCCTATTAGCTCATTAAAGGGGGTTCACATTCTCTTTATTCTTGTGCTAGAGCATGACCTATAGCTTCCTTCTTTACATCTTTTTCTCTTAGAATTAGGTTTCCTTTATTATTGATCTTGCCGAATACACTATGAATTTTCCTAACTAGATTTCTTTTTTCAATTGTAAGAGATAATAACCTCTAAACCCTAATTTGATTCATGAGAACATTTGCTTAATTATTCTATGTAAGATTGTGTGATGACTATGAGTTTATAATATGATCTTAATTGTCGAATCATGTATGATGGATTAAAGTTATGAATTTGATCTTGTTTATATGATTTGAATGCTAAGTTGATTATTTGAGGTAGAAGGTGACAAATTAATTAATTGGCAATAGCAAAAACTTATTAGATTTAGATAGAAGTTATCAAATCTAATTTGATTGATTATAAACTTTGGTTTGAATTATAGATAGAAGTTATCATGATTTAAATTTGAGATCTTTAGCCAATGTTTGAATTGTTCTTGCTTAAGTTTATGTTGATTAGAAGTTATGATGCATGAATTTATGTTTGAAGATTAGTTTTTTAAGAAGCTAAGAAAATTAACATTCGAATTGGCTAATCCATTGTCACACACAAATTACACATAAATTACCTTTTATGTTCCATGATTGAATTGATTAGATGTTTATTGGTAAACTCTCCTGCAATTGGAAACTTGTTAAAGTTGACTTCTTTTATCTTTAAAATTCTGAATTTTGTCAAATCTTTTAGCATTAGTTTATTTTAAGATTTAGTAGTTTTCTTAGTTAATTTTCCTTGAATTTTCGATCCAAAACCCCCCAAATTGGGAGTTAATTGGATTAGAAATTGGAGACAAATGGACTGGTTATTATTGAGGACCCATTATGCCACACATCTCACTCTTATAACTTACCCTTGCAAGACTCATATTCATTTGTTTCTCACCTTTGGCTAAATGCTCTCTTTTCTTCTCTTCTTCATTTCATTCTTCATTATTCTTCTCCATCTGACGAAATTTTCTCACCCACTTCATCACGTTGATTTTGTTCAATTCCTTCACCTTGTTTCTTCAAGAATATATTATCTCCTTCATCATGTCATAAGCAAAATCTGATCTCTCCCTCATAAATGATGATAATGGTGTGGTGTTGAGAAGCTAGGGTTATGAGTAATTTGAAGATCTTGAAGCTTAAACAAGTAGTGTGTTATTCTTCTTGATATGTTGAATGAAACATGCGTGATGAGAGTTAGATGTTAAAAGATCATGAAATGGTGATGAAAACATATTGAAGCATGGATGAGAAAAATGAGTTTACAAATGTCTTATTTTTGTGTATATTGTGAGTGATAATTTATAAATTGTTAGAGAGATGATTTTTTAGCGAGAATGATCATTTTAAATGTTATAGAATGAATGCAGAAATTTATAAAGGGATGATATATATTCTTATTCTATTTTAAGGTGTTATTAAGTGGATTGTTGGTAGCTGTTATAAAGATAAACTAGAATGAGTTTAAATCCAAAGAAAAGGCTAGTCTATTGTCTTGAAATGAGAAGAAACAAAACAAAGTTGAAAATAAAGTTAAATATGTGCTGGAATATGTTAGATGGAGTGTTTTTACTGAACATGTATCTGTATTTTGTCCATATCTTGATCTAAAGATATCCAAATGGGATGATTTCAAGTTTAGATTAAACTAGAGACACATGGATATATTTTTATGAAGGAATAGAATTTGAATTCTATCTTTACAGGATTCAAACTTTGGCTTGAAGTTAAGTACAGTGTGTTGTCAAAGTGCGAAAACATTCTGAAGGATTTTGAGTATAACTTGCAGAATACTGATCCAAATTGTGTGAAATTGGTGTCATTAGGAACTTAAAATGTATGGAAACATTTTTTATAAGAATTGATTGCCTAAATAATTCATTTCCCTTATCAAAATTTCCATGTAAAATTGACCTGAAAATCTATTTTGCAAAAAAAAACTAGAATGATGCTTGAATAAGGGATCATCAGGTACTGCACAATCGTGCATAAGTATGATCATGATAGAAAGGAACATCAGGGAGTTGCAAGATTGTGATAGAGAAGGTGCACTACTATTTGACAACTTTCAACACCCTTCACTCTTTTGACCATATCTCCTTCTCTGAACCTTTGATTAACTTGAAATTTGAACCAGAAGCTTCTCACACATTGTCCTTCCTCTCCACCAAATTTCATTGTCATATGAATTAACTAGGGAAAGGATTTGTAAATGGTTGATTGATGAACTTGGGAAGATTAAGTTTCGCAAGATATGATATATAAATGTATCTCCATTTGGAAGTTATGAATTGTTAATGATATAAAAGTGTTTTTAGAAATGTTAATATGATTATAAGGGGGTGAGTAATGTGTATCAAGTAAGAATGAATGAGAGTTTGTATATTATGAGAGCATACAATGCTAAAGAAAGAAATGACTAGTAATTCAATTATAATATTAGAATAACCAAGTGTTCTTGAGGTGTAAATCTAAGAATAAGCTAGACACATACAAATGAATAAGGTTTGAATGATCAAGAGAAGTGATTAAGGAAACATACTCGGAATAGTCAATTTGAGCATGCATTATACATTACACTTATATATATGTGTACAGTTGAATGTTTATATGATTAAGCAATTAATAATGTGTGCATAATATGTGTATTGCATAATAATAATATGTAGGATAAAACGTCCTCATCTAGACGTTTCCGAATCAAGGAAGCAAATACTAATCTGTAACGTACGATGAGTCAACCTAGTTGGTCTCACTTTCGTTATTTGTTCTATTATAAATTTCTACATTGAATTACTACTAATATGATTCAAATGAATGTGTTGATTCCGGACAATAAATATTTGAGGCATTTGATGATGCAAAAATCATTAGAAGTGCTCCTTAAATGTGAATTTGAATGAATAAGTGATACTCAATTGTTGAATGTCGGACCAAAGTTCGATGATAGATGTGAATGTGAATGTGATACTGAAATTAAGTGACTGATAGAATTTATATAAATGTGACACATTTCATTACATGAATGCATGATAACATAAAGGAAGCAAATGCTAATCTGGAGTATACTGTGAGTCGACCTAGTTGGTCTCACTTTCATTGTTTGTTCTATTCTAAATTTCTTACTCATATGATTGATGTGAATGTCTTAATTCTAGACAATAAATGTCCAAGGCCTTTGATGCATGTAAAAATTATTGGAAGTGCTCCTTAAATGTAAATTTGAACAAATAAGTGATACTCAACATTATTGTTGAATGTCGGACTAAGGTTCGATGATAAATGTGAATGTGAATATGAAACTGAAATCAAGTGACTGATAGAATATATATGAATATGATGCATTTCATTACATGAATGCACGACAACATAAAGGTTGTTGTGACTAAAGTAGCTACCAAAAAAGAGCTTAAAGCTAAGAATGTGGTAAGAGTCTCTGGCTCACTATGTAAAATGAGCCTTGTATCCCCAAAAGATAAAGGACAGTTGTTAACAAGCCCAGTATCCACAATGGATACGGGACAGTTATAGGCATTTGGTCACAACAATAATAATTGAAAGTAAGTCTCATAAGCATTGTATATGCATCTGATATGTATGATTTAAGTGGTTGAAATAAATAGTTTGAATGATTTATGAATGTGAAATATGATTTAAGTAAATATGAAATGTATGTGACTCAACATGTTGAATTGATGAAGTGGTGTGAATCTTTTTAGTATATGAATTAATATGTTATGTGATTAAGTGAGCCATCGAGGATAGTCCACTCACTGAACTCACAAAACTCAACCCAAAATTTGCAACAATTTTTAGGCTTAAAGAAGATCTCCAATTAGACAATATGGAGTCTAGCCACGACATTCAGATAAAAGATAGAGGTCAGGATCAGTTTGCATTTACATGGATTTTTCTGTTATTTTTATTGAAGAATGTATTCCGCAATTATTGTACCATATGTATCTGAATAATTTTGTTTTGTAATGACTTTCCGAATTAGAAATGTTTGTAAATGAGATTGACCAATGAGTGTAATAATAATTGTGATTATTATGTTTATAAAAAATGGGCCCAATTTGATTAGTGGTTTTCTGTAATACGTGTATGATATTTGAAAATTTTTTAATAAGTTCGATTGTTTAACTATCCTAGTGCACCACCCTTATAAAGTGTATTTTCTAATACCATTGGTATGTTAAAGGATATGCACGATGAGAGTACGGTGCTACAATTTGGTATCAGAGCCCAGATTTAGTATCTATATGGGCATTTTTTGAAATATGTGTCAAAGTACATGCATTTTAGACATGTCTTAGCATGCAACGACAACTGATCCCCAGTTTGAGTCGCATGTATGAGCATTTGTTAAGTGTTTAAACTATTAAAAACAATGAGAAGGATGACGATATGTCAAAATGTGAGAAAATGAAGGTTTACGGATATTTAGAAGTGAGAAACAGTATTTAGTTTTGTATGATAGAGAAAGATTCACTACATTTGTATGTGTGGTTGTATCATTGAACATGATATCAATATTGTAATGCGATGGTATACCCTTAAGTATGATATAGATGTTAATATATTATAGAGGGTTAATTAAGGAAAATAAAGATATGGTATAAATGACAAGATTTAAAGTGTATAAACAAAGCTGGATGAAAACAAAATGTTCTATAATCTTGAGAGGCTGAAATTAGGCTTGGAATGTTTGTTTGATTATAGTGATAAGAGTTTATGATTCAGTGTAAGAATATATGCAATTAAGATTAGAATTTCATAATGGTTAGGCCTCTATAATTCTGAACTGATTGAGGATAGAAGATGAAATAAATGACAATAGGAAGATGAGATAAAAATGAGGAGAGAATAAAAGGGGAATGAAGTAGACATCAATGACTTTACATGAGATGAATGATATGTAGTAAGGAGAAGGTTAGAAATGCATACAAGATATGATTTTATGTATAAATAAGATTAAGAAAAAGATGATGAATCAAATGAGTAGAATTTTGAGAGTTAATGCAATCAATATGGTAGTTGAATTTATTATGAAAGGATGTAGCAATAAAAGACGTAAATTTTAAAAAATTAAAGTAAAATAAATATTAGTATATGTGTTAATGCGAGGAAGAAATGAGGAAGAAAGTGCAAGGCACGATCGTGGCCTCACCCCCATGACTGTGGCCTCACCTCACGACCATGGCCTAACAAAAGTAAGTTTCTGTCATGATCATGGCAGTTGATCATGGGCAAGAATAAAGAGAGAAATGTTGTCTAGGATCAATTGAGATCAAAGTATTATTATTGTAAGATATAAATTGGCGATTTGTCAGAAATAAATCTCTAAATAGAATGGGATGACCTTGATGATACAGACCTAAGAATACGCAATAATAACCATGTCTACTACTTCATTGAGTTTTGGTAAAAAGAACATTATGACCTTGTAAGAAACGATAGAAATTGATCTTCTTGAGGTATTAAGAATGGCTAATAAGCAATAATGAAAACAGTTAATTGATAAGGATTACATGAACAATATAGATGATAGTAGCAAGAAATCTACCTTTGGACAAGAATTTCACTGAATTAGGTTAAGTAGACCAAATGGTTTATTTCTAAGAATGAACGATGATGTAAAAATCATAAATGAATATTGGAGTCTCGTTTCTAACTGAGATTAGGCATAAGAGGTAGAATATGCTACTGAGAGTGTATGTATTTTTGTTTGATGTAAAAAATCTAACTATGTGATTAGATTCTTGAATTTGAGGAGTCACTATTTCTAATATGAGGAGAACTTAAGTCCACACTATATTCTATGCAAATATGTTTAGGAGATACAAGTTAGATTTGATGGATGTGTTACCAACTCAGGAAGTTAAGATTGTAAATAAATTGAAATGTGTGGAACAAGTAGTATGAATGAACAGACATTAGAATAAATCAATGAGAAATCAAAGGAAATCGAATGAATGGAGAAATTCATTTGAGAAAAGAAGTCAATTGGGAAAATGAAAGTAATTTGAGATAATATTACCTCATTTGAGGAACTAGTTAGCTAAGGAATTACGAGAACTAATCATGGGCGCATTGAGGTTTGGCAATATCTGTTTGCGTTGACAAATGCCCCCGTCAATATTTATAATATAAAGAATAAAGTGTCCCAATTTTGCTTGGATCAATTAGTGACTATGATCATAGATGATATATTGAATGTATTCAAAAAGTTGAGAAGAATATTTTGAATACTTGAGGTAAATCTTGCATATCATGAAGGTAGAAACAATTATATGCCAAGTTTAATAAGAGTGAATCTCAGCTTGATCAAATAAAGTGTTAGGTCGTATAGTATCTGAAC
This sequence comes from Erythroxylum shatona, assembly GCA_027568895.1. Classification (NCBI taxonomy): domain Eukaryota; kingdom Viridiplantae; phylum Streptophyta; class Magnoliopsida; order Malpighiales; family Erythroxylaceae; genus Erythroxylum; species Erythroxylum shatona. The sequence continues at coordinate 15,805,341 of JAOSBK010000006.1, forward strand.
ATGGCATATTGGGAGACCCAAAGAAAGTAGAGGTAATGATAAAGTGAGAAACTCTAAGAAATATATAAGAGATCTAGAGTTTTCTGGAACTAGTTGTATATTGGATACTACTAGAGACTATTAAAGAGTTTTTACTAATCTTAGCCCTTTAACAAAAATGTCTGAGGAAAAATGTGCAAATCATATGACTGATGAATCTAAAAAGAATTTTGAGGAATTATAACACCAATGTTGATTATATCATTTGGATTTAGAGATTATTTAGTATATGATGAGGTTTCACATTAGAGATTATGATGAAATCTAATGCAACATAATAAAGTGATTGCATACGCATGGAGACTGTTAAAGTCTCATAAGTTGAATTGTTCGGAATATGATTTAGAATTTGTTGCAATAGTAATTGCTTTGAGATCTTGGAGAAATTATATGTAAAGTGAAACATTTTGCATCTATATATAAATATACAAATAATTAAAGTTTAGGTAATTATTAAGTTTGAAAGAATTGAATATGACACTGAGACAATGGATAGAGTTACTTGAAGATTATGATGTATAAATGAGTATTTCCCAGTAAAGCTAGTGTTGTAATATGATGCATTGAACAAAAAATTCAATCGTGGTTTAGCACAAATTTAGATATTGAGGTTACCAAATCTAGTGCAGTAAAGAGCACAGAATGTCAAGTTGAAGTTTGGGCAAATCAAAGAAATCATGCTTAACTTCAATGAAAATTTTTCGAGGGCCAACAGAAAGTGAGTCTCATGAGCATTGCATATGCATATGATATGTTTGATTTAAATGATTGAAATAAATAGTTTGAGTGATTTCTGATTGTAAAATATGATTTAATTGAATATAAAATGTATGTGACTCAACATGATGAATTGATGAAGTGATTTGAATTTTGTGAGAATAAGAATTAATGTGTTATGTGATTGAGTGAGCCATCGAAGATGGTCCACTCCCTGAGTTTGCAAAACTCAATCCAAAATTTGCAACATTTTTCATGCTTAGAGAAGATCTCTAGTTAGACAAAGTGGAGTCTAGCCAACACATTTAGATAAAAGATAGAAGTCAGGATCAGTTCGTGTCTGCAGAGATTTTTCTATTTTTTGTATTGAAAAATGTATTCCACAATTATTGTACCATAAGTATCTAAATAATTTTGTTTTGTAATGACTTTCCAAATTGGAAATGTTTGTAAATGAGATTGATTAATGAGTGTAATAATAATTTTGATTATGATGTTTATAAAAAAGGGGCCTAATTTGATTAATGGTTTTCTATAATATGCGTGTGATATTAGAAAATTTTGTATTGAGTTTGATTGTTTGACCATCCTAGCACACCACCCTTGTAGAGTGTATTTTCGAATACCATCAGTATGTTTAGGGATATGCACTATGAGAGTGGGGTGCTACACTTAGATCGAAACAATGGCCCACGATTTTGGCATACCATGATCGTGACAGAAGCAAGGGAGATAACCCATGTTCATGGCCAAATCGCTATAATCATGACAGAACCATAAGTGGCACAAGATCACGGCCTGCATCGGGCAAATGCCCAGACATACAAAAAAGTCAAGTTTTGAGGGCTTTTTCAGACCTTTCGACCCTAAAAAATCCTTAGGGCTACCTAGAACACATTAAATATGTAAAGATAAGAAAAAAGAGAAGGGAGCTTTTTGCATCAACCACCATCACGAAACCCTAGAGAGAGTTCATCGAGAAATTGAGAAAGAGACATGGCGAAGAAGCTTACACCAAGTACTTCTTGGAACAGGAGATTCCCCATCATTGCTGCCTCCATCATCGAATCTATTTTCCAATGTATTTCCATTTTTATATATGTATAGAACAGGAATAGTTGTTGAAATAGGATTTATGAATGTTGAGGATTGTCTAAACTCACCTTTAGGTTATTTTTATCTTTGATTCAATAAAAATATAATTGTTTATGTAAATTGGATTCATTATAATTGATTTATGCATTTTCATAAATTGGTAATAGACTGAGAGGGGGAACTGATGAAAAATAATTAAATTGGGCTAATGTGTTGAGACTCGATCCGGAAACCGGATCCCAACCGGAAAAGCAGAAACAGAAACGAAATACCAAAATGCGAAAAGCAGATCGACACCGAATCGAACAAACGAAATCGAAAACCAAAGCGAATGAAACGAAACGAATACGAAGCGAATCGGATCGAATACAAATTGAAAACGAAAGCAAAAGC
>JAOSBK010000006.1:15817504-15837718 GCA_027568895.1 Erythroxylum shatona
TTAATTTTTCAAATTCTCTCACTTTCTTTCTTTATTTCTTGATTTTCAACTCCCATTTCAATCAACTCATTCACTTTCAATTTCATAAACCATACCAATCTACTCAAAACCCGAAGGTATCAAAATCAAAATCATTTTTTTCTTATCAATTTCCTTTAAGTATAAATACCTTTATACCTAAACATATACATAATAACACTCATTTCTTTTTAATCATTATTTCTAAATTCCACTTAAAAATCGAGGTCCAACATAATGAGAGTTAGATAATTTAATAAGAATGAGAAATCAATCAAATCGGTAATTATGTAACGAGAGATCTCACATAGGTTCCGATAGTCTAGTGGAAAGCTTCAGATCTAATCAGAGTTTGGATAAATTGACAATTGAGAATTGCAATTTTCCATTATCTGATTAAGGTTTATTAATTTAGGACTTTTGGTTGTAACTTGAGAGAGAGTTATCAACCCTAGGTTGGTCTAGGACCAATAATCTGACATTTCACAATTAATCAGGTTAGTGTTGAAGATAGGTAAAAATTTCCCTTTTCTCTCAATTGGTTAGGGTTTATAATTTAGAGCTTTTGGTTGATTGAATTGATTCATTGAATTCCGTTATTGTTTTAGCTTAGTTACTGCTGAATTTTTGCAATTTGTTTTAGCCTTAAAGTATAGGATTAGATTAACCCTTCTCGTGGGATTGACAACTTAGATATTACGCAAACTACCTGTACGCTTGTGAAATATCGAGGTTAAAATATTAAAACTTACACATATTAGAAAATCGCGATCAACAATCTAGGCTCATTCTAAGCATTAATCAAGTCCAAATAAACCAATTTAGAGTGACTTTTCCTCAGCTTTTTCAACATGTACACAAGGTAGAAATTAACATTCCAGAGCTAGGCATACGATCGTGGGGGATCTTGTCATGATCATGACAAAAGCTAGTACAATAGGCCACAATCATGCACTGTCTCTCTTCCTCATTTCTTCACAAATTTCACATACTTAGAGACATCACTAACACTTGATTTTTTCCAAAATTCATGTCATATAAAGCTACTTCATTTCATACTAGTCTAGCTTCCATACTAGTTATATTAAATCTCACAAAAATCTACTCATTTGTTTCATTGCCAATCACTTTAAACCATCATACATGTAGTCCTAATTTTTCCAAATTTGAAAACACCTTAATAGCAACTATTTTTAGTGTAAATTCCTCATCAATTATGCTTCCAATCCTAACTTAAATCATCCATATAATAGCCTATAAACTACTATTTTCATGCATCCAAAAACAAAATAGAAAAGTAACTAATTCATCCATCATTTTCTAGCACAACTTCAACGTTAACACTACATTCAATCCATCCGAATTCAGTCATCACAAAATTCTACTAACACATGCCACAAAGATCAATATTTCACTTGTATAGCTCAAATGCCACCTCAATGTATCACGCTTGCTTTGCCTCACATGCATGCAAGATCATCTCAAGAACAAGGTAGGAGTCATATGGTTTCAGCAAAGACAAGAAGATAACTATCTTTATAAAGGATTTTTGCAAGTTCTCATAAATGCCAAACATATCTTGTTCCAATTCATTTTTTAACTTAAATTGGAAAAAAAAGGTGAGGAAATTGAACAAAATTTAGGCAAAAACACAAAGATGTAAGGGAAAAGTAAGTTTCAAAAGTGAGAGGAAGAAAAAGAAGAGAGTTTCAATGTAAAACAACAAATGAAAAGGCTTTTCCATGTGTGTGTCATGTGTTGTGAGTGGAGGACGACTTTAAGGACACTTGTCAAGTGTCAAGGCTAGCTACATGTCCTCTCTTTAGGCTACCAAATGTCACTCAGTTCCTCTGCCACTTGTCACTCAATTCTCTAAGTCATTTGTCACTCAGTTCTCTAAGCCATTTGTCACTCAAGTCTGCTGCCATATATCACTCATTTTATAGACTTAGTCATCCTAAATTCTCACATGTCAACTTGCCTTGTTACTTGAAAATTTTCCGAGTCTAAATGCACATATGAATTCATCAATCTCTTAATTGTGACAAATAACTCCAAATTACTAATTATAATCCATCAATTCTTTTTATTGGTCAATCAAAATACAAGACATTAGAAATGCTAATCATGTCATAATTATTTAGAAACTTTCATACCAGGAACATATCAATTGAGTGCAATTTTTCTAAATCAAAATTCATGTGTGTATATGCTCATGTTATGCATGTGAATGAAATCATAAAATCATATTCCAAATGCACCAAATTCATTCTAATATGATGCAATTTATGTGACTAACAATTTAATCCTTCGATAGGTTTGGAAACTGACTATTACAAAAAAGTGCCTGAAGTGCACTTTATTATAAATGACAATGATTTAGATGAAGAACCTGCTAGGTTGATTAGATAACTAAAGACTAGAGGAAGTCTTGCAAAACAAGTTGAGAAAATTTCTGAACATAAATAAGCCATTGATGTTGAAAAGAAAGAGGAAAAAGAATCCAAAAAAAGACAAAAAGGAAGAAATAAAGAAAGGCAAAGTGCTTGTGACTGAAGATGCTATTAAGGATCCCATTGATAGAAATAAGTTGTTTCATAAAGAGATGATTCCTAAGGAAAAAAGGGCAAAGAAGATAAAGATAGTTGCACAAAAAGGAAAGACATCAGTACCAACAAAAATGTTTCAATCAATAAAAGATGAAGTCTGTTATAAAATACAGTATAAGAAAAGAAAGCTAGTTGCTGGGCGGATCTTGCCTCCCATGATGTTTGATAACATAGGTATACCTATCTTTCCTACTTTGTTGCCCTTGATTAGGAAAATTTTTTGAAATTAGATGAGACCATATGTGATAAGCTAGTCTGGACATTCTACACATGTATGATAAAAGAAGAAATTAATGGAAAGCTAGTCATTATCTCATGGGTATGTGAATGTGAAAATTTAATTTCTGAGTAAATCTTAGGAGATATACTAGACGTAGCTCGTATAGTGAGAACTAATTTTCCATGTCATAAGTGGGATGTCGATGATCTGGAGCTAGTAGAAGTTGTCAAATCCATCTATTTTCATGTTGAGAACACCCAAGATGGGAGACCCTAGAGCAAGCAATTAGACTTACTACCATGATGTCTTGCATCGTTATCAACTACTTCAATTTTTCTCAAGAGTAGCTCAGCTAAAAGGTGTAGCTTGCTGAACACTTATGTAGTGTATAATTTGCTAAAAGGGAACAAAATGAATCTTCTAGTAATGATATTGAGATTCATGGTAGATAAAGGGAATCATATGAATACCATTAATTGTGTGCCTTATGGATTGTTGCTCACTAATATTTTCACCTATTATGGATTTCCTTTTGTAAATCTAAACTAGTACGCACTAGTTAAGTTTCACCCTTCCATTCCTTACCAATTTGGATACAAATTGCAAAACAATGTTAGGGTAAAAAATGATCTAAAAGAATAGCAGAAAGCTTAGATCCTGCTCCAAACCAATAAACTTTTGTCCCTCCTCAGGATAAAAAATAATACAAATCTCCATCAGCAGCTGAAGGGCATTCAAACCAATCAAGAACAAATGCAAGAACAAATAGATAGCATGTAAAATCAGCTTCTTGATATGCAAATTTTGCTCATAAGAATCATTGAATCTCTTCAATAACTCTGTTGCTATTTCTTTTCTGCTTGGCTCATTCATAATTATGATTTTATTTGATGCATTAATTACTCTTTCCTTCTTCTTTTTTTATAATCACAAAGGGGGGAGAAATAGTATACTTTGCACTTCATGATATATTTACTCTACATGCATTTATCTATGATATATTTTCAATATTACCTTTATGATATATTTGTTATTGTTGACATAGTCTATTGAAATGTTTAAATATGTGATAAACAAATGATAGGCTCTTTCCTTTAGAAGTCAAGTTCCTTCTAACTGTGAGTAAAGTTTATAGGTATCTTTCAAAACCCTTTATTATTATTTGAATTTTGAAAATATATCTATTATTGTTTGTTATCATCAAAAAGGAGAAGATTGTTGACCAAGGTTTACGATTAACCCTTTTTATGATAACTATATAATATTTCAAAATTCAAATTGAATTTATTTCCTTATATATTTATCAATATATTTCTCATAAGGAAATAAAATCATAAGATAAATGCTTCGTTTTTGGCAGGAACCTTCTTTTTTGAACTTACCTTATTTAGTTTACAATATCTGAAATGATCATGCTAATCCTATATTTTTTGACAATCAATTCTGAGACATTGCCATATTTTTTTCTCTTTAAGATTGAATATTGAAGATTCTAGCAAAGATGATATTGAAGATACAAAGTCAACCTAGAACGAAAATGATTCCATGGCTAGCTGAAGGAAATGCCTACTTAAGGAAGAACTACTATAGTTGCAAGACACACAAATATACAGAAAAATCAAAGAAGCCAAATTTTTTATATACATTCACAACATCAATACTTTTGAAAGTCATATCATTATCAAATCTCTTATATTTTAGAAAGTGAAAAGTATTTTGAGAGAGTGATCATTGAAGCTCATACTGAGCAAATTACTTTGTCATTCGTGGAGAGCTTGTAGAGGCTAGATAAATACTACTAGTATGGAAGGTTGAAGAACCTTGAAAAATATTTACTTGAAGAGGTTCATGAAATTACTACTTGGATTTAATAGTGAAACACTCAACTTAGAGACTTGGGGACTAGATGTAGGCTTAGGTTATAAGCTATACCAGTATAAATTGATCATTTCATTCTTTTTATCATCTTAACTTTTAAATTTCTGCTTTATATTGTTTTCATTTTCATTTTGCAATTCTGTTTTTAACTTCGCAAGAGGTTCCTTTTAGTTTAACAAGCTCCTCCTGTTTTAATTGATGCATGATAGTTAAATTTTCATATAAGTGATCCCTGAACCCTTAATAATTTTTATTTATTTTCCTTTACTAGTTTATCCACATTATTTTTGTTAGGTTAGTGCATGAATCATTTTTGATAATCTTTTGCTTATTTAATTTATTTGTGATAGATATAGTTATGTAGTCTTGTGGGACTACTCCTTTGAACTTATTTCAAATTAAATTATCTTACTTAGTACAGCTGACTTTGTATGACTGTAGATAGATTTATTGTATCAGCATTCATGATAGATAAATATGCTACTTCAAATGCCACTATGATGTACCTTTAAACCATCAAATATCATTAATTTTAAAGTATAATTAATTGAAAAAATAATCTGACTAAATTTTCTTAGTAAGCCCGAAAGGTTTTAGAACATTTCATGAACAGGTCTAAAGTTTAATAAACTGTTTCTACTTTTCAATATGAAAAAAAGAAGCTGATATAAATTGTAGCTGAGATAGCAATTAATGGATACATCCACATAAAGGAAGACATGGAAAGAGCCAAAAGTCCCAATCAGATTAACAGTGAAATGATAAAGTGCTTTCATGGTCCAAGAAGTAGAGGAGAGGAAAAAGTACCCAACCACCGCTAACCTTGCTCGCTGCCAATCGGCTGTGGGGTTCACAGTACATCTCATTAGTGCTCAACCCCCGTTCTACACGAGCGCCTTTTAGCTGCCTGACTGGTAGTTGCATATTGTCTTCGTCCTTCCCGTATTTCTAAAGCATATCAACCTTTGGGATTTAAAGACGTTCGATTTGCGTGTTAACTAAACTATTAAAAAAAAAACCGTTTAAAAAGATTGTATTTGTATTGAAACGATGCCATGCTAGACATAAAGGTGGGTCAAACCAAGTGTCACAAATAAAATTTAGAATTGATAGAGGTAATAAATAAATGTTTTTAGAAAGTTATAATATAAAAAAAAATACATTTAATCATATAATGTTGAACTGCATGAGACAATAATTGACAAAAAGTTCGGTCATCTCACATCTGAAAAGAATATTCAATAATAAATGTTGGAGACAAAAGGGTATTTTGACCTAATGCCCAATCCAAAACAAAAATTAAGTACTTTTTAAGCATACGATGTAAAAGTAAAAAAGAAAAAACAATTTTCTATCTTTACTTTTCTAAGAGAGCGACGTCTTGCGTGAAATTTTTATGTGTTGGCGCAAGGCAATTCTTATATAAGTCCACGTGCTTTGAGAGTAAGCATATTTTGAATCACGTTTTTCATTAGGTAACTAGTAAATTAATTTATTATATCACAATGTTGAGTTAGTTCAGATTAGACAATTACCCTTTAGATGAACTGTTGTTCTTTCTAATTTGAATTTGAGGACTATTAAGAAAAAATTGGTGTTTGTTATAAAAGATAGAAATAATATGGTGTACCACTAATTGTAGATGCACCATTCAATAGTTAGTGTACATATGGATTGGTTTGGTTTTACCTAACACAAGAATGAAGTAGGTGATTATTGATTTGGTTTTACCTAACACAAGAATGAAGTAGGTGATTATTGGTTTGGTTTTACCTAACACAATAACACATATGGAGTAGGTGGTCACATGTGTATTAGGTGGTTGAAATGTACTATAAATAGAAGGTTTGATGTAAGAGAGATATGAATGAACTTATAAGAATAAATCTTCTCTCCCAACTACTCTGAAATTGTAATTCTGGTTTTATAATAGTGTTTTGGCCAAAGTTGTTATTTTTCTGCGGTCGATTCGATGCTGTGTTTAGTACGTTAAAATTTGGATTTCATTAAACAGTGAGGGGAGAATGGCAGATGGAGTCAATTCTGTGGATGAAAGGAATGAATATGACGCTCTGGTGAGGATGATCGATTGCCGAGGTTTTGAGGAGCTGTTTTTCTTTTCAAGAATAAGAATAGAATAAAATATCTATGTGGGCAAATTGAAAGTGACAGATGATAATTGTCACTTAGTAATGTAAGAAGTTACGTAGGACCATGCATCAATAATGTACGTACTCCACATTCCCGTTTGTCTTCTTTCTCCAGTTCCTCTTTTTCTAGTCGTCCTTACCTATTTACATTCCATTTAATTCTTGAACTTTTCAAGATGAAGGATAATTACATTTTCTAATAATTAAAAAAAACTTATATTTTTAATGTCAATTGCATTGTTACCTTTTTCATACGGAAGAACGTGTCACAATTCTTTTGTGATGCGAACTAATCTTTATAGAAAAATAACTTCTAAACTATTTCATACATTATTTAATTAAATTACGTGGTTGGTCTTTAAAATTATACAACTCAAATGGTTGCACAAAATGTATCACCTTTTGTAGAAAAAATTAATTCTCGTTAAATGATATGAGTTACAATGACATTTAAGATTTACATACGATGAGATACATTTAAATTAAGAGAAAACTAAGATAAATAAATATTTTATGATACAATTTAAAGAGTATACGACAAATGGTTAAGATCACAAATCATATCTATTCATAACCCTCCACAAGCCCATAGATGCAGCTCCATTAATCGAGACTTGTTTCTTAGGAGGTGATTGATAGAGGCTTGGTAAAAAGACTGTCATTTGATCAGCTATAAAGATAAATCTAACATGTAACATCTTGTAGACAACATGCTCCCTAACAAAATCAAAATCAAGCTTAATATGTTTGGTGTGAATAAGAAATACCTAATTGATTTTTAATTATTTTCATGCTATAATATGGCATTTTGGGTACAAGAGAAGTCAAGTTCTTTGAGTAAAGAGTTAATCCAAAGAAGTTCATCTGCAGGATTTGCAATTGCCTTGTATATTCACTCTTAGTTGATGAGCATGAGACGGTAGTTTGCTTCTTGGACATCTAGGAGATAAGTGAATTCCTATAGTAGACTGTAAAGTTGTTTGTGAAACATTTATCATTCAAACCACTACATATTCAATGTCTGTAAAGCCACTTCATAACGCTGAATAGTATTACCAATAAGATTCTAATTTTGAGGTCAAGTAATTGAACTCCACGTCTAGTTAGAAAGAAGCGTAGAAATATCATCTAATATGGTTTCCCTTCACTTCTTGGATTTTCGTGCCCGTGAACAAGGAGACTCAAATTGAAGATAATTTACATGTTCTACTTTTTCATAGAAAAGTGGGCTTCTTTATATTTCATTATTCTAGATCTCCTAAGAAACTCTACAATTCAAGAAAATGTGATTAGATGACTCAAGACCTCTTTTGCACATTACGTATGCGCTATTGATGTTTAAGTAATTTAAGCTATCTAGTGTGGGCATTGATTGGGAGCCACAATAGAAATGAAACCTAGGAGGTAGATCCTGCTCCATACAAATTTCCATTAAGCAAATTTACGTCCCTTGTCCCCTAGGGCTTCCCTACTAGATGAGTTAGTGTATATCTTTGTGTGGTGCCCAGTCTATATATATTTGTCCTGTCTCTAAGGGATAAGATTATGGTCTAGTAGATGAGCCTATATGAAGTTAGGAACTCCTTACCCCTATTATTGATTGATCCACACATTAACTTTGAAGTTTAAAGGAATTCTTTCGATAAGAAGAGGTAAGATTAGACTACTGCAAATTGGCCCTAACTTGGACAAATTATCATAAAATAGGGAAGTTGTTTGCCCATCCTCAATTTTATATGTACACTTTCCTCCTAATTCACTCTTAAGCTTTAGCAAGTCCTTGATAAATCAAGAGCTATAGAATGTACATTTTAATGTTCATTTTGACTACCAAAGGCTTCTTCTTCTTATAATTATTGGTATCAATCCATTTGGCCAACAATGAAGGCTTGTTATTTAGGATACTCCATTTCTTTTTCCCTAAGATGACTTTATTGTTAGTGCTAATACGTGCTACACCCAATCATCCTTCTTCATCTTCCTAGGAAACTTTACTATTATCACTAACCCATAGGTACCTTTTCAATTTCTTTGATCAAACTTTTACATAGTAGAAAATGAGAAGACCAATACATTTGAAAGGAGATTATAACATTTTTTATTATCAAGAATCTCCCTATTGTAGTGAGGGATTTGTTGCACCAACATTTCACTCTTCTTTGAATTTTCAACTAAAGGAATATGGTCCCTAAACTAAATTTTCTTTATAGTTATAAGAATTCCTTAGTATTTAAAAGGTGGATTCATGATCTAAACCTCAAAGATACTTAAAATCTAATCCTTATTAGAGTAAGCACTTCCTGAGATACAAATATAGCTTTTGTTCCTATTATCTTCCAAACCAGAAAGCTCTTTGAAAACCTTAAGAGTGGCTATTACCAAGTTAACTAAGGGAATATGAGCACTAGAGAAGGTTATCTTTAAAAGAAAGAGAGGATAGACCAACCTTCCTATACTTTCTACAGAATCTATAGTTAAGGATTAGAGATGATGTTAACTTTGATTAATCTTGTAAATTCCTCCATGTATAAAATGAAAAGGTATAGAGAGACTGGATTTCCCTGTCTCAAGCCTTTAGCTCGTAAGAATAATAGAGTTGGCTCTCCATTAATAAGGACACTGTAAGAGGTAGATGTAAGGTAAAGTTTGGTCCTATTTAAAAACTTTAAAATGAAATAAAAAGCCTCCAAGATATTAAGTATGAATTCCAGCTTATATGTTAAAAGCCTTGAAGAAATCAATTTTAATGACATAGTTTTAGGGGCCATTTCTTATGGAATAACCATTGAATAGCTCTTGATTCACTGGAATATTATCCCTAATAGATCTGCCATCTACAAAGGCTTTTTATGAATCATTAATAATTGATTTGAGCACCAATTTCATCATATTAACAATGATCTTAGAAATGATTTTGTATAGGAAATTGCAATAAGAGATAGGCCTAATATCATTCAAAGAGGAAGGATTTAGGCATTTAAAAACCAAGTAAATAAAAGAATTATTGTTTTTCTTTAAAATTTTACCTCCTTAAAAATAGCTCTACTATAACATCAATGATTGTTGTTTTGATAGTGCTTTGATTTAAAAAAACCATTTAAGCTATCAAGTGTCGAGAATTTAGTAGAGTTGAGTTCAAACACCACCTTTTCCCACTTCTTGAGTGACTAGTTTTGTCAGAGATATAAAGGGATTAATAAGGAATTGAGAGCTAGAGTGTCAATAATGTAACATACCACTTCCATAGAGCATATGGCCAAACATACCAGAGGATATTCGAAAACATACCCTATGAGAATGGCATGTTAGAACAATCACATTAACTTATTTAAGGCATCACATATATCACAAGCATTTCAAATGATCAATTCTTCCCATTTTATTCACAAACATCAAACTTATATTGTAACATTACAATTCATAATCCATGTATATACATTACATATAATTTGAGAGTTCAATACTCCATACAAAATGTTCAACATGAAATGAGATGCTAACTAAAAATAGTATAAACTAGACTCCTCAGATATCAACTGACCAGACCTTTGAGCCATTCTTGTCCCTAAGATGCAAGTACTGGACTTCTACTATAACACCTTAGTAGTTAGAACTCGTTTGAACCTGAAAAATAATGTTACAATTTTGATAAGTTTGTAAACTCAGTGAGTGATCCATCATTGATGTGTTCACTCAAGTCAGAACACCAAAATAAATTATAACCTAATTCAACAAGTATATCACATCATCCAGTATTGAATAACACATCAGATTTTATCATGTTTCAATAAGAACAACATGTACACAAACATTGCATATCACTATTTCAAAACAATTCAATAATTCATCTCAATCATTCATATGATAGATGTAAAGTTGTATATGCAAATTCATATGTGATTCCATCCTTATTTTGCTTTATTGTGACCTAGTGCCTTTCAACCCAATTTATTGTCTCGTATCAGTTACAGATACTGAGATCATTTCTAACCTGAATCTGTTGTGAAATTTGAGTCCATATTATCTGAGCCTGAGGCTCCTTTCATCATTTTAAGCTTAAAGCTCTTTTCTCACGTTGGTCATAACTCTTTTAACTAATCATGAATGTCAAATGAAATGATATAAATCATCTCACACATCATTTGCTTTCATCACTGTAGCTGATTATCCAGAATTCACATTCAATTTGAATCAAATAAGCATTTCATGGATAATCACATAATCAACAATTGACCTTCAATTTAAAAACACTTCCATGTACAGTCCCGAAATATCAAACTCCTCAGACCAACAATGTCCGAAATTATAAAAATCATATAAATAACAATTCAATAACTGAAATTTAACCAAAAATAATTCAATCATAGGGAGAATCATCTAGGTTAACTCACAGTGTGTTCCAAAAAAGCTATTGCCTTGATGAACCGGCAATGTCTGGATGTTGACAATCACCTTACGCGTCTATCATCATGTAATACACACATAATTTGCAAATCACTCAGTTTTTTAATCAAATGAATATACAATCATACACTTATATATGTTTCATGTTCATGTATTCTTATACATAGATCTTGACTATTCAATTTGTGCTTATACACCCTAAGACCATTCAACCATTATATTTTGTATACTACCATTTTGCAATCAAGTTTGTATCTTTAAGTTAGCTTGATTTACTGCAAATTCATCAACTATACTTTACACTTATTCTTGAATATTTTCATGATAAAAAATCCTCTTATAACACACACACAATTGTTACTTTAAATCTAGAATTTCAACAAGCTAGATATATACATTCACCAAATGTTTTCCAGTAATATATACTCATACATTTACCCAATTCTCATTCATCGTTACCCCATGTTCTTCAATGCTCATTCATCCATACCTTATACACATCACTCATGTCCTTAAGATCATGTTTGCATTAAAAGAACTCATTTATTCCTTTAACAAATTATAAATTCCATATTTGAACTCAACCACATCAAAATAACCCATTCTTTAGGTTATGACATCAATTAACTATATAAACTTATCAAGCTCTTAACCAATTAATCAAGCAACAATCTAGGCTCATTTATAGCCTTAATCAAGTCTAAATATACCAATTTAGAGTAAAATTTCTTAGCTAGTTCGACATGTATACAAGGCTGAAATTAAAATTCTAGAATTTGTCATTATCATCACCTGGTTCGACATGTATACAAGGATGAAATTAAAATTCCACAATTTGTCATTAACATTACTAATGTGTGTAACTTTACTACTTTCAATACTTTGTGAATTGTACAAGCTTAGAGACATCACTAACACCTAAAATTTTTCAGATTTCATATCCTTTAAGGTTACTTCATTTCAGGTTAATTTAACTACCATATTGGCTACACTAAGGCTTATAAAATTCTGCTCACTTATGTCATTAACAGTCACTTTTTATAAACACACAAAAAACTCTAATTTTCCATATTCAAAAACACCTTAATAACACCTATCTTTAGCATGAATTCCTCATCAATTATACTTTAAACTCTAACTAAAATCATCCATACATCAGCCTATAAACTACTATTTTCGTACATGCAAAAATAGAACAAAAAGGTACCCATTCATTCTCCATATTCTAGCACATCTTTAACACCAATTCCACATTCAATCTATCCCTATTCAGTCATTATATAAATTATGCTAATATATAACACAATAGGTTAGCATTTCACTTACTTGATTAGCTTGAATGCCACCTCCAAATGTCAAGCTTGCCTAGCCTCACATGCATGCAAGAACATTTTAAGAATACTAAGGGAGTAGGGTGGTTTCGGCAATGACGAGAAGAAGACAGCAAAATGTAACAATATTCTGCCTTTAAGCTATCTTTATGAAGAATTTTACCAAAGTTTTGAGGTGGTAATGGACAGAATTGAAGCAAAATTTCAGAGCTATGAGGGTGTCTGTGTGTGTTTTGGTGGTAAGAGGGAAAAAGAAGAAAGAAGACAGCAGAAACAATTTCTGCTATTAGCTTAATTCATTAGGTGATAGATGTCACTATTATACAATGACATTTGTCACCTATGCATGCAATCCACTTGTCCTATATATAAACTACCAAATGTCATCAAAATCCTAGTCCATTCATCACTCAATCACTACTACCATTTGTCACTTAATTTTTTATGCCAAATATCACTCATTTTGTATGCTTAGTCATCCTAATTTTCCATGTGTTAATTTGTCTTGCCACCTAGCATTTTTCCTAGACTAAATGTATATATTAATTTATAAATCTCTGAATTGTAACAATTAATTTCAAATTACTAATTGTAATTCATCAAACCAAAATTCAAGACATGAAAACATGTCAATTGAGTGCATATATAATCTTTACAATGTTTTTCAAAATCATAATTCATGTGTGTATGCTATTGTTATGCATATGAAGAAATAATGAAATCATGTTCTAATTGTACCAAAGACGATTAAGTGAGCTTATTTGTGTGTAGGTTAAGATTGAACCAAGAACCATATTTCAAACTCATTTATCAATTTTAACATTTTCTTACTGTTTGATTTAAATTGCTTTTATTAGTTCAATTTTACTTTATTTTGTTATTCGGTATCAACTAAACACTCACCCCCATCATATCATAAACATCGATTCCTTTCATTACAAAAGCTACACGTACATTCCATGTGGATACGATCCCTACTCACCACTGCTATAAACTTAATTGTTCAGAGTTAGGCTTTATTTTCTTGTACATTCAACACGCATCAATGATCGGAAAAGATTGGATTCATAACCCTTGCTTTACTATCTAGGAAGAGAGTGAGCAATTCTCCATTCACCATTTCTTTGTCCAACTTAGTTTTAACGTGCCACAACCTATGTTTGTTGCTCTAAGTGTAAATTATCCCTTCTAGCTTCAAATAAGTGACATCTAGGTTCTCCATATATTCTTGGAAGTTAGTTGAAAATTCTTCAAGCTTACATTCCCTTCATCTTTAGAGGAGTAAAGCGTGCCATTAAAATTGTCTACTATTGGCCAAGGTTTTTAAACTCGGTGTTGGAACTCCTTCAGTTTACTCCAAAGTGGTCTACTTTCAAAAAAAATTGCTGCATAAAAAAATATGACTAGAACTGTAATTATTTTTTAAATGTAGAATGTCTCTAAATGCATGAGTTGGTATGTAGCTTGTAGTATCTACATTTTAATTAATTTGTTGTAAAAAAGCAACTACTGCCCTGCCATAGTGATGGTATTGGTGGTTAGAATGTATTAACCATTACTTTCTTAAAAAATCACCAGTAGTGAGGTTTTCAAAGCTTTTACTGGTTTCCAAAATATCAATTGTAACTAGTTTTATTCCTTGTCTAACATGGTAAAAATTCATATTCCTTGTCTAACAGAAAATTAAAGAATATGATAAATAAAGCTTATAAAATATGAGAGGCTTTTGAATGCAAATGATGTGATGAATGGTGGGAGCGTAAATCCATCCTCCTAATAATGTTGAGAAAGGTTGGCATCAACCACCATATGGTAAAGCTCTTTCTTTCTTCCTTCCATCACATTCTGCAAACGAAGATCAGAGTACATTACTATCACAAGTTTCTTTATTTATATTGCCTAATTTGAAATTTCGTCATTGCAAACTATAAAGAGATATAACCAAATTTATTGCTTACGTCAATTTCATCTTGTATGTTGAAGAATTACAAACATTTTATAAGTTACTCTTAAATTCTTAAACAAATCATACACATTTCTGATTTTTTTTTGACTAACTCGGAGAATTAGTTAAATAAATTACGTAAAATAAAACAGCAAATTAAGTGATTGAAATCGTTCCGGTGAACTTGAAAATTAAGTCATCATGTGGTTCTTGGTGCATACACTTCACCCAACTTTGAGAAACTTGAATTTGTGGACAGCAGCAAGTCTCAGTACTCTAGCTAACCACCTTTCTTCACTCTACTTTAATTTTGTTTTTGTTTCTTTTTTCATTTTTCTTGTTACTTCTTTTTGTTTCTTATTGTCTTTGTGCGTGTAAAGCCAAGTACATATATAAATTCTCCCAGAGTTAACAAATGTCTTTCAGTGAAGTTTTAGCTTCGTAGAAGAGATCGTTTAGTCCCCAGTCAATTAACTTGCGCTTGGCAGCTGAAGTGAAGAGTGTATGTTGTCCTCTTCTTCCTTCCTTTTCTATGACTTATCGAGCTTTACTAACTACTTTGGAACCAGTAGACGACATGTTTTTTGTATTCTCTTGTTGGATTTTTAACGCTGTTGTGGTTGGTTCTTTTACTTGTGGTCATGTAAATTTCAAGCCTATGGTAGTAGTGCCCAATTCCTCTTCCTCTGTCTTCCTTCCTGTTGGTTTCTTTGTGCGTTCGCCATTGCATGCTCATACTCAATATTTAAGGAATTTGGTCTCAGAAAAGTTTCTTTTCTTCTTTTTCTTTTTCTTTTTTTTATTTTATTTTGGCATTCTGTCACTAGTTAGTAGGCTCTATCATTCTCTCCTGTTTGCCTTAAATCCAGCAACGGAATATTTTGCATAGTATATGTTGGTGGGTTTATCAAACTTCACCAAATAGGTGGGTTGAAGATCGAGCACTCTGAACTTAAGCCCTCAATTAGCTGGATGGTTCCATTCATTCGATATCCTACCGCTAAACTTTTGTCTGTGTTCTGCAAACGGACACCCAATTACACACGCACGCATATATATATATATATATATATATATAAGTGCGTAATCGTTCAAGTTATAATTTATATGTCGATTTTCTCGGATGTTTACTCCTTCCTTGTTATTTTAAATCTTAACCAATTAGCTAACATGTTAAATGCAGCAACTTTTCCTGAAATGTGGTTCTACTATATGAAATAGAGCAACTAGAATATTATCATAAGCTGCATCAACAACAATAAAAATGACGCTTATGTCATTTCTCATGGAAATCAATGAATCTCACGTGTATGAATTCAATGCGAACAACCCCCTCAAGAAAGCCATTAAAGGAGCTTCCTTTTTATCCCAGTTCAAATGTTTTTTTTTTTTTTTTTTGGGTTCCTTTTGAAGCAATAGGCATTTCTCCCTTTCACATAAGAGTACTTATTTCAACTACCTGTCAATTATTTGTTCATTTCCTCTGGTCTGAGTTGAGCGTTGGTTAGCTGGCTCTTCTTTTCTTTTCTTTTTTTTTAAATTTCTGCTAACTGTCCACTGCCTTCTTGTAAGAAAAAGTAACAAAGAACTCAATATTTGGTGACATGACACGTGCGAAACCTGACTAGAATATATACCCTCAAATAATGTGACGCAACATTTTACTCTTCACAGAACATTGTTTAAAGGTTCTAAAACGAAAATTTCAATCACAGAAAAGACTTCAATTTGGAAGGGGAAATGAGGTTGTAACCGTAGATAGTTGCCTCAGAAGTGCGCTTAATATCTTCAGAAGTATCCGATCACTTCTGTGTCACTTCAGTTTCACCAGTAGGTGTAATACTTAGGACACAACAATTTCAGTTTAATAATTAATGGCCCCTTGTCATCAGATGACATGATTATATATATATATATATATATATAATAGAAGACAAACGTTACAAATTACATGTTAGCTCTAGGGTGACAAACCCCCTACTCATCCTCTAAAAGGATAGGTATGCATCCCCTAGGTGATGACTGAACTGAAGGTGAAGTACTTCTCATTTATATTATTATCCTAGTGATTCTATCCGTGACATCAATTATTATTTTTGCATGCGGTTTTGCAGAATATCATGGATGACTCAATTCAAGAAGGACTTCTTGAAAGAAAAGAAGATGTTAACTTGAAAAAGAGGATTTGGATGGAATCTAAGAAGATTTGGAGCATTGCATTCCCGGGAATTGTGGCTAGGGTGACTTCATTTGGAATTATTGTGGTGACACAGTTGTTTATGGGACACATTGGCGTCCTGCCGCTTGCTGCATATGCTCTCGAACAAACTATCTTTCTGCGTTTTGTCAATGGCATATTGGTAAGTCCTTGTTGATTAGGTGGAGTCAATTGAAGCTTTATTTGTTTTCCACATAGTCTTTCTCCACGCAATTGTAAAGTCACCTACAAAATAGACTGGAGAATTTCGCCTCTTAAAGAAATTCAAATTGCTTCATAAATTTGTGTATATATGTGTAGAAATGATAACTATCAGCAAGTAAGCATCCAAGCAAAAGGTTGACGTATCTTTCCCTTTTCTTAAGATTGGCATGTCAAGCGCAACGGAAACTTTGTGTGGGCAAGCGTATGGCGCTGGACAATATCACATGATGGGCATTTACTTGCAGAGATCATGGGTTGTTGATGGTATTTCTGCAACAATATTGCTCCCTTTGTTTATTTTTGCAACACCAATTTTGAAACTAATTGGTCAGCAGGAAGCTATAGCAGAAGAGGCTGGACCAATCTCATTATGGTTCATTCCCTTCATCTACTCTTTCGTTTTTAGCTTAACCATCCAAATGTACTTACAGTCGCAAATGAGAAACAGCATTGTTGGATGGCTTTCGGCTATCTCCTTCTTGTTTCATCTCCTTTTGTCCTGGATTATGGTGATCAAGCTTAAGTTAGGAGTGGGTGGTGCCATTGGGGCAATGAGCATATCTAGTTGGTTAATGATTATTGGAGAGTTTGTGTATATCTTTGGAGGTTGGTGTCCTGATACATGGAAAGGATTTACTACAGCTGCCTTCGGTGATATCCTTCCAGTAATAAAGCTCTCAATATCGTCCGGTGTGATGATCTGGTAAACTAGTTTTCGTGCTTATCTGACATTGTTTGAGAATCCAAGTTTCATGGAACTCTAAATTGTGTGTAATGATGAATAACCACCACTTTGCTGCTCTTCTTTCCTCTACATATTGCGAATATTTTTCCGTGGCTTTACAGAGAAAGTTATCTAGAAATTGCATAATTCCTTTTATCTTCAACAGCTTGGAATTGTGGTACACTTCTGTTTTAGTTTTACTGGCTGGATATATGAAGAATGCAACTACTGAGATATCTGCATTCTCAATCTGGTAAGGATTTCTTATATGGTTCAATTAATTATATTTCCTGCATATCGTATTAATTCTACCTAACGTAGAGGGCTTTTGTTTGCTTGCAGTCTCAATGTTAGTTTATGGGAATTCATGATCGGTCTCGGCCTCTTAGGAGCTGCAAGGTTTGGGTTTAAAGCACGTGTCTTCCTTCTTACTAAAACTTTTAATTAATCAAATCTCTAAATAGAATGCACACTAGTATAACTTGATTTGTGGGATATTCTGCAGTGTACGGGTGTCGAATGAACTTGGAAGGGGAGATGCAAAAGCCACCAAATTTTCCATCAAAGTTATCCTCGCTATCTCAATATGCATTGGAGTTTTCTTTTTCATTCTGTGTTTAATCTTTGGTCGACAAATTGCATCCCTATTTACTGACAGTGAAGAAATTGCGGATTTAGTGTCCGATCTTTCTGTTCTACTTGCCTTCTCAATCTTATTCAACAGTATTCAACCAGTACTCTCAGGCAAGTGTTGTTCTACGTTATGAAAGTAGTATTGGGATTTTTCTTTTCTCGTTACTTCGAAATCCCAACTGAAAAGTGTTTGATGGTAGAATATTCATACAAATATATTGAGATGGCTTCGAATTATTTGAAGCAATTTTATGATTCCTTCCAAAAGTCCTAATATTTATCAATCAACAGCGATCTAAAAAGGTTTCTTGCAGTCATGTCAATAGATCAAATTCTGATGGTTTAATTATTTTCACAGGTGTTGCTGTAGGTGCTGGTCTGCAAACTATGGTTGCATACGTCAATTTGGGATGCTATTACGTTATTGGCGTTCCTATTGGAGTTATTCTTGGATATTTGTTTCATCTTCAAGTCAAGGTAGGATATTATTGGAAATTTTTCACGAAAAGGTTAATGTCTCTATGAGATTGAGCATTAAAAGAATTTAATCCTTGCTTATATGTACTGACAGGGTCTGTGGATTGGATTGCTAAGTGGTGTGGTGATGCAATCACTTATCCTCTCCTACCTTATATGGAGGACGGATTGGAATGAACAGGTCAGTATGACGATTAATAGGCATTTCATTTGCTTTACCAATGTTATAATCCTATTTGGATTTTCCATTCATAAGCTCTTATTCATTGTGATAAGCAACTGCAATTTCCATGTAGGTAAACAAAGCATCGGAACGTCTGAATCGCTGGTTCTTAGGTCCAAAAGAAGGTGATGGGAACTCCGATGGTGCACAAGAAAAATAGGATGACGGAGAAGCCTGTAGTTGGCAGGGCTGACAGTCTTTAGAAATGGATTTATTTGTTCCTGGATACAGTCCCTGGAGTGCTTCTCCTTGAGCAACATTTAGGAGGATATTTTCGTTAGTAATTCAAGGGAGGAAACTGTCAGGGTTGTTTCCTTTCAGTCCTCTGCCTCCATAGTAATAACATGCTTAGTATGAATGAGTTGCAGATTGTAGCTTGAGAATTTGAGGTCTTATGCTTGTTTTGAATCCTCAGGTTTTGGTGCTAAAAATTCGGAGGGGGCTCTTGATTTTTTTAACTTTTCGCTTCTTCAACTCAGTCAGCATACTAAGAAGTCGTCAGGCAATTAGGCCTGTAGAAATTAAAGGAAGAAGGCCCACGACTGGTATCATTAACGGGCTGTTTGGAAACCTTCGAATTGAATTCAATTACATTAATAAAGTTGGGATTGAATTCAATTTATACTGTTTGGAACAAATTCTGTAATGAATGAATTGAATTCAATTATACTGTTTGGAATAAATCCAGTAAGATTAGAATTGAATTCAATTATTTCATATGACACATTTACCCCTGATTAAAAAATAATATTATCCAAAATTAAAATCGTTTTACATATATTTTAATTATTCAACCCTATCGCAACCTTTTCCTTTTTAATAATAATAATAATAATAATAATAATAATAATTATTATTATTATTATTATTATTCAAGAAAAAATAATCATACTAATAATATAAATAATATTAATAATAATAGGGGCATAGTAATAATAATAATAATAACAACAGAAATAATAATCAAAATATATGAAATATCCAAAAGAAATTTGTAAATAATAATAATAATAATAATAATAATAATAATTATTATTATTATTAATATTATTATTAATTAATAATAATAATAATAATAATAATAATAATAATAATAATAATTATTATTATTATTATACCAAAGTATAATATTAATAATAATAACCCATATATAATTTCAAAATAATAATAATAAAGCTAT
>JAOSBK010000006.1:15851198-15862937 GCA_027568895.1 Erythroxylum shatona
GAAGATACTGTACGTGAATTTTGGGATGTCATAAGATTGAAGATGTATGAATAATGTCTATTAAGGGTCCAATGAAAAAAAAATTGATGGCTATTGGGATTTAATGCAATAACCCTTCAAGATGATGTGCACGCTCAAGTTAAGTTTCATGATTTTCGCAAGAGGTTGGGATCCAGAACGGGATCCAACACTTGGAATGAAATTCATGATAGATTATAGGATGAGTTGATAGAGTTAGATCCTCTACCACGTTTTAGTTGTGGAGTAATAAAAGATAATGAAAAAGTAAAGAATATGAATAGATTACTACTATTCTTGATGGAATTGTATGAAGAAATTGTATTAGATAATTCTTCAGCTACTATTAACAAAGATTATTCGATGATATTGAGAGTAGAAGCTTAAAGATATTTTTAAACAAAATTTGAAGGCATGAGATAAGTGACCAAGATGGATACACAAAATAAGTAATCAGATTGTCATAAAATCGTAAAGTCATTCATCAAAAAGAATTTTTTAAGTCAGAAAAAGGCAAATGTCAATGTGATTATTGTGATCAAGATGAGTACATAAAAGATAATTGTTTCAAGCTAGTGAGGATGGTAGTTAATGTTAACATTACAAAGCTTACCATTTGAAGAAGAAGGAGAAGGAGAAGGAGAAGGTGAAATTTCCAAGTTGGAATAGATGAGTGTTAGAGTAGAAGATGTTGATAACATGTTAAAGCTAAAAATTACATATATGCATCATTAAATATCCAAAAAGATAGGGGATTTTTTTCTACAGAAAAGTTGAAGAGCATATGGTTGTAGACAAAAATTAAATCATCTTTAAACTCATCTACATTACACACATGAACATGGTCAGTTATCCACCATTCTAATATCATTAAATACATTTAGCGCACAGCCCAAAAAAGAAACGAGAAATTATATTCAACTAAAGAGACAACAAAGAATGATGTGAAACACTTACTGCGATAAACATAGACAACATTGCAACAGTTTCTAACTGCTATGCTAGTGCAAGGACAATCTGTCATGCAAAGATGAATAAGGAAAAGGTGTGAAACGCTTACTACAACAAACCCAGTTGAAGAAAGATGAGCGAAGAAAAGATGTGCAATATGAAATCCTAATATGTCTGGGTAATAATCTGAATGGGTAATTTAGGGTTTAAACCCTTTTAAGTTTTTTCAATTTGCCTAGTTTTAATTAATTTATTTAATTCACGCTTACTTGTATAATTTTATACAGTTGTAATCAGACATGTTTAAGGTTTTTTGCCTTATGTGACTATTCACGTCAACAACGTTAACGGAAATACTAACGTCAGACTAGATTTTAAAAAAATTTGAAAGTTTGATTATGTAATTATTACTTGTTTATAATTACAAATTTGAGTAAAGTTTGAGATTTTTTGTGGTTAACTCAAAATTTTGTTGCTTATATTAGAGTAATCGGATAAAAATTGAATAAAATAAATTTAACATTGTAAGAAACATTTTTTAAATATAATTTTAATTTTAAAACATACTTAGCAATATAAGTAAAATCAAGTAGGTTACATCTTTAACCATTAAAAATTTGAAATTGGATAACAATTATTCAACTCTGCGAATAAAGTTTGCATCGTAGAAAGGGCCAAAATTGTATTTTGAATCTCAAATTTTGCAATAAAATATAACTTAAATTCTAACATTTTAAAGATTCAAATTAAACACTAAAATTTCAAAACATTGGAACTCACTATCACGTGACAATGGGTACACAATTAATTATACATTTTATATAGTACGTCTCACTTGCTATACTTCCACATGTGACCAATTGTTATGCATTTGACATCGTAATTCTTATTTGTCATCTAACTGTAAAGTTCACTTTTTATTTAAAAAGATAATCCTACGTCATGAATAAAGTTATCATTATCAAAGTTTTTATTCATTTTGATTCTGTTTAAAATATTTTGAAAATATTGAGGTTTATTTTAAATACTTCTAAACATTAGGCTACATTATGTATTATGTTATAAATGTTGAGGTATAAAATACCACTTTTAACCTTATAAAAAAGGTCCCCGATTCGAGAGAAGTGTTTGAGGATGCAAACTGAGCTTAAAATTGGCACAAATGGAAGCGGCGGAGAGTGAAGCTTTGTATCAGCATCTCCACAAGCTATCGGGAGTGAAGGAAGAGGAGGCTCTAGACCGCTTGCTTACTACTCTCTGGAAAACCAGGCGTACTGGTCTTCGTTCCCCCGACAAATCCCACTTTCAGTCTCTTCTCAATGTCCCCGAACTCGACCCTGTAATTACCCTTCATCCTCCGTACACTTGTACACTCGCTACACGCATATGTCTTATTTCATGCTTATTGCAATGGATGGATGATGTGTGACAATCTGATTGTAGGTTTTGGCTTGCCTTCGTTTGCTTATTAGAAAATGCGTGCACGAGAATTTCACTGCCGATGATCTCTGGAAGTTTTTCCCACCTGATCTGTCACTTGATCTGCAAAGGGTGCTTGTATTGTTGCTCCAGAAATATCAGAATCAATGGAAGGAGGAACTAATACGGGAAAAGGTGCTCTCTTGAATTTGACGAATACAAGTAGTCATGCTTATATGTAATTATTTCAGATGGTTGAATGATTGATAGTCTTGGTACGGGACATGATAAAGCAGACAAAGAAAACAAGTTGAGGGTATCCTCAAGTACAGGATTAAAGAAAAAAACATACAACTTTCTAGTGTCTTTTTCTGTTATCTGCCTGGTTTTTTATCAAGACATGGTTAATGATGACCGTCTTGT
Source organism: Erythroxylum shatona (assembly GCA_027568895.1). Classification (NCBI taxonomy): domain Eukaryota; kingdom Viridiplantae; phylum Streptophyta; class Magnoliopsida; order Malpighiales; family Erythroxylaceae; genus Erythroxylum; species Erythroxylum shatona. The sequence goes on from JAOSBK010000006.1 coordinate 15,854,010, forward strand.
TTACCAGCCATTTCCAAGGACCAGTGTCTCTTACCAGTTGAGAAGCAGTGTGCCACCATCTTTCACATCGGCGCCATCTTCCAGCACCACAAAGTCGCTTTGGTCTCGTCAAGATGATCCTAGTCACCGATTTCAAAATAGTGGCATTGCCATTTCTGCTGATACTTCTGCCTCAAAATTTGTTCCTCTTTTTATTCAACATGAAGTTGAGCCTCCCGATAGCTTGGTGAGGACGATAATCTTTTCTAACCGTAAAGCATGTGCAAGTTTTTGTGAGATATTTCCTACTGACAAGCTGAAAGTCAATAAGAATAACAGTCCTGGCCAGAAATTGATAGAGTTTAGTTCTTCCGATTGACAATTCTAAACATTAAGTAGAGGGGTGGCATCAAAAGATCTTCATGCTGCTCTAAATTAACAGTTCTTTACAGTTTGTGTTTTTCTCGAACGCCACTATCTGCACATAAATTAACAGTTCTTTACAGCTCAAATTATTTGTTTTTTCTTGCATAATTCTATCTCCATACTAGATGCAGATTAAATGCGAACCAAAATGCAAACTTTCTAAGTGTTCGATGAGCCGGCTTTACAGCTTATGAGCTTTGGATCTCAGCTGGGATGATATTTTCTAATCCAAACTATGAAAAGAGCTAACAGTTATATCTCAGATGGAAGATGAAGTAGTAGGTCACTCTAACTCAACATAATGTTAAGGCGTACACCAGTACTTTATACTTGGTGTTTTACCCTTTTGAGCCTTCTGTGACTCAAACCAAGCCACTTTAAATGATATTTATACCCTCTTACTAGCTGTGCTGCATACAGTTTCTGGCAAGCAAAAGAATGTGTTGAACTTTATTTTAAATGTCATCTTTTAATATCCAATCAAGAGGTGTTGTAGCTTTGATGAATAATACAACTTTTTGGTTAGTGAGTTTAGTTTTGTCGCAGATATTATGATTAATTGTAATGGTTGTTTTTATAGCTTTTGCTAAATTAATAGAATTATCTTTTATCTTTCAAAAAAAAAAGTAAAATATATTGCAGCATACAATAGATGTTCAAATTGTTTTTGCACTTCAACTAGCTTTATATCATGCAGCCTTCCATACCCCGGCTCAAATCGATGACCTGGACTATTGAAAATCCCAAGTATGCATCAGCTAATAAAGTGGCCATCATCAATCTGAAGGTATGAAAATGATATTATGTAATCTAGATTTACTACATGTCCAAGTTAAAATAATTGATCAAAGAATTCATAAACCCTCTTTACTGTACCCTGTTTCTGAAAAAATTCAGTTGCCTCATTTTTAATACCAAGTTGCACATACCACTAATATGCAGCTTCAAGATTACATCAAATCTCCTTCTGGAGAAATGGAAGTGAAATTTCAGCTGAACAGAGACACACTTGAAGCTATGTTGAGATCAATGACTTACATAAATGAGCAACTGTCAAGCATGGTATAACATACTTTCCTTTTATGGCCATTGGGACAAACCCTGACTTATGCTTGAGAATTTCTTGCATATCATTCTTCCACTCCTCTTACATGCTATTGTTTGTGATGCTGAGAGAAGCTTAAGCCTGACTAACTTGTGGCCTTTAGTTGACAACTATTAGAAAAGTTATATTTATTTGAAGTACTATCATGATTTTTCATGTTGTCTGTGTGTTTTTACAAAACGAGATCCATGTGGCTCTAAATGAGGACATTAATTCACCAAGTTGTGATGAAAAATATATGCTGAATTCTAGAGAAGATTGTGGTGGATATTTGTTAGGTTGAGGGTCCGGACTCATTATTGTGTGAATTTGCTTTGAAGTCAATTATTTGAAACTTATAAAATGGAGTAATTTATTCCCAGAATAGTTATTTTTCTGGCAAGGATTTAGAGAGTAAAAGGTATGGAAGTTAATGAAGGAAATAAAGGAAGAAATGTGATTTGAGCCACACAACTGTTATCCCAGCAATAATAAGTTAAAGACTGGGTGAAAAAGAAAGTGGGACATATAATTAAAAAGTACTTTCTTCTGCATGCATGATCAAGATTTGATACGGGAGACCTGTGTAACGGGTGTGTAAGGTGGTGGTATCATATATCCTGACACCCATCTATCAAAATTATGTTTAAAAAAAGGAGGAAACAACGCTAAATGTTGTTTGCTAAATTAGTTTACTTTCGTAGTTCATAATCTGTTGGTTTGGCAGGTTGGAAATTGTTTGGACCCAGCACCAAAGAGGCAGAGGCAGTAGAGTTGTTTTATCTATTTCCCGTCCCTGTAACTCTTGTGACATGCCCTGTAGTCTTAGTCTTAAGCTCCTATACTTGTACGAAAATAGCTAATTCACGGCTTTTTTTTTGGAAATTAAATTTGTATATATTATCGTGTGTAATGAGTTTAAGGTGAGCACCAAAACGACCCAGGTTTACATAGTCTGCTGGGAGTGACCAAAACGGCATCTAGGTCAACAGTTAAAACGACAACAATTAGAGTAATCAGAATTAAAACAAGCCAGCCAATCCACAATTAGACAAACTTCTCTCGTCTTCTTCTGTACGCTGCATTTGGCGGGGAAGAGATGACGAGCTAATGATTGGGGACACTAAGCACCAGAGGATGGATGAGCTACAATCAACGTTCTGGCATTTATTTGTTATTCTTCTCAACAATCATCTTCTTCTGTTCTTTTTGCTGGACGTTGATTTTGATGTGTTGATTTACATCATGATGTTGCATGTGGTCCTATAATGTAGCCACTATAGTTGTTGCTTTTGTGACAATTTGATTACATCTGGTTTTTCCGTAATTCTTCCAAAATTCTCCACCTTGATTACTTAGCATAGTCTGGCTATGATTAGCTAGAAGAATCTCTTGAATATAATAGGCTAGTTTTTTTGCTAGAATGTGTTTCTGGGTTTCCTAGTTTATGGTGGACACTAGACCCAATAGTGAAGGAATAAGAGCATAGACCAGATAATTAAAGGTTCTGAATAGAACGGAACTTGTTCTTAGTCCAAAGTCTTCTTAGTTGCAAAAGCTTTTCACATAAATGAGTTCTTCCATACTAGGTCAAACCAGTTCACCTTAGGGTAGTGAGGTTTAGTCTTGTCTAGGAGGGAAGCACTGGTGAATTTGCCAAATTTATGATGCTGCCAAGCAGGAAAGTAGGGATGGCCATCGACTTGATTTATATATTTTTTAATTTTTCTAAATTAAAAGTGGAAAACAATATCTTTTTATACAAAACGACACTGTTTTTTTAAAAACATATTGAGCTTTAGATTGAGCTTGGTTAGGCTTCGACCATATTGCCAAGATTATAGGGAAGTATAAATTCAAGGGATTGGGAAGACAGTTTGATGAAGTTATTAGCTACGGGGGACATGCCTCTACGAGGGAGGTGCCACTTAGATCCTTGAATAATTTACAAGATGTACTATTCTTAGATAATATGTTTCTAAAGCAATTAATGTCATTTCTAACATAAAGGAGGCTGATATTGGACTAGTTATCCATCTATAACCAAGTATCAAGTCCATTTCTAACTTAAATCTTAATCTAGGGATAAATTAGTTCTGTCATCCTTAGTATCTTCAGTAGGGGCCAAGAATGCTCCCTTGGTTGTTTTAAACACCAGAAATTAATGTTGGCCAAATAGAAGGTATGAATCATTTGACCTATATGTCGTCCTTGTTGTTCAATAATTTCCAAATTCATTTAGCAATCAGTACTTGATTCTTAATTTTTAGGAAAGCAAGTTCTAATTCTCCTTGAATGGGAGAGCAAACTCTCTTCCAACTTAATGTGGCTCCATAAGAGTTGTTCATGTCTCTTAATCAGAGGAATCTCCTTAAGAACTTCTCCAATTCCTTTGTTAATCTTTTAGGAGGCACCATGCGTGAGCCCTTATGAGTATGTAGGTTGGCAAGAATATTTTTTGTTAGTTGTATGTGTCTAGTTATATATAACAATTTGTTCTGGCAAACTCTTACCTATCCCTTTGTATAGTCAATTAGTTTATGACAATTAGAGAATTTTGTCTTTTTGGGGAAGATTTGAAGGCTAAGATATGTAAAAGGGAGTTCGAGTGTCTGCATGCTAGATATTTGCTGCAACAAAAACACATTAGGAGTACAAGAAAAATAATTAGTTTACTCTTCTTAATGTTGATACTCAAACCTAATATGGAGGAAAACAACTTCAAAGAATTAATGATAACTTCCAAAGATTGTGAATTACTTCCTCGGAAGAATAGTAAGTCATTTACATAATCTAAGGAAAATAACTTCAAACTATCATATTTATGATGATATTTAAACTCACTTAACCTTTGAATATGCTTTTAGGTAATTCTTATTAGAATTTCCATAGCAATGGTCAAGATGTATGAGGACAGAGGTTCTCCTTACCTAATACCTCTAGCTTCTGTCAATATTATAGTAACTTTTCATATATTTGGCACAAAATGACGTAATAGTGATGCAGGCTTTCATTTAGGATATGTATCTATCTAGGAAGTTGAGAGCTTTGAGGTAACTTAAGATGAAGCTCTACTCTAGAGTGTCAAAAGCCTTATAGATGTCAATTTTCAAGAAGCAACTTATGATGTTAGGATTGGTTTTATAATCCTTAAAGAGTTCTTGAGCTAATAGAAGATCATCACCTATTCTTCTTCCATCAATGAAGGAACCTTGGCATGGCTTATGGTAGGGGTTAGGACCTCCTTGAATTAATCTGCTAGAATTTTTACAATAACTTTATATGTCAGGTTACAACATGAGATAGATCGACAATATTGGGAAGAAGAAGGGTTGTCAATTTTTAGGATTAGACATAGGTAAGTATTGATGAGTTCTTTCAACATTTTTTGGTTTTTCAAAAAATTTCAACACGTGCTCCACTACTACAAAACTACCTACGATATCCTAAGTATTTTGAAAAAATGTAGGCATTAAAGTCATCTAAGCCAGGTGCCTTATTTGGCTTAAAGCTGAAAACTACCTCCCTTGTATCATCCTAGGATACTGGCCTAGAGTAGAGAGAGGTAGCTTCCTCCTGAAGGTCATCTTAAATGAATTCCCCGATTTCTAGTACAGTAGATGAGGTTGTCACAGAGGTTCTTAAAATATTTAGGTAGAATGTGAAATTTACCTCCTTTATAGTCTATTGATCTATACAATGTTTCTTTTCCTATTTATGAATGCTTTGATGTTGTTGATATTCCTTTGTGCATAATAGTATTGAGGAAAAAAGGTACTTTTTTTTTATAGTTCAGAAAATGTATTAATAAATAAAAAGTATGTACAACGAGAAATTGTCTAAGGAGACAATCTCTAACCCCAATCGAGAAAACTTACAGCAACATGAGGATCCCTGGTACTGAGCCCCTCACCATACAAACACAATAACAGACTAAAATATGTCCAGCACCCACAAGATCAAATGAAAGACTATATTACCAACAACACAACCAATTCTGAATAAAAGACATAAACACCAGCAAGAAGTCAGTCATGTCCAGTGTACCTGCTTAGACAGTTAGTAGTGACTCTCCAAAGGGGGAAAGGCCAAAGGGAAGGACCTGGTAGCATCTGATGGAGTTATCTCTCATTTTGCTAAAGCTGTAGTGTTTATCCATACCTTGCCATGATGCTCCCATCAACTAAGAGTTGACGAGAGATACACACTATACATTCCAAAACTGTTTGACCCACCTGCAAAATAAATAACAAAAAAACAAGAAAAGGAAAAACAAGCCAACAACCTCAATTTACCTTCTCTCTGTGTTTAAGCTGAGCTGTTCCAGTACTTGGAAGATCACTTTAGTAATGATGTTCCCCACTTCCATAGCTGCATTTTTAAAGGTTCTAAGGTTTCTTTTGGACCATAAGTTGTACACAATAACAGCAAGTAGAATGAGAAAAATGTTGAGGTCAATGTTTTTGTGGCCTTGGGGTTGGTTGAACCAAAGGAGAATAGCTTGGAGGTTGAGCAGGTGGGGAATGTTGATCTAAAAGTGGTAGAGGCAGTGTAATCACACTGATTTGGAGAAGGAACATTCGAAGAAGAGGTAGGGGGAGGACTCATTATCCGAGTGGCATAGAGAGCAATGATTAGGGAGATAAGTATATAGGAGCTGATCCCTTGTCTAGGGCTTATTAAGGACAGCTAGCCACAAGATAAAGGCATACCTGGGGTTGGCCCCTTTATGCCACACTAAATTGTGCCAAGGTACTTTCGGAAGAGACGGTCTCATCAAGGGATATGCAGAAGTATTAGTGCAAATTCTTGTAGGGCTAGCAGTCCATTCGAGTTGATCCAATTTGGACCCATCCGGTTGATAAGGTAAAGGCTCAAGTGTACAGATGGTCTCAATTGAGGCATCCTACCAACATCACATATTGTCACTAATAATGTCAGCAACTTTTGCAGTCATTGGAAGTTTTGACCCATTGATAGCTCTAGGTGTAGATAAATCCTTGAGGATACCGCTTGGATGCCAAGGGTCCTGTCATAAGAGAGTAGAAAATCCATTTCCTATTCTAAATCTGAAATGATTCCCAATAATATTTCTAACCTAAATAAGTTTCCTCTAGCTCCAAGAACTATTAGGATTTGGTTGTGCACTCCAGAAAGTTTTCCTTCTAAGAATAATTGAGTGAACCCATTTAACCCAAAAACCTTCCTTATCATTAAACAAAACCCAGATCCTTTTTCCTAGTAAGACGTGGTTCCAAGTAGACAAATGTTTAAGCCCTAGCCCACCCTCTGATTTAGGTCTACAAAGATCGTTCCACTTAACTTTTGAATGAGAGTGAGATTCAAACTTACCAGACCACAAGAGGTTCGTAAGTTTAGACTCAATTTCTTTAGTGACAGAGAGAGGAAGCAGGAAATGGCTAGCCCAGTAGACCTAAAAAGTGGACAAGACAGAAATTACCAATTGAATTCTACCAGCATAGGATAAGGCTTTGTGGATCCACTTGTTAACTCTGGCATCAATTTTATCCAACAGCGGAAGATAATCTCGCCTAGTCAATCTCCCTGTTAAAAAAGGCACACCTAGATATCTAATAGGAAGATTACCCCTTTGAAGCCCCGACATGGTTTCCAAGTGAAGGGACAAGTGGGCCACATTAGGTGAGAGAAAGAATTGACTTTTGCTATGATTCATCGCCACCCCAGAGAAAGAGGAGAAAGTAAGTAAGCAGGTAAGCAAGGTATTCACCAATGTAAGATTAGCATGACAGAATAGTAACAGATCATCAACAAACAAAAGATGGGATAGTTTAAGCGTTTTGTAGCGCCAATGGAACTGAAAATGAGGAGTGGTTGCTATTGTATCATTTAGAGCCCTAGAAAGCACCTCCATGCAAATAATAAACAGGTAAGGAGAGAGTGGTTCACCTTGTCTTAACCCTGATTTCCCACAGAAGAATTTAGTAGGAGACCCATTGGTCAAGATAGAATAGGAGGGTGAGGTTACACACTCATCGATCCACTTAATAAACATAGGAGGAAACCCTATAGCTAGCAACACGGTGAGGAGGAAGTCCCATTGAATGAAGTCATAAGCTGTAGCCAAATCAACTTTGAAAGCACATTTGCTATGCTTATTGGAAAGATGGTAGTTCTTAAAGATTTCTTGAGCTAGAAGGATGTTGTCCCCTATACGACGATTTTTTATGAAAGCACTCTGGTTAGGCCTGATGAGGAGGGGAAGGATCGCTCTAAGTCTGTTGGATATGATTTTAGTGATAACCTTATAAATCATGTTACAACAGGATATAGGTCGATAATCCAATACAGTAGAAGGCTAATTGGTCTTAGGGATAAGGGATATAAACGTTGAATTAAGTTCTTTGAGGAGCCTCCAATGAGTGAAAAAGTCTTGGATTGCCTTAGTGAGATCATTCCCGATAATGTGCCAAGTGTGTTTAAAGAAAAAGCCATTAAAGCCATTCCGTCCCGGGTCCTTATTCGGATGGAAAGAAAAGAAGATGTCCCTAATCTCTTGTGAAGTAACTTCTGCTACTAGGTTAAGTCTAATGTGCTCAGGAAGCGAGTGAGGAAAAAGATTGGTCACATACTCACTTGAAGAAGTTAGGTCTTTCTTGGTACCAATAGACGCTTGAAAGAAATTCAGAAAATGTTGTTGTATTTCCTCCAGGTCAGTAATCCTATGGCCATTGCTACCCAACAAGGAGTGGATATTGTTCTGGTTCCTATTTGACAAGACAGAGTTATGGAAAAATTTAGTATTTCTATCCCCCTCTTTAAGCCACTTAACACGAGAAGCTTTTTTGTAAAAAGATTCTTGGTCATGTAAAGCCTGGAACAAATTAGTCAGAGCCACTTGTTCCTCAACAACTAGATGAGGCCTAGTAGGCAGGACTCTCATTTGATCTTGGATGGCATTGAGGGTAGCTTGACAAGTCACAACACAGACATTTATGTCACCAATCTGATTAGAGTTGAGAGATTTGAGAGCCTTTTTTAACCAGTTTGAGTTTAGACACGACACAAAACATGGGAGTCCCTCGGATCTGTGTGTTCTAAACCTCTTCCACTATCTGGAGGAAATTGGGTTGAGAGACCAAGAAATTGGAAAACCGAAAAGGAGAATGCCTTTTCTTATGGACTGGTAAGGACCTTATCACCACAGGAGAATGATCGGAAATATTAGGATTGAGAATTTCACTAAAGGTTCTAGGAAACCAAGAACTCCACTCCTAGTTGATAAGCGCTCTATCTAGTTTCCTTGATATGTGGGATTCACCATATTGCTTATTAGACCATGTAAAATTCGGGCCACTAGAGTTTAGGTCAAACACTTCACACTCCTCAACACACTTCCTAAAATCTCTCATCTCACTAAGAGCCACTGAGCTAAGAGGGTCAGCTTCATATGCATACAA
>JAOSBK010000006.1:15863037-15894738 GCA_027568895.1 Erythroxylum shatona
TAAATAATTAAATAGTATGTTTAAAAATTATTATATATATAATATATAAAATAAAAATTTATATATTTATTAATCATTAGTTTGATCACAGTTAAATTTCAATTAAATCATTGACCCTTGAATTAGTATTTTTTTAATTCAATCATCGGTCCGATTTTTAAAAGATTGATTTATAGTCTAATCCATATGTATACTTCAAAAGATGTCGGCAAAACAGTTTATTACACAATATGATCGCACGAAACGAAAGACGAAAAGGTTGACGAGAACAGTAATTACGTCAAACACTCGAATTAAAGTTAAAGAAGGAGAACACGTGGCAGTTAACGGAGTGTGCGGGGACCAGACCGAACCCTTCCTTTTTTCACTTTGCATAATTTTACTGCGACTCTCCGGGTTTGGAAAAGAAAGAAAGGAAACGAAAACTCGTAACGGAAGCAACTAACAAAGGAAAGAAATAAGGGAAACGGAGAGGTTGCGCGGTTACGTTCGTTTACCGCTTTTAAGTAAAATTAAGTATATCCAGACAACTGGCTCCAGCTGGACGCCGTCTCTTTCTTGCCTTCTCTCTCTCTATCCACACCTTTCTCTTTCTTGAAGTCATAAAAGGCAACTATATCTCATTTATTTCAGGGATAGAAGATATAATTGAAGTATTTTTATTTTTATTTTTATTTTTATTTTTATTTTTATGATTTTATTTTATATTTTAATTAAAAATAGTGATAAAACATACAATATAAATAATATATATATAAACTAATTATTATAAATATACAATAATTTAATCAAATTTTATTTAAATTAATGTTTTATCTAAATATTTTAGATTATTAATTCCAATTTAACTGACTTAATTCAACTCCAGTTTAATAATTAAATTAATTTATAATGATATTTATATTGTATTTATTTTTCAACTATATGTAAGTATATTGAGAATAACCTCTTTATCATGTAAAAGTAAGACTATGTAATATTGTACCTTTTCATATTTCGCATTTTAGCTAAACTTTCACTGAATTTTTGATATTTTTATTGTATATATTTAATTACTATTTATTTTAGTTTATCAGTTTCTTTATTACGTAAAAATAAGGTTACGTATTATCGAAGCTCGGATTTTAACATATTATTGATGACGATGATAATATTTTATTACTACTATTTAATTAAATTATAAAAGATTGTTTAAATAAAATAAAATTGAAAATATTTTTTTAAAAAAATTATCAAAGAGACAAGCCAAATCCCATTTTTAAATAAATTATAAAAAAGATGATTTTTACTTTTTTATTTTTTAAAATTTCAGAATAGAGTAGTAAAGACAGGAACGTGTAGATCAGGAGTGGGTGGGTAGGTGAGTGTGAACTTGATGCCGAGGGCCACAGGAAGATGAATCCACAGCATTTATTATTTATGATTAATTGATTATGCATGAGGCTTTTCCAGAACGTACCGACCGTACGGTGCCTGTCTTTCTTTTACAAGTACGATTGCTTTTAGGGTTTGATTGATTTGATATGAGAAGGAAGCGTTCTTTTGATTACGAGTTAAGACTCGGATTCAATTCCGTCTACCCGCACATTAATAAATCCTCGGTTACTGGTTTTTCAATTTTATCATATTTAATTATTTTTTTATATATTTATTAACACAACCTTTTAATTAAAAGTCTTTTGAACTTAAAATTTATATAGACTTAGTTCAGTCGATTTCTGCTGGGGCTGAACGTTATTGCTTGGATCCATAATTCTGCATGATCTTGGTTGCTGAATATCTGCAAAAGAAATAAAGGCACGCCGGGGGTTGATTCCCGGAAGGCCCCTCCGACGCTCAAGTTAGTCTTTTTAAGGATGCTTTGGTCGCTGAGAACAGAGAAAAAGCTAGGGTTGTAATCTCGTACCTCTTATTATGGTAGAATAGTACCTTATATACGATGTGGATGTTAGGTTTAGGTCGTTATGTAGGTCTTTGTGTTTGCACGGGAGACTAACTCCTGTGAATGGGCCATGGATGCATAGATTGAATATCTTGGGCCTGGGCCTAGCACAGCCGACCGGACCAGAACTCATCCGGTGTTTTGCTGCATGCAGACAGTGATGCGCAAATCACAACGGCCAGTGTCTTTAGAATCTGAAAATATTACAGTTCAAGAGGAGGGATTATCAGCAGATTCTGCCACCAGTGTCTGCAGTAGCAGCAGTGGCCCTCCTGTAAAGGATGATAGCTCAGACACCTTCTCTCAGATTTGGGTAATTTCTGTCTCTCTGTTTGTGTGTAAGTTATAAATAGATCACTTCCATTTTAAAAATGGAGCATATCATCGAGTAATTTGTATTTTCTTTTCGAAACTCAATATTATATCACTTGCTCAAAAGGACGTGTAACTCAGCCCACCCTTTGTTGACTCCTACCCCATTTCCCTTTGGTCTTTGGTCATACGAGTTAAAAGTGTCTTGGCTGTTACTTAAAATTTCGTACGGTATTCTGCTTAATAAGCTAACAGAGACAAGCTTCCGCTAAACACCGTTTGCCATGTAAGGAGAAATTAAGTTGCTCAGTAGCATATAGTCGAACCTTGGGAGAGACTTCTTTCAAGTGCTTGTTGCCTCGATTTCACACTCGGAAACTTCAGTTTCCAAAAGCTTTCCAAACAAAATCACTGTTCCTCTTTAACGAGGACATATAACAGATCTATCAGCTTCATTCTTGCCAATATATATTTGTGATGTATATTGAAAATTACTTATCTTCCCTTAGAACACTTGTACAGGCACTCTATCTGAAAGCAGACGGCTGAGGAAAGAAATAAACTCAGATTCCTCTTAGGAACTCCAATAAAATGTCGGCCCTTAGTCATTTGGGGATGTTTTTAACCTCTAAAGATTCTAGGTACTTTGATTATATGATGGATGTGTATGGCAAGTGAATAAATTTTGTACTCTTTTCGTTGTATTCATGATCCTTGTAATTGAGTATCTCGGGCGTGTAACTACAATGCAACGTTAGGTCTAGAATACATCAAGCTCCTAATTTCATTATTATAAAAAATAAAACGGATCCATACGTTTCTCTCATCACCTTTGGTTATAGGTGATATACATGTCTTATGTGATGAATCTCTTTAGCGCTTTGTCAATCTAAGCTTTCTAAGTCATACCTAAGACCTTATTGGATATGTCCTTATGGATCTCTACTCGAAGGATAAATTGTGCCTTCTTAAGATTTTTCATGTACCTTTACCTCAAAATGCTTGAGTTGTAACATGTGCACCATTGTTACTAGTTGTTTTAGCATTCATCTGGTGAAGCTTAAGAACAAAATGAGTTGTTATAATGATAATGATCCTAAACGACTCATTGGTTTACACTAATGAGAAGGTCTTAATGTAGTTTACTGACCTTTTTTAGTGCACCTTTTAGCTACTAATCTAGCTTTGAACCACTCAACCTTACCTTTTAACATCTATCTTGTTATAGAGTACCCGTTTACAACTAATGGATTTAAATCTATCTATCTAAAATGTTAGCCAACTTCCAAAAATCATTGTTTGCCATAAATTCCATCTACTCCTATATAGTCATCATCTATATATTATAATGATCATTAATTTTAACTTCACCATATGTATGAGGATAAAAAATCTCGCTTGAAACATAGTCGATCTCACCTATATAAATAATAAAATCATCAAAGGGTTTAATACTTCTGTCTTTTATGAATGTCTTAATGGTACTATAGGATCAAATATAAGCTACCTCTCTGTAGTTGTCTCTTTATTGCTATAGGATTAGGTTAAGCATCTACTATAGTTTACATAATATTATTTGTTCTATCTCTAACATTAGGAGCTAAAGTTGCATCCAAATCATCCTTATGTATCCCTAAAAGTACCTTAAGAACTCTTTTGAACAATGAACATGTATAAATATTAGCTTAGGCTCCTTAACTAATTTACATCTCAGTGATATATTTCTTATATGATTCTTTAAAAACTTTGAATGTCTTACGAACCAATTTCTTCTTCACTAGGTTAGAGAAATTCACTAGGTTAGAGAAGTTTAAACTAGATAATCTTGACCCTTAAATGATTTTAAACTAGGCGTTCTACATGTTTATAATTGAAAAAGAGTTTTGAAAATTGAATTGCTAGGAACTCAATTCAAGATGTAGAGTGTTATCTTCAGTACCTCATCCAAAAGAACTTCACAAGTTTTGATCTTGCCATTATGCTACTCACTATGTCCTTTAATGTGTAATTGTGCCTCTTTACTCCTCCATTCTAATAAAATATACCTGATATACTATATTAAACAAATATGCCATAATTCTCTATAAACTTAATAAAATTTCACTTCTTTTAACTAAATCACCATATCTACTTTATTATTTTCAACCTTGGTCTAACCTAACAATCCTAATAGGTTTATTTACTTCTCTTTGAACTTTTCTAAAACATTAGAATTATCATTCAGTTAACCATATTAAGTAGTCATTAATAAATGTCACAAATAACTTCTTTCTATCAATTGTGAGGTTCAATGGTCCACTAATATCTATATGAATTATCTCTCAAACCTCATTATTTCTAATGGAACCTTTCTTACTTTCAATGACTTCTCCCCTAATACAATCTAGATAGGCATCATCAACATCATCATGAACTAATTTAGGGAGTCCTTGATCATTCTTTAAACCTTTCTTTGAAATATGACCAAGAATCTTATTCATAATATGAATGACTTCTCCTTGGTTAAACCCTTTTTAATTTTTTATATTCATAAATAAATTACTATGATCTTTTAAATCCAAGTAATAAAAACTTATTCAATAAAAATTCACCAATGACAATAAAATTAAGGGACAATGGAAGTTTTTTTGCTACTGAAAACTAATGAATATTGAACTTCGTCAAGTTTGTAAATATAAACTAAGCTACATCTCATAAATGACATATTCATCACTTTATTCAACATTATACTACCACCTAAACTAAAATACAGTTCCATATCTCAAATATAATTTACTTCTACTTTGGTTTCATTTCCCATGCATGTGGCATATCCCTTTCACTTAATCTTCCTTTATTCCTTAGTGCGCACATTATAGTAGAAATATGAATTTAAGAAACACTATTCAACCACCAATTATTTGATACATAATTGATCTATTTTGTGCTAGTCAATATTGTAATAAAACTTAAGTGTACAGTGTAGCCATAGCTAGTACCGACAAGTAAGAGTCCATCTTATGAAGACTATGAATCCTAGTAACTACCCTTCCCATATTATCCAGCCCATAGATTGACTTTAGATTTTTAATAAAAAGAAAATAAAAACTAAACAATTAAAGAAATAGGAAATGATAATGAATGCAAAGATAGTGGAATTCACTTAGAAAACTATTGTTACCAAAAATTAGTATCTAGGTTCGAATCCCTTTAAACCCTTAATAGATTGATCTTTTATCATACAATTATTTTGTTGATGTATTGGATTATAGGGACTCCTATAGTATGCTAATAGCTGACCTTGAGTCTACTAATAACTAATCCTAAGCTCTCTAATTGAATTACTCAAGTTAAATCTTACAAGGTTATGTTACCAATTTATAAGTCCCTCTAATAGGTTTAACCTTAATCTGAAAGATTTATGTCATCCTATCTCTAGGGTTACAATCAACTCCTTCTAATTATGGTATATCTATTCAACCTAGTATTTCTCGATCTCTATTTATGAAATCAAATTATCAATAAAACATGTAATCAAATCTCAATAATCAATCGAACCAATTTATTAATAAAGGAATCAAATCATATCAAATTATTAATATAAGGTTCATTTAACCTTAATACTAACTTAACATTTAGTTACACATGATCGAACGTGAAATCAAACATGCATTGAAAGAAACAAATAGAAAACAAAGGGTTCATAATTCTAAATCTCCTTGATTGTCTTATATCAAATATTCTTATGATGTAGATGTATGGTCTTGTATTTCGATGGATCTTTTGATGATTTCTTCATTTTTTCCACTTCTCTTAACCAAAATCGTCCCGTTTGTATGTTTCCTATGTTTGGAAATAGTCTCCCAAAGTCTACTCTTTTGGTTTGCCTTTGAAACATTAAATTTATATGAAAACCTAAATTTTTAGGTTATGCACAAACTTGAAAAACCCAGATTTTTAGGTTATGCACAGACTTGTGCACAGCCATGCATCGAATCGTTCATAATCAAAATATGTTGACTATTGAGAAAGTGCACGAGCATGCAAAAGTGCACGACCGTGCACGACTTCTAAATTGTTGAATTTTTGTTTTACACCATGTTTTCACCTGAATTCTTCTTCTTTAAGTCTCATGAGGACAATCATCACCTATGAAAGCACTTGGAGCTAATTAAGTACCAAATATAAGATAAAAGTATAAAATATCAAGCAAAATACCTCAAATATGTGTGTAAAAATATATTCAATTATCCATCTTTCAGTACAAAATCTATTAAAGACTAATTAAAACAAACCAAATCTTAAGGTTACCTTATTTGCTCTTTTTCTTTATAAAAGCCTTCTACTTATAGCATTCCTTCTTCAAATTTCACATTTTATTATAATACCAACATTTAACATTCTTATCATTATTCTTAATCCCATTAGATAGGCCATTTTTTTGTCTCCATCTTTCCTGAAAATCTTATTCTTCTTTCACTTATTATTTTTATTTATATAATTGCCCTTAGATTCAGAAGATTTAGTCATCAAATTTGTAGTTTCACCTTTTTTTATGCCTTTTCTTTTCCTTTTTCTTAGACATGAACTAAGATAAGTTTATTCATGGTCCACATCTCCTTATTAGAATTATAGACAGTCTTTAAGGAACTAAAGTCTAAAGCCAAATAATTCAACACTTAATATATCATAATGGAATCTGAAATTAAGACTTTTAGTGCACTTAATTAATTAGTTATATCCTGCATTTTCATGATGTAAGCTCTAACCTCAGATGCTCCATACCTCATTAAACTCAATTTATGCATAAGTTAAATATCTTTAGCTTTCTCCAAGTTTGTGAACCCTTCCTCTAAAGCTGTCATGAACCTCTTGAGATTGTTTTTATTTTCCAAAAATCCCAATTTACTAACTGCCACCAGACTAGTAAAATAGAAATAAGGATACTAACACCAATGCTCGAATTTTACGCAGTAATTAAGAAACATAATTAATGCTAGCAACAGATATAATGATCCAATAATTCAAGCCACCTTGAATAATCATCAATTTTGCTAAAATCTCAATACAAAGTTTTGACCCAAAATAAAGTAATGAAATTAAAGCCAAAATCAACACAATATCAATTTCTAAAAATTAATCCGGTCACAAAATCTTCTAATTAAAAAATATAATCAAAACATAACTCCAAATAATTAAATAGTAAGATCTAGGAATTACTAAATAATTAAATGGATAGAAGATAATTGAAGTTTAAACTCCCCTATAAAATTCCAAGCTCCTGCCCTTGCCATTGAATCGAAGGATTAAGATAAATTATCCAAGAAAATTCATTGGAGATACTGCCAACGTTAAACTCCGACGGTCAACCATGGAATATGTAAGAATAATGGTCTAAATCTCTTGGGTTTCACTTATGCGTCCTCTAACTTGTGCCTCTCACGTTGTCTCCTTCTGATTTTGCTATCTTCTTCCTAAGCCAACGTAACCAGACCACCAACTAAGTCATGCACGCACACAGACCAGCAGCTCAACTCTCACACTGTGGCTAAGTGACCAATTAACTTTGCTCTTCACTCCTCTGTTCATGCAAGTACTCCAGTGCCTTCACAGCCTAACCTCTCTCCAGTAGTATGATGTAGACAAATTAACTTGCTAGTCCACTCCTTCGTTTATGCATCTCACAACCACGCCTACTCAATCCTCTCTTCACTCCACAAACAACTCCACTCACCAGCTGCCTCTCACGTTTCTATGCACCACACCAAGTCACTCACACACGTCGCTTCACTTCACCGCCAAGACCAGGCAACCAACTTCTCTATTGAATCTTTTTTTTTTCAGCCCACTCCGTCAACCTGGTCTTCACACAACACACAAAACCACGTAGACAAGCCACCAGCCCTTCACGTTTATCACCCAACAAACCGCACAACACCAGCTCCCTTCCTATTTCGTATTTTGTTTCTAGCCTTTTCCACTCACCCAGCCTCTCTCCACGGTACACATCTACCTCTCTTCTGTTTCCTAATGCCTCCTTGCGTGATCAACAATGCCACCTATTACTTCCAACGTTTTACTCTTCACTTCACACTCACAGCTCCAACATTTTTCTCTTTTACAAATCCACGCACACTCCATGTTTTCTCTTTCAGTGTCGCCTCTCACTTCACACAATCTCCTTTTGTTTTTGCTCTTTCTCCACACAACTTCGAAGTTCCTCTAGTCCTCGCCAACGTCGTACAAGGCAGCACACACTCACGGTTTTCTTCTCTCACACACTACACACAACGCCTGCTAGTCTGCTCCTTCCTTCCTAGACAGCACACACTCCTCTCACGTTTCCAACACCAGCTTCCACACATGACAAAATAGATTTTCTTTTTTTTTTTCATCCCTTTCTGCCTCAAACAACAGCCCACAAATCACACACGCACTTCACGTTCCTTTCTTCTTTTTTTTCCAGCCTCTCACACACAGCTCACTCAAAAACCACGCCTACTATATTCAAAACCCACGCAAAAAACCTTCTCCAAGATGCAGACCATGCCGTCCCCCAGCTCGTTTGTGACTAATTAATTTAGTTAGTTTTTTTTGGGTCCACCAATAGACCAACACACATTCTTCTTCAACGCTCCTGCTGCCTTTTTTACATTGAAAAGCCACTGTTGCCTTTTTTCGTTCAAAGCTCCTCCTGTCTAGCTTTCTTTTTGTCTATTTTTTATCAACCACTCACTCAATACCAGCTCACGTTCGTTAACTCCCCTCCACTCAAATCACCTACCACTGCACTATACATTTATTCCTCTTGGTCCACTCCCCATACTACCTAAAAGCAACCACCTTTTATCCCCTTCTTTGTCTACTGATATGACAATTTAAATAAGTTTGTTCATGCTTTTTGTTACTCAAAACCCTTTGCATCTTCACGTTTTCTGCTTTCAACTTCAACGCTGTCATTTTTTTCCTCATGCTGTACATTTTGGACTGTTATTTTTATGTTGGGTAATTCTTTGGCTTTGTAGAGTACTACTTCTTACTCTATTTGCACATTAATTTCTCCAAGTACCCTACAATAAAAAATTACAAGTAAAGTAACATCAATTATCCAAAAATTAATTTATCACAATTAAACCAAAATATGACATTTTTTTTCTATAAACACAAATTAAATGTGAGGCACAATAATTCAAATAGTAATCAAATAAAGCTATAAATACCAATTTCAGTGACAAAAACCCATGCAAAAGATATGAAAATATATTGGAATAAATGGGTTTGTCAACTACCTGCAAAATAAATAACAGAAAAGTAAGAAAAGGAAAAACGAACCAGCAATCTTAATTTACCGTCTCTTTGTGTTTAAGTTGAGCTGTTCCATTACTTGGAAGATCACTTTAGTAATGATGTTCCTCACTTCCATAGCTGCATTTTTGAAGGTTCTAAGGTTTCTTTCGGACCATAAGTTGTACACAATAACAACAAGTAGAATGAGGAAAAGGTTGAGGTCAATGTTTCTGTGGCCTTGGGGTTGGTTGAACCAAAGGAGAATTGCTTGGAGGTTGGGCAGTTGGGGAATGTTGAGCTGAAAGTGGCTGAGGCAGTGTAACCACACGGATTTGGAGAAGGAACATTCGAAGAAGAGGTGGGGGGAGGACTCATTATCCGAGTGGCATAGAGAGCAATGGTTAGGGAGATAAGTAAATAGGAGCTGATCCCGTGTCTAGAGCTTATTAAGGAAAGCTAGCCACAAGAAAAAGGCGTACCTGGGGTTGACCCCTTTATGCCACACTCAATTATGCCAAGGTACTTTTGGAAGAGATGGTCTCATCAATGTATATGCGAAAGTATTAGTGTAAATTCTTATAGGGCTAGCAGTCCATTCAAGTTGATCCAATTTGGACCCATCTGGTTGATAAGGTAAAGGCTTGAGTGTACGGATGGTCTTAATTGAGGCGTCCTGCAAACACCACATATTGTCTCTGATAATGTCAGCAACTTTGGCAGTCATTGGAAGTTCTAACCCATTGATAGCTCTAGGTGTAGATAAATCCTTGAGAATACCACTTGGATGCCAAGGGTCCTGCCATAAGAGAGTAGAAAATCCATTTCCTATTCTAAATCTGAAATGATTCCCAATAATATTTCTAACCTGAATAAGTTTCCTCCAGCTCCAAGAACTATTAGGATTCGGTTGTGCACTCCAGAAAGTTGTCCTTCTAAGAATAATTGAGTGAATCCATTTAACCCACAAAGCTTCCTTATCATTGAACAAAATCTAGATCCTTTTTCCTAGTAAGATGTGGTTCCAAGTAGACAAATGTTTAAGCCCCAGCCCACCCTTTGATTTAGGTCTACAAAGATCGTTCCACTTAACTTTTGAATGAGAGTGAGATTCAACCTTACCAGACTACAAGAAGTTCCTAAGTTTAGACTCAATTTCTTTAGTGACAGAGAGAGGAAGCAGGAAATGGCTAGCCCAGTAGACTTGAAAAGTGGACAAGACAGAAATTACCAATTGAATTCTACCAGCGTAGGATAAGGCTTTGTGGATCCACTTGTTAACTCTGGCATCAATTTTATCCAACAGCGGAATACAATGTCGCCTAGTCAATCTCCTCGTTAAAAGAGGCACACCTAGATATCTAATAGGAAGATTACCCCTTTGAATCCTCGAAATGGTTTCCAATTGAAGGGACAAGTAAGCCACATCAGGCGAGAGATAGAAGTGACTTTTGCTATGATTCATCGCCAACCCAGAGAGAGAGGAGAGAGTACGCAAGCAGGTAAGCAAGATATTCACCGAGGTAAGATCAGCATGATAGAACAGTAACAGATCATTAGCAAACAAAAGATGGGATAGTTTAAACGTTTTGCAATGCCAATGGAATTGAAAACTAGGAGTGGCTGCTATTGTATCATTTAGAGCCCTAGAAAGCACTTCCATGCAGATAATAAATAGGTAAGGAGAAAGTGGGTCACCTTGTCTTAACCCTGATTTCCCATAGAAGAATTTAGTGGGAGATCCATTGATCAAGATAGAATAGGAAGTCGAGGTTACACACTCTTTTATCCACTTAATAAACATAGGAGGAAACCTTATAGCTAGCAACACGTTGAGGAGGAAGTCCCATTGAATGGAATCATAAGCTTTTGCCAAATCAACTTTGAATGCACATCTATTATGCTTATTGGAAAGATGGTAGTTCTTAAAGATTTCTTGAGCTAGAAGCATGTTGTCCCTTATATGGCAATTTTTTATGAAAGCACTCTGGTTAGGCCTGATGAGGAGGGGAAGGATCACTCTAAGTCTGTTGGATATGATTTTTGTGATTACCTTATAAATCATGTTACAAGAGGATATGGGTCGATAATCCAACACAATATAAGGCTGATTGGTCTTAGGGATAAGGGATATAAACGTTGAATTAAGCTCTTTGAGGAGTCTCCCATGTGTGAAAAAGTCTTGGATTGCCTAATGAGATCATTCCCGACAATATGCCAAGTGTGTTTAAAGAAAAAGTCATTAAAGCCATCCAGGCCCGGGGCCTTATTCGAATTGAAAGAAAAGAAGACGTCCCTAATCTCTTGCGAAGTAACTTCTACTACCAGGTTAAGTCTAATGTGCTCAGGAAGCGGGTGAGGAAAATGAGTGGTCACATACTCACTTGAAGAAGATAGGTCTTTCTTGGTACCAATAGACTCTTGAAAGAAATTCAGAAAATGTTGTTGTATTTCCTCAAGGTCAGTAATCTTATGGCCATTGCTACCCAACAAGGAGTGGATATTGTTCCGGTTCCTATTTGACAAGACAGAGTTATGGAAAATTTTGGTATTTCGATCTCCCTCTCTAAGCCACTTAACACCAGAAGTTTGTTTGTAAAAAGATTCTTGGTCATGTAAAGCCTGGAACAAATTGGTCAAAGCCTCATGTCCTCAACAACTAGATGAGGCCTATTAGGCAGGACTCTCATTTGATCTTGGATGGTATTGATGCTAGCTTGACAAGTCGCAACACGGACATTTATGTCACCAATCTGATTAGAGTTGAGAGATTTGAGAGCCTTTTTAACTAGTTTGAGTTTAGACGCGACACAAAACATGAGTGTCCCTCGGATCTATGAGTTCCAAGCCTCTTCCACTATCTAGAGGAAATTGGGCTGAGAAACTAGGAAATTGGAAAACCGAAATGGAGAATGCCTCTTCTTATGGACTGGTAAGGACCTTATCACCACAGGAGAATGATCAAAAATATTATTGAGAATTTCACTACAGGTTCTAGGAAATAGAGAACTCCACTCCGAGTTGATAAGCGCTCTATCTAATTTTCTTGATATGTGGGAATCGCCATATTGCTTATTAGACCATGTAAAATTCGGGCCACTAGAGTTTAGGTAAAACACTTCACACTCCTCAACACACTTCCTAAAATCTCGCATCCCACTAAGAGCCACTGAGCTAAGAGGGTCAGCTTCATGTGCATACAAAATGGCATTAAAGTTACCAACTATAAGCCATGGTCGATTACCAACAAAGGTTTTGGTTTTGGAAAGGGTTGACCAAAGGGCTTTCCTATGGTTGGCATTATTTGCCCCATAAATGCAAGACACAAAGAAACCATTAGCATAATTTATAGGGGTGACCTCCAAAAGAATCATCTGATCAGTAGTAAGAAGAGGGACACACAAGAAAGAATCTGGGTTCCAAGCGACCACTAATCTGGCACACAGAGCTTGATCTAGATTATTACAGAAATTCTAGTTAGGAAACAGAGAAGAGAAAATATTGTTCAAAAGAAACTGAGATTTGATCCTAGACTCTATCAAACACACAAAAGACACCGACAACATTCTAAGATAAGACCTAATAGCTAACTGTTTCTTTTTGTTGTTAAGACCTCGTACATTCCAAAAACCTAAATCCATAACACTAAACATCCGACAAGACCAACAACTATTGTTTTTTCCTAGGTTTCCTGCTTTTCCGAGTTGTAGAGGATCAGATGAATTATTAATGGGAATCACAACAGAAATAGGAGAGGCATTAGAAATAACTGCTTGGCTTATACCAGGAAAATCGACACCTTCGCGGTTTCCATTAGCATCATCCGGAGGGAGTTGTAAGGCCCTGTCTATGTTCTGCTCAGGTATAGTTGTAGCTAAGGTGGTCTCCTGAGGGACCACTTGTTCTGTCTCTAATGGTTTCTCCTGATCTCCCTCCTTGTGCTGAGGGTTACTGATAGAAATGGAGTCATTCTCTTTGTCCAATTCCTGTTGAGTCCTAGTCTCGAACAGACAATCAGTAGGTTTCCAGGCTCTCTTTTGTGGAACTTTGTCTGGTTTCCATTCATATTCGATGGCAATCTCCCTGAAGGTCACTTGTCCCTCTTCATTATAAGTTGCCAACTGAAAGGACAAAGGCCAGCTCCTCTCCAATTCTAATTCAACACACATTCGAGCATAGAAGATCCTTAACATTCGGGCTGTATGGGAGTCCATGAGTTAAGGTTTTCTAACTACACTGGCAATTAAACTCAAGCCCTCGGTAGTCCAATATTCTTAGGGGTTATTATCAAAACCTTATCCAGACTGGTGCCAACTTAATATCCTCTTGTTTCCTTGCGTTCAAACTCCATTTTCGTAAAAACAATGGCTTCCCTTGGATATGCCAAGGGCCCATCTCTAGCACTGCATTCATACCACATTCCGAATCAAACTTAAATAAAAACTTGTTTGAACTAGTCACCAGAATCTCAGACAACCCATATGTTAACCAAGCTTTTGAGAGGGCTCGATGCATGACTGGGAAAGCAGGGCGCTTACCAATGAAAAATCTGATCAGAGAATACTAGAATTTAGTGGCTCCTTTCAGTGCTAAATCAGGCGGTGGGATAACTAGGATTTGATCATCCTTGATCTATGGGGGGATTGAAAGCCAGCTCCTTGACAGTGGAAGCTTCCTCCACTGAGACGGTTACAACTGATTTCCAAGTTCTTTAAGGTGGTACCATCGAAGGTCCACTAGGCGGGGACGTAAGGGATCCTTTGGGTCGAGGCGTGCAGGAGTCGACTGACTCAGAGTTTTCGCACCTTCTGCGACCTAAATAGGGGCGAGGGTTGGGAGGTTGGGGTTAGTGTTCTGTGACGATAGAAACGAAGGGGACTTTCTAGGAGAAGGCACAAGGATTTGGAAGAGGGGTGGGTGAGAGGTAGACGGAGGTGGAGAAAAAGCAGCAGCTATGGAGGAAGGTTAAAATACACCGGTGAACTACAAAGTAGAGGACGCTCAACGATCGCTCTCTCTCTAACAAACCTTTTTCAGTAGAACTTAAAAAAAGGGTACATTTGTCCCCCTCTTTTAGCCATTATATTTTTGCCTTTTGCTTAAGATGGAAATTATAGATGGATAGGGCATGGGTGTATTGTTTAATAGCTATCTCCTCTTATATAATTCAGCTTAGAGGAATTGTAGCTAGGATTTTGAAGTGTTTAGGAGAGATTCAATACCTAGACATTAGCTAGATTTTAGTAGTTTAAGTTCCATCTTCACCCTTTTAAGTTTGGTAACCAGCTGAAATTTTTTATAACTAAAGATATTTTCATTCATTGCTTTTCCAACTACTTCCTAAAAGCTACCTAACTGGAGCACGAGATTATAAAATCTAAAGGGGGATCAATGTGAATAAGAGTTATTTATACCTTTAACTCTAAGATAGAGTGGTTTGAACATATGGGAGGGCCAAATAGAGTATAGCTAGAGGGGAATTCATTTAGCCATATATAATTAACTAATATTATTGTCCAAATTTTTCTTCATAAAACTAAATCTAGCCTACTTGTTTGACTAGGTCAAGTATTGGCCCATATAATTTAGGTTTGTAACACCAATAAAGTCAATTGTTGTTACCAATTCATTTCCATTTGTGCTCTTACTAATGGACAAGCCTTTTGCCTCTTCTAGGTTTAAGATAAAGTTGAAATCACCCCTAAAAACTAGGGTAAGTTGGGTGTGCTATGAATTTTACTTAAATCACCCCGTAGACTATTCGTTTGGAAACTTAGATCACAGGCATAGACGATTAACATTAGGAACGGAATGACTTGATAGTTGGGTGCACATTGTAGGTGGATTCTAGTAACTAAATTGAAGAGGGATCAAAACCAACTATTATTCTTCCATTGTAATGAAGAGAATGGTTGTTTAAGATGCCCCATTTACTACTTAAAAAAATGAATTCTTCATTCATGTTGGAGGATTTATTTTAGTCTCTAAAAGACCAAACAAAATGGGTTTCTTTTCCCTTATTGTATATCTGAGGCTTTGTTCTTTTAGGACTATTAAGTCATATAATATTTTAAAATAAAATATTCATGAGCAAGAGATGGGGGAAAGTCACCTTTTTTATTTTTTTTTTCTAGAATTACAACTTCCCTTCAGTTTAATAAGTAAGGTTGGGGTTGAAATAAAAGCTTCATCATGGGGGATCCTTTTAATTTCATTATTGTCTACTTCCAAACCAGGGTTTGAGCATGGGGTTGGCATGGGGGTCTCTTTTTTAAGAGATTTGCCTTTGATTATCTACTTCCTAAATTGCATTTAGTGTACTTTTTACAGTTATAGAGAAAGCTTGGTTTTCCTTTTTTATGACATAAATATTTTTTACTGCAGGAATTGGAACATTCCTTTCCATATGATTCTTCTTTTCTATTGTTTCATTTGCTATTGAAAGTTAAGATTCTTCTGTGTGACAGGGTATCATTTCCTCTCCTTGAAGTCCTATTACCCCGATATAGGAGCTAGTTTTGAAAATTTTACCTATAGGCTTCAATATCCTATTTATTAGAGGTTTTTAGTTGAAAGTTAGTTAGATAACATGATCTACTAACTCACCTTGTTTAAATAACTTCTTGATGATTAGAGAAGAGGTTAGTTCTTGGTCTATAGACACCTCAATACATAACCTTGAAAAACATGTTCTTTCCAATCTTATTGTAGGAGAATCCATATAAATAAGTTTGCCAAGTGTTCTCAATAAAAAACTCAATCCTATTTCTGTCCAGTAGTTTAGAGGGAGACGGTGGAAATTAATCTAGCTAGTTCTTACCTTATTTTTGTCAAATCTCATACTTGGCTTTCATCTCATCAGGAGGAGAGGTTTACTTGTGATGTGCCAAGGTCCCTGCTCTATAATAGTAGAAAGGTCAGAGTCTTTGGATAACCTAAAGATATAAAGTTTTCACTAAACTAGATTTTTCACATTTGACAGCAACTAAAACTCTAACTTGTGGATAGGAGGCTTTTTTTTCTGAAAAGAACTCAACCAGCATTGAAGACTAATTGTTGACTTTTGCTTTAAGCAAACCATCTTGGGCATAAACCACTCCATCCTTTAAGGAAACAAATAGAAAATGGGTAAGTTTCAGGCATTCCTCTAATTATTTAATACTGCTCCAAGGTTTGGATTGTCTTCTTTTAGACCAAAGCTAATGAAGGGAGAGGTTAAGGATGAAAGAGATAAGCGTCTAGATGGAGGGAGCTGTGACGGTATAGGAGGTTTGTCTTTCTATTAGGTGGTGCAAAAGAAGGAGAGGGTTGAGCAAGAAGAGGAGGAGTTGGAGGGTAAAGTCTGGGAGAAGTTGGGAAACCATCTTATGTGCACTCAAGGACTACATCTTGACAAGGAATTTCTAAATTAGTAATAAAAGAAAGGGGGAAAAGGAGAAAAGGAAAGATTAAAAAATAGTTGCTAAGTAGTAATTTAGGGGTAAGAGAATTGTAAGGTCCTTAAATTAGCCTTAAGGGATATCAGGTCAGAAGGAGAGAAAGGAGGGGTTGGAAGCAACAAGGTGGAGTGAGGAAAGGAGGAAGGATATGTAGATGAACAAAGAATAAGAACAAAAATCAAAGAACAATGGAGGACATGACTAGAGAAAAATGAAGACAAGGGGGGAAAGAGTTAATAAGGCTGATAGGTAAAGAAGGCTAAGAATGCAAAAGTGAAGGTGAAAAGGAGGTAAAGGGAAGATAAAGATTCTCTTTCTTCCCATCTCTAACCCAAATACAATTACATTGTTTATTTTTTACTTATTTATTTTTATTAACTATTTACTTATAATTTTTAGTTATTTATGAACATTGTTCATTTATATTTTTATCGTTAATATACATAATAGAAATTAGCATGTACTTGAAAATTTGTGATTAGCTTTAAATTGATTAAAATATTCTCCATAATTAAAAACATAGAGAGAGACTACTGGTGTAGTCCTCAGGTGAGCAAAGTTCATATTGACTAAGAAAGATAAATTCCTAGATTCCTTTTCTTATAACACAATTTTTTGCTTAAGTTGTAACAGTATGTGATACCACCTTATGTAAAAAAACCAAAATCAAAATAAAAAATAAAAAAGAAACAAAGAGAGAGGTAATGTAACTAGAAAGAGAGAGAAGATTGAGAAATGTTAAGAGAAATAAAAGATACGATTTGGAAATATTTGTTAGTTTAATGTTAGTTGATAGTTATCATAAGGTATTTATATTTGTCATATGGAAAAAGTAAAAAGTAAACAAGTAAACAAGTATGATAATAATAAAATATAATAGTGGTTCCTAATAGTGAAGTTGGTGACACCATTTTTATAATTTTTTCCAAACTATTTTGATACTTGTCTTTTTCTTGTCGTCATTTGGCATATAACAATATCATCCCTCCTTACAAAACCTTGTCTATAAGGTTCAAATAAGGGTAATATCCTGGAAAATGGAACAAGAATTCCTAGGCTTGTATGGTTATCAAGACTCTGCCGTATCATTTGCACCTGGATGGCAACCCTCCGTTATCTTTTTACTATTCTACATTCCAAAATGAAAGCTATTTGTTCCTTCAACTATGAAAAGTAAAGAAATTATGTATAAAAGAATTTAGAGGGAATTCTAACCTACAAGCAATAGGTTTGACCCTATTAACGACTTTGAATGGCCCATAAAATCTAGGGGATAATTTGTGGTTCAAACGCTTAGTTGGGGTTTCTTGCCTATATGTTAAAGTTTGGCAAACACCATATCTCTTATATGGAATTCATTATCTATCTTCTTCTTGTTTGCTTGTTATTTCATTTTTTTTGAACCCTTTGTAAATGTTGCCTCCCTATCTAGTAAGAGGATACCAACCACCAACAACTTAAAATCCTTTGCAAAATAAGGAACATGGATTAGGGGAGGGTAACCATATAATACCTTAAATGGTAGGTAGTAAGGGTTGAATGATGATTGGTGTTATACAATCATTTAGCCAATAGGAGCTATTGGAAACATTTATTGGGATAATCATTTGTCATACACCATAGATAAATTTATAAGGAATGATTAAAGATTTTGGCTTGGCCATCCATTTGGGGATGGTAGCCTAAGGATAAATGTAACCTTACTTCTTGAATTTTGTAAAATTATTTCAAAAACTGACTTGAAAACATGTATTCCTTGTCGTTATTGATGATATCTAGCATAACAGGAAACTTGAACACATTGGAGAGGAAAATATTATCCACCTGTTTCAAATCTAAGAAATGGGCATATTTGCTAAACTATTCAATAACTACAAAAATAACTAAGTAGTGATTAGAAATGGGAAGCTCCTTATTAAAATCTATATGAATGTCTATCTAACATCCTCTAGGAATGGGTAACAATTGTAATAAACTTACCTGAAGTGTAGTTTCATATTTGTTTAAGTTAGAAAACTTGATAACCCCTAATGTAATTTTGACATCTCATTAGATACCTTTCCAATGGAACAAAGATTGCATCTTTTTAGTAGTTCCTTCAATTCCATTTTATCCTCTTATGTGGCTCTCAAACACTATAGATACAAATCAAGTCCTCAGATTACTATCATAATTTATTACCACTCTCCCTTTATGTTAGAGAAATGTTCTAAACACAATCACCTTTAACACTTATTATACAAATCATTTTCTCTGGCCAGAGCAGATATGTGTCATAAAGAGAGTCTTCAATGATACATAGAGTAATGAGATCCTTAGGATAATATGTAATATCACGTAAACTAGATGTAACATAGTCAATATAGTGGGAGTTGACAGTTTGACCATACTCTGAACCAAGTGGGGTATAGATGGTGAAAGGAAAAATTGCATTGTAACATTGCGTATGGAAGGGTTCATAGTCAAACCATTGACTCCAGTCAATTAAAGGTCATGATATGTTCCTAGATATCACTCTTGACTTACTTGAATTAAGTGTTAATTCAAATGGCCAACATAATCGAGAACCTAATGGGTCACACATATAGGAGATCTGAAGGATGAGAAAAATGGTCTTAAATGGTGATTGAAGATATGAGAGAGTGTTTGGTATTGTATCCCAATGTGATCATGATAAAAAAAAACATTGCATATAATGGATTAGAAATAAGTATTATTGGTTGCCAATTTGACCATTAACTTCCCAAACTTCTATTAATGCATGCTTTTCATGGTCATTAACTTCCCATAACTCTCCATTAGTGATGGGGGTTATGGGAGGGCAAAGAGGGCAAAAAATAATCATCATTTTCGGGCATCTTGTGGAAGACACTAATGAAAGAAATGTTCTTTCTTACACACACACTCTTTTTCTCTCTAACTCTCACAAGAGTTCTTGTCTTTGCTAGCACAAAGAAAGAACTCTAGTCATCTCCTAGTGAAGTTTCATCCTTCTATTTTCATGTGGAATTTCATTAGAGACGGTCTATATTGATCATTGTAGTTTACGATAACCCAACGCGAAGAAGATTAAAGAACGAAGGAGATCGTCGAAAAGGTACGTAAACATATTGCATTTCATGTTTTTGTTTTCTATATCTATATGCATGAGTAGATCTAGTTTTTAAAGTTCCATTTTATATTTTTGCTGTGTATGTTTGATATATATTATATATTATATGCATGATGGAAACCTTACATTGGTATCAGAGTGATCTTGTGCCTTGTTAGATGTAAAATACATGACATGTGAAAATTGTTTTTATGGATGTGACAACTTAGGGTCCTCTAATGTTTTGTTCGAAATTAAATATAGAAAAATGATTTTCACCATTTTCTTTCATTAATCTGTTCATAAAATGTACGTGAATGATTTAGTGTGATTGAAAATATTTTTAATGTGACTAAAATATTTAATTTCGAATTTACGAGTACATGTATGGAATCTGTCTTTCTGCTAGGCATGTGATGTCTTTTGGCTAAACTAATGAGGTTACACATGGTTTTCGTGGAATTTGGTTCTGAAAAAATTATGCAAACATTTTTTAGATGTTTTTATGCCCATGTTATTTTTCATAGAGATATTAAATTTTTTTAATAATTTTATCAAACAATTTTTCAGATTTGGACAGTTTTCTCGAAATTGTAGAATCTGTTTTGTTTGATGTTTTTGTATGTTTATATTTCGATTCCAGAACCTTAGAGATATTTTTAAGTGATAAAAATGTGTTATTTGATGTTTGATACATGCCTAAATGATTTTTTCTTGAAATTTTATTTCCAAAAAAATTTAGAAGTCATATTTGTTATTTTTAGTGTCTTATTAGTGTTTCGACGATCATAATAATTTTTGGGTTATTCCTAAATTATTTTGATCATCATGAAATGACCTAGAGATATTTGGAATGACGGTTTGGTGTTCTAAAAATATTTGGAAATTATAGAAATTAATTTTTAATTGATTTTAGTAAAGCAATAGATTTTCTAGTAAGACTAAAAAAATTGGCATGTGTGACAAAATTAAAGTTGTTTAATTTTGGACATCAAATATTTATTTTGAGATAAATTAATTATGAATTAATTTCTGGAATTAGGCATTCAAGTTAATTGGATTAATATTAATTCCAAATGAAATAACATACAATAGTTATTTTAGTGAAAAGAAAGATAGTAAATCTAAGTGTTAGATTAGGCCTCTCATGTTAGGATCCTTAAGATGTCATAACCAAAATGATGTGTTTACATATATGCATTAGAGAATGCATGGTTAGGAGAATGTGTGAGCTTGCATGATGGATGGTTATGGGCTTAGGCCCAATTTGATTGCGTAGTTCATAACATGTCATGTAGTTATAGTAATTATATATATATGAATTATATGTATAAGACCATCTAAGTTAGGATGAGACCTTAGTCAAACCCATCACTTAGACTATTAAAATTAATGCCTTCCTTTAATATGATGAGAACCAAAGTCCTTTTAAAGTTAGGGTTATTGGGCAAACCCAAGCCCATTTTACACGGATATGTTTGAGCTATAGAAATAGGATTTCTGAATTAATGGGTCAGTTTTAACTAGGAGCATTGATTTGTTGAGCAAACCCAAGATCAACATGGACAGAGGCAAAGTTGGGCAGTGTACATTAGATGTACACATGTCAAGAGTTGATAGCACAATGAGTATGCACACATCAATAGTTGATAGCACTAGATTCGATAGTTGCATTAGAGATGCAATTGGTATGATTGGTACCTACCGGTTGAACTAACGTGACTTATTGGGCAAACCCAAGGTCATTTTTAGGGATATTGGGTATTGACCCACTAGGAGAATTTCTCTACGAGTTCTCTTGGATTTATATTGAGGGTTATGAATTCATGAAAAATAGTGGGAGCTATAATGTTGGTTATGAATTCGTGAAAAATAGTGGGAGCTATAATGCATGTCAATAAAGTCCTTATAGATATGCATTTAAGTACATTCTAATTTTTCTCTCTTAAATGAAAGGTTGCCTAAGTTAACACCATAAGTACTATTGTAAATCTAAGATCATTGATGGAAGCTATCAAGTTGACCAGACCAAACTTCCTTGACTGGACCACTCTCCCTTTCCACCTTAATATTCCTTTTATCCATTTGTAAGAACTAGAGATTACTTGACCTTCACTAATTTCTTTACCAAGTTTTGGATAGGGGAATCATTCTCCTAACTTTTATTTATCTCTTCTAGTAATTGGGATATGTACTTGTGATAAGGTTGTGGTGCTAAATTCAACACAATAAATCTTAGACAGAGTATTAGTAGTAATATGTTCCTTCTTATTTTACATTATCTTCAAATCATAGCCAAATAATTTGGGAAGTCATTATTGATGAAAGTGAGAGTATATCCTTTTTTCTAAGAGGGACTTTTAGCTCTTATGGTATATGAGAATGGAAAAATGCTTTCCATTTAAATATTGATGCTATTGCTTAATAACCATAATAACCACAAGGAATTCCTTCCTATAAGTTGATAAGCCTTTATGATTAGCAACTAAAACTTTACATACAAAAGTATGTCTCTCTTGACTTATCACTTCCCTTAAGCCATATTGACAAGCATTAGTTTTAACCATGAAAGGTTTGTAGAAATTAGGTAATGTTAAGACAAAAACACTTATAAAAGTTTTCTTTAAGTTGTGGAATGCCTCTATTACTTTCTCACCCTATTCAAATATATTATTTTGAGTAAATATATTAAAGGCTTGCTTAGAATACTAAAATGCTTAATAAATTGCATGTAATATTTAGCTAAGCCCAAGAACCGTTAGAGTTCTATCACGTTAGTAGGGATTGGCCATTATGAATTGTTCTCTATTTTCTTAAGATTAGTTGAGACCTTGCATATTGAAATAAAGTGCACAAGATAATTTATGAGGTGCAAAGTTAAATTTGTTACTTCTAAGAAGGAGATGATTATGCTTCAAAATCTCCAAGGTGATCTTTAGATGTTCCATATAATCCTCAATTGTTTGGTTGTAAATAAGAATCTTGTTGAAGGAACTAGTACATTTTGCTTTAATTGTCCTTTGAAAAAAAAATCATTCATTAAGCTCTAAATTGTAAAAGGCATATTAATGAGCCTAGAAGGCATCAAAAGGAACTTGTAATGACTTTCATATGTCGTAAGAGCTTTTTTTTTAACATCACAAGCCTTTATTTAATGATATTTAGACCTAAAGTCGAACTTTAAAAACCAAATTGCTTCGTACAACTCGACCATAAGTTATTAAATGATCAGGATATGATATTTTTATTTTATGATGTTCTTATATATCTTTCTGAAGGAAATTTTTATTTTATGGTGTTCCCATTTGGCACATAGTAACATGAGTAATAAAGAAAGTAACACATAAACCAGTTTACTTTTTTATTCATCCTTATTCCCCTTTTTTTAATGTGGGAAAACGATGTAATAAGAGCTAGTTGATTGTGAGAAATTCTACTCTTAAGAAGAAAGAAAATAAATAAAAGAGCCGTATCCATCAATTTTCAATCGAGTCAATTATTTCTTTGAGGAATCAGATTCCAGCTAGTCAATTTTTTCTTAAGAAATCAAATATATTTAAATTTGATGTATAAAGAAAAAATTGGGAAGAACAATCAATCTTTCTTTATTTAATGTTTTTGACAATTTAACTACCTAATCACGAGAAGAAGGCCTTAATCTCTTACATGAATTACAAACAAGAGTAAAGGAAATTGACCTAGATTAAGTTGAAAGATTAAAGATATAACATGTGAAACTAATCAAATCCATAATTCTATAGCATGAAATATGTAAAATATGACAGAATATATGAAGTCTCTCTCTCAAACTATTTGTTATTTGAAACTAAACAATAAGTAATATTACACTTCCAATAAATCAAATCAAAACAAAAATATCAAATAATAGAAAAGGAAACAAACCCAACTACCAACATTAAAAATTGTGATCATGCACTAACCTATCAAAATCATTAAGCTCGTCAATTTTAAAGTCAACTACAAAAGATCATAAACTTTTGGTCCTTGCGCTTAGCTTCAAATTCTTGTTTCTACACTGAATCACGATAATTACTGAAAGAATTCAATCTTAACTTGCCACGTTTTTTAATTAGAAATTCACTCCTAAATTTACATTTTCCTCAATTAAATCCATCCACTCTCATCAATATTAAGCATGCCATTTTTTTTGCAACAATTCTAGAATACATGTCCTCTCTTTAGTAGAACCGGATTCAATTTGATTCTATCATTGTTTTCCCTGCCTAAGTGACACCAATTTTTTTTTTTTTACCCTGAAAGCTCTTGTGACTCCTCAACATTATTATGTGCAACTTGCTTCATGGCTGTATGAATATCTTTTATTGAGGTTGCTTCAACTAGTGTATCTGACTGTATTTGTCCACCATTATGGCATTCATATCTAGTTCATACTCTGTTATTTCTGGAAGGATGAGCTCCTCAATATTGAGTTCTTCATTAGGTTGCTTCAAAGGCCAGTCTATACACTTAGATGTTTTCGATTTCAAGAACTGGAAGCTCCTTGGTAAAGGCCAATTTAGTTTTTTTTCTTTCTTTATACTTTGAACTTGATGATCCCAGAAGCACCTCCTTGTTAAAAGCCGATTCATTTCTCTGTTTGCCCATCATTTGGATTTGATGATCCCGCTAGCACCTTTATATTCATTTCCAATATGAACATTGAGATGCTCCTAAAAATCTTAAATCACAATTGACCAAATAGTTCCCAAAACAGGCCATTAATCATCAAATTCCTCATTAGTTTTAAAAGAGAAGATTGTTTGTCAAATATAGAAATAGTTTATACAACATAACTACCTAAACTGTCACATTTAAAAAATATATACATATACATTCCAACAATTATACAAAAGTAATATATTGACCCACCTAATCTTTACTATGTCAATCACAAACACTGAGGTTATCGGCAATCATTGAGTCTCCTAAAAAAATAATGGTAAGGGGTGAACTGCCATCTTAGTGAGGATAACCGACCTTACCTTTAAAACCAAGTAACTCAATAAATTATAATACTTAATCAGCTGATTAAATCATACATATAATACATATATACACAATAATCCTCAGTCTAATCCAAACAGTTAACAAACATCCAAAAAATTTCACCAAATGGTGATAATATAAATATTAATTTCAACTACCATTTACGTTTTCTTCCAATATTTAACTGAATTGCCTAGGCCCAGCTTAAACCTAGTAGTTATACATCCAATGATCTATCGGCTCATATCATCACAATCTCTCGTAAGTGGAAATGTAATTAAATGTATAAATATCGGCACATGATACCTCAATTTTTCAATCTTCATCACGGTATTACTCTGGTACTTAGCCATCGACATAGGAAATCTTCAAAACCTAGGATATCCTGGTATCACTCTGGTACCTAGTCATTGGCATAGGACATTCCCGGGATCAGGATGCTTGATAACTGCTCCACAGACAAATACCTAGACATCACTCACTTATCTCTAAACAACCTATCAATCTAAGACCATCGAATGTAGCCTATTCTAAATAAGCTACCGATTCTCAATTTTCACCAATTATTCTCAACCTATTATTAATCTGTCTTTATTTAAAAACACAATCTTACCAATTAACAATCAATACATTTTAATATACATAACAAAATATAAATATGAAACACCTTGTAATTCATATATGAAATGATTAATGATTAATTTAATTAGTGACTAATTCAAAATATAATTTATTGATAACAAAAAGGTAATTTATTTTAAGAGCAGAGTTGAAGGTTATCCTTACCTCAATTTCGGATTCAACTAATTGATAATCCCAATTACTCTTTAATCGGAACTTTGGACATAGAATTGGAAAATTTTATTAGACTTATTTTTGAAAACTTTTTGACCCAATTACCCTTAATAGTCCAATATTATTCTCCCTTTTAATTTATTCTTAATTATAAAAATAACATTCTTACTAACCTAACCCCCATAATTATTAAAACATCTCTAACTAATTAAAAGTTATCTATTTCAAGTAATACCAAAATGTTCTCTATGCAACTAAATTCCAAATTTACCCTTCACTTTTTACATTTCCTATTATGCCCCTACATGCAACTTAAATTTTCAAAACAATATGATCATCTTCATCCTCTCCACTTCTCCCATCTCCTCTTCTTTTATCAATTTCCAACCACATTGTCTTCATTTTTATCCTTTTATGCAACTTCAATTATTATCCCAATCAACCACAACATACAAAACAACTATACACTAGTGCAGAATGATCAAAAATTAAAAAAGAAGACATAATGTAGCTGCTGCAATTTTTACCTAAGTGAAGGATTTTGGAGTTGTGAATCTCCACAGTTTCTTCCAAGTTTTCTACAAAAAAAAAAAAAAAAAGAGCAAACTATGAGGAAAATGTTACATGTAGAATAAAAATGGTGCATTTTGACATACTCACCGGCTGGAAAAGAACAAAAAAAAAAGTAAAGAAAATGAGGACTTTCGTTGGTTTTAATTCTAATTCCAGCTGTTTTTTTTATACAAGGTTAATGGTTTGTGGGTTGGGGTGAGCTAAGCTGTGGGGTTGTTTTAATTAGCTTTGGGGGCTTTACAAACATCCTCCGGTGATTTTGCTTCAACGACCTGCAACTCAGAGCCGGTTTCCGCGGGATCTTTCACTTCATTGCCAACTGGTTTCTCTTCAGTTGTTATGGGAAGGATAAACTCCTCAATCTCCACTTCACCATTGAGTTGCTTGAAAAAGATATCTTCAACTGTTCTTAATTCAAGAACATGGACCTCTTTTGTGGAGCCCGCCTCATTCTCGTGCTTGCCGTCTTGGATCCAATGGCCTGAAGAACTCCTCACACTTTGGCTCCGAGATTTGCTGCGTAGCTATATTAATGTCCTCCGAAGATTTTGTTCCAACAACTTGTAACTCTGAACTAGTCTTCATAGGACTAGCACAATCATTGACAACTAGCTGATCATTTATCGTACTGGGAATAATGACTCAATATCTGATCCTTCACGAAGCTGCTCAAAAGCAAAGTCGATACCTTCGACTGATCTGACTTCCATAACTGGGAGCTCTAATTTGATTCTGTCAGTTTTGTACCTGAGTTTGCGTCAGTGTCTCACATTCATAATTTCTTACATCACTTTCCTCAGATATTTCTTTATAACGAAGTGGATGACCGACAACTCCCGATTTGTATCCAATTCTGACAACAAAATTTCATCAATCTCCTTTACTTCATCATCTCTTTCATCGATACTTTCCTCAGCAATAGGGGACCCATAAACTTCTACTGACCAATAGGTGCATTAGCAATTTTATAAGAAGTATTGCCTTCATACTCAATTTGGCTGCAGGTGTATAGTATTAGGACTGCGGATGGGACCAAAGAAGTTATAATTCTTGGCATAATGCTCTTAAAGAGTCCCAGATGCCTGATGTAGATACATTTCTGGTAGTGTTCACATCCTCCGGTGTCTTCCATGTTGTCGGGTTCCTGCATTATGTCACACTCAATAAGACATAATCCTACTTCAAACCTAAAGCAATCGTTGATTCAAAGTTAAGTTACTGAATGAACATCCGAGTTTCACATAATTGTTGGATTAAATCGGGCTAGTTCACTAACCTTGATGCGGAAGCAAAATAATCTTTCTGCCACTTTCTGCCCATGTGATTCTAGTCATAGTCACAAACACAATCTCCTCAGTGGCTACTATAGTTACCGTAAGGATTACGCCTAAAATCTTGATCACTCAGATGGTCAATATATGAGAGGATTGGTAAATAGAGAGACTTTCGAAAACCTTCATTTGTCTGCAGTCTCATTTAATCCATTTAGGGTTTTCCCCTACAGTGATTTTCTTAACTACTCCCAAAAATAGGAGAGTATCTAGGCACTCAATTAACCAATCCTTAAGTGGCTATTGTGGTCGTTACAAAAAAATGCAACATCTCCCACTCGGCCACATAAGCCATTCCTATCACAAAGCAAATTCATACCAATCTATTTCTGACATTTCGTACATGAAATGAGATGTGCGGCACAAAATTAACTAGTAATGTTATATTAAGTCACTATCTAACTAACATAACACTTTCATAATAATAATGCCCCAAATCATCCGAGATCATCACCAATAGCATACTTCCCTTTATGCTATAAAGATATTATTTGATTATATACACTATATAATTGCACGGGCTTATACAGTGAAGATGGAGGGATTCTTCCTTAAACACAAGTGGTATTCCATCTTAGCTTAATTGCTTCCCTAATCTATTTCGCTGGATTATATACATCTTAACCCTTGAAAAAATATATTAAAGTAGCAACACTGAAGCCTTAACTTCATAACACAATTCTGGGTCAAAGGGCATCGTACAAACATAAATACCTATAAGGGTCACACAGTGAAAAAAAAAGGAACCTAATTGTCATTCTGTAAAAGGTTGTTATAGAGCATACACAATATGACATATGTGTCATAGTATAACTCCTATTGTCTGGGATACATCACTATTATATACCATATGAATCATAAGTCTAGATCTTACCAAAAATCTAACCTGAGCCACTTAATTAACACACTCAATGCTTGACCTGACACTCGTGAATCAACTAAAGGCTTTAATGTGAAATAGTGTACTTCACATTCGACTCATCAGATTTTCATCTCAGACTTACTAAGGCGACTATACAATTCATTCACTAATCATCCATATAATACAAATATGGAGATAACCTAACATTATATACACTCAGTGTTAATATGGTTAAGTCTCATCCTATATGATACTCAAGCATCAAGGCGATTACTCATGTGACAAGGTCAATCATAAGCCTGGTGAAGGTTTAATGTGCCTAACCACGTAATCATATATCAATGAATATTTAAAGGAGGAAAAAATCAACATATATTCCATAAATGTTCAACACAAAAGGGGAAAAAAATTATGTCCATCACAAGAACAAGATTGATCTGAGCAACTAAACCCTACGTAAACCTAGACTCATCCCAT
This sequence comes from Erythroxylum shatona, assembly GCA_027568895.1. Classification (NCBI taxonomy): domain Eukaryota; kingdom Viridiplantae; phylum Streptophyta; class Magnoliopsida; order Malpighiales; family Erythroxylaceae; genus Erythroxylum; species Erythroxylum shatona. The sequence goes on from JAOSBK010000006.1 coordinate 15,892,130, forward strand.
GAGCTTTGAAAGAATCTCTAGATATAGGTTTAGTTATGGGATCAATAATCATCTTGTTAGTAGATATATACTTAATGGCAATCTATTTCCTTTTAATAGCATCTCGAACAAAATGATAACACCTTTTGATATGTTTGGTCTTCCAATGGAATTTCAGATCCTTCGCATACTGTATAGTAGCAATGTTGTCACAAAGCATTTCAACAGGCTCATAAACTCTCGGAGTGAGGTCAAGAGCCTAAAGAAAGCTTTTAAACCAAATTGTCTATTGCACAGCGAGATAGTTAGCAACGTACTCTACTTTTATAGTCAAGAAAGCAATGTAGTCCTACTTCTTACTGCACCAAGATATGGCCCCTCCACTAAGGATAAAGGCATATCCTGAAGTTGATTTGGACTCATCCTGGTCACCACTCCAATCAACATCTGAATATCCTCACCTTAAGTCTCTGCCTTGGTAGTAGAGGACTAGGATACTTGTACCATGAAGGTAGCATAAGATTCTCTTGATAGCTTGCCAAATTACTCTGGTAGTGACTTATCAAGCTAACCACAAAGCATATGTCTGGCTTTGTACATAACATGACATACATCAAGCTTTCTATGACACATGCATAAGGAACCATGCTCATTTTCTTCTTATCTTTATCTATTTTTAGGCAATGATCAAGGCTTAAGGTTAGACCCTTCTCAACCAGAGTGTCAACAGGTTTAGAATAGTGAATTTTAAAATGTTCCAAGACTTTGTTAATATGTGCTTCTTGACACAAACCAAGAAGCTTCTTGGGATAGTTTCTCACTATTTCCACATCTAGGACATGCCTGCCTTTACCCATATCCTTCATCTCAAAGACAAAGGATATCCACTATATAGTGGCATTAATCATCTCCAAGTTGTTTCCAGCAAAAAGTATGCCATCAACTTATAAGGAGAGAAACATAATTCCTCTTGTAGTTTTCTTGACTTACACATAATGGTCTTCATCTACTATGAACAAGCCAAATGAAGTAAAGGCTTTATGGAATCTGAAGTACCATGCTCTGGAAGATTATTTAAGACCATATATCGATCTCTTAAGATGACAAACTTTTTCCTTTTGACCTTTTGAGACAAACCCAATAGGTTGATCCATTTACATCTCTTCCTCAAGACAACCATTGAGGAAAGTAGTCTTTATGTCCATTTGAAATAACTCTAAGTCCAAATGGGCAACTAGGGCTAGAAGCAGGAAAATTGAGGAAAATCTTATCATAGGGAAAAAGTTTCCTCATAGTCTATTCCTACAATTTAGGAAAAACTTTTTGCTACCAATCAAACCTTAAAATTTTCAATTGACCCATCTTCCCTATATTTAATCTTGAAAACCTACTTGTTTCCAATTGATTTACATTTGGGTGGAACATCAACAAGTTGCCAAACCTTATTTCTAGCCATCTAGTCCATCTCATCCCTCATGGCATCCTTTCATACTTGATAATTTGGTGAATCTCAATAGCCTCTTGAAAAGAGGTAGGTTCCTCTATTTCCAAAGGGGTGCATATGAAAATTTCCTCTTCAATTCGGAAAAGATGTCGAGGAATTCTTCCATGCTCACTCCTTCTAATACAAGGACCCATGTCGTTTGCTTGTTTAGATGGAGAATCTCTCCCACTTTCCCTCTGAGGCCTGCGATTATGAACATTTGGACCAACCTCATGTTCAGGGACTAATGGTTGAGGACTAACCTTATCCTCTGTTTGATTCTCATCAACAAGCAGGTTTCTAACTTCTAAGGTGGTAGAACTACTCAAACCATCTACTTCATTTGGAGGAGCTGTGGTATTATCTTTGGTGATATTGTGAATTCTTAAATCCCCCACCTCATAAACAAATAATTGCACATCTTGTTGCAACTCATATAAAACAAGGTCCTTTTTATTTCACCAATACTTAGAAACTCATCCTCAAGAAATTCGACATTACGGGAGTCAATTTCAGTCATGCCACTATTTAGGTGTTCATCAAACATCACATACCCTTTGGAGTGTTCGGAGTACCTAATGAACACCATTTTAGTAGCTCTTGGACTAAGTTTTCCATGTTTATAGGTTAGATTGCGCACATAGCCAACCAAGCCCCATGGGCGTAAATGGTCCAAAGATGGTTTTTTTCCATTCCATAACTTATATAGAGTGGTAGATATATTCTTACTCGTCATACAGTTAAGGATATACGTCACTGTAAGTAACACATCTGTCCAAAACTAATCGGAAGACTAGCCTAAGCCATCATTGACCTAACCATATTAAGTAAAGTTCAATTCCTCCATTCTGCAACACCATTTTACGAGGAATCATGAGTTGTTTATGTATACCCTTTTCCTCACAAAACTCTTTGAGCAAATTAGAGAGATATTGTAACATCCCATCACCGATGGGAAGGGTATTTTGGTCATTTGGGACGGGTTAGAAATGTTTAAATATATCTCGGCATTCACATGTATCTTATAGCCTCTATACTTATATGAATGGTAATTTATGCACATGCACATGATTGTACATGCATTCATGACATTTCCCGGCATAAGTGTCTAAATGTGACCTTTTGTGAAAAATGTGTTATTTGTGTT
>JAOSBK010000006.1:15907240-15919594 GCA_027568895.1 Erythroxylum shatona
TACATTGGTCTCTGTGGTTCGACCCTATTCACCACTTTACTCGCTTAAGTGTTCTAGAGTAGGAATTTATTTTTGTTAGTTTGACACTCCATCATATAGGTAGGGGGACGAGACATTCGTCCAAAATAAGAAAAGCTACAAGACAAAACAGGTTAAAGTAGAAAAGACTTAAAGTAAAGGTGCTAAAGTAGAAAAGAATTAAAGTAAAAGAAAGAAAAGACTAAAGTATAATAATTTACAAAGTGGGCCCTGGGGCCCTTATAGAGCCCACATTTGTTCTTCAATTATTACATCTTCGGATGAATTGTCATCTGTTGCTTTGTCCGGTTGTGATGTAGAAGGGCACTGTGTGCAATGATGTTATGGATGATATCTGAGTTGCTGACAAATAGCATGTTGCCTTTGGGTAGATATATCAGTGAATAATGTTGAGAAGGCAGCTTCTGCTTGTTTCAATATCGGGAGTGTCTCTGGGGAAACAACTGATTGTAGGTGGATATCATAATGACGGTACGTCCACGATAGTTGATGTTGATCAAAGACTCTGGATTTATTTTTAAATACTGCTGATGGACTCCTTCAATATGGTTCAAATTAAATTGATTGATTATATCCCAGTTGAATTCATGTTTAGGTGGTATATCAATAGGTGGATACATTCCATTGCTAATGCCAAGTTGGACATAAGCAATTCTGGATAATAATACTTCTGTGTCCTTCAAATTGTCCGCTTGTTTAAAAATTGGATAAGTACTAAATTCTTTGATGAATATTTCATGGTCCTTTACAAATCTTTCTTTATAATTTTTATATCTAAAATGAATCCAATAGGAAATTAGGAAATGGTATATAAATTGGTAAGATAGATAGTATCGATAAGTCCACTATGAAAGAATAGGTAAGTAGTGATAGGGTCTGCATCTAGGAAGATGATTACTTTTGGGCCATATCATCCACGGTTTTGTGAATAATATTGAAAAATTTTCTAGGCGTCAATCCATTCATTAAGTGCTTGGAAATAGTCATAAAAACCTTCAGAGATAATTTTCTTAATTTTTTCTTTTAGTGCTCGAATAGGAATTGCATTGATTTTATCAAGGTTTATGGGTTTTCCTAAGGTTTTCATGGGAGAAGTGGAAGGTGGTTTCTCAAGACCTTGTTTGTATTGTGGTTTTAACAAGGGTTCTCTAAAACCAGCCAAAGCTTTTTTAGCTTCTATTTTGGTTGAATAGCTACGGTGAATTATAGAGGGTTTATTGGTAATATAATGGCAGTCTTATGCCGTTCGTCATAAATACTGGCCATGGCTCCATTAAAGATAACATAATCTTTTTCTTCCTTATGATCTTGTTTCTTTTGTGAAATAAGTGAGAGATTGGTTTCTAAAGAAGATGAAATAGAATTTTGAGTGATTTGACGAAGTGTAAGGGGTTGGACAATAGGAGTATTTTTTCTATTAATAAGATTTTTTATTAATGAAGTATTTATATCTTGGCCTGATTTAAGATTTAATTAAGTTTTTGCAATTTGTTTTTTCTTTTCGTTTAATAATAATGTGTTGACAAGAAAGATTCCTAAAGATGCAGTTATTTCTAAATTATCAACATCTAATATATTTTCTGTATTATTGGTTATTTGATCGGATATATGAGTTATTTCAGTCATTTTAATGATGAATAATTTGCTTATGGTGAGCTAATTGATTTTTTAACTACTGTAGTTCTTGATTAATAATTGAATAACTTTAAAACATCAATCATAAAATTTGCTGAAAATTTTTCTAATGTGTCATATTAAAGTGTCTAAGCTCTAATCGTATCTACATAGTAGTGAAAAGGAAACTCAAATTTTGAGATGAATTAAATAGGAGTACTAGCTCCCATATGCTTATTTCATATAAATAGAAAAAAGCATTAGGGTTTTATTTTTATTAGAATTAAATATTCCAACTATAATAAAAATCAAACTCTAATTATAATTTAATTTAATTTTAATAAAATCAAATATATCATATTTGATCTCTAAAGTTTCTCAAACTTCACAATTAAATCCAACTTAATTTAAATTAATTTTTCTTTTTTTAAATGCTCTATATGTGTGACCTATTAGGATTATAATATGTTGGCAATGATTATAAATGATAAATCTAATTTATAATTAGAATTAGATAAACTAAAACTCATTTCAATTTATTTTCAATTATTTAACTAAATAATTTTAATCATATATTAAGATTGACGTATACTAACATATCATAACTACCCAAATGTTATGAATGTTGAAGTAATTTGATTTAACCTATCCATGCATGATTATGTTGTATAATTTAATATTTTGTCATCTAATGATCTAATTAGAAACTTGGTGTCAATATTTAAAGCACAATAAAAGGACATGTTTTCTCAATCATCAAAGATTTTTTGATAAAAATCATCCTTGGAAGAACAATGAGAGATCATTCAATAGGGATATAGAGTTATGAGAATCACCAATTCCTTTGTCAGATGTAATGTGTTAGAGCTTATTAGTGGATATCATGATGTTTTTGGGAAGGTAAACAAGCAAAAGACACCAAACGATAATCCTTGGATGAAGAGTTTTACATTTTTCGAATTACCTTATTGGTAGAATAATAAATGCCCACATACTCTTAATGTGATGCACATTAAGAAAAATGTATGTAATAATGTTTTTAGAACTTTGTTAGAGATCTTGGACAATTCAAAATATCATCTTAATGCATGGTTTGATTTGAAATAAATGGGCATTAGAAAGGATTTACTATCAAAGTAGACAACTCTCATATGTCATTCGCTTGGACTTGCTTTTACATAACCCTGGAAGAGAAAGAAAACGTTTGTTTAGTTTTGAAGAATGTGAAACTATTTCAAGGTTAGGCATCAGATATTGTAGCATGTGTTGATATTTGTAAAAAAAAATTAACAGGATATAAAATTCATAATTCTCACATCAATAATACTTACCCCAATTTGTTGTCCAAAAACACTACAAAATAATGTTGTAATTGTTTTGAGTAGGTTGAGTGCTTTTTTAAAAGGGTTATGCAATAAAAGTCATCAAGATAAGGGATCTTGAGCATCTGGAAAAGGAAATCATGGAAGTACCATATCAACTTGAAACAATATTTCTTCCTTGTTTCTTTTACATGAGGGTCCATTTTCTTATTCATTTTATAAAAGAAATCAAATATGTTGGACTAGTGAATTGTCACTCTATGTACTTTATTGAGATGCATTTATGTAGGTTAAAAATATTGTTCACAATAAAAGCCAACTAGAAAGGTCTATAGCTAAAGGGAATGCAATTTTTTACTATATTTATATGCATTATGAGGTGAAAAAAATATAATAGGTAAATGGAAGATAATGACAATACAAATCTTGTTGTAGTATCATCTTTATTTTTTCCAATATTTGGACATCTTATCAGAGAGAAAGGGTAAAGGAAGGTAAAGCAGTCATTTTATACTTAAATACAATACATCAAACTCATCGATACATTATATTTAGTTTAGATGATAAAGAAGTTGAGAAGTACATTGGTACAACTACATTGTTTATCCACATAAGATCAACTTTTTATTTCCATCATAGTAATTAACATATATCATTCTTATTAGGGAGCACCGTAATTTGAAAGAGAAATGTGGTCAAAGAAGTCAATAAGAAAGGGACTAAGATCATTGCAATGAATTTCCCTAATGGTTTTAAGATAAGGTGATATCTTATTGTGACTCCTTAAGTCATATTCTTTGATTATCCAAAGGCCTTAATAGTATGGAAAAGAAACATCTAGGTTATATTATTAATGGATTCAAGTTTTTTTTAAAAAAAAATAGGACGTAAGATTTAAGAATTAAAATGGTGTAGTTTCTTTAACAGTGTTAGCTTTGTGTTTTGTAAGTTCTAGAGACCAAAATCTAACACTTAGAAATATGAATTACTATAGTGAAACAAAAGAAATTAATAAAGGGGCTTACTAAGCGAAATTTAGTTTAATGTTGTTCCAATGTTGTTGGCATCAAGAGGAGAAAGATGATTATAGGCTTACTTATGTAAAATTTAAAAGGTTATGTTATATAGAGGATCCTTTTATATTGGCTAACCAAGTAAATCAAGTGTTTTACGTAGATAGTTTTCTTGAGGAAGGTTTTAATTGTAAGGAAAAGAAGTTATCTAGCTATTTGTTTGATGTATCTTTGGATGACAATGAAAATGTTAAAGAAACATATTAAGCAGAACCAATTGACTATATAAATGATTTCTTTAGAAATGATGGTAATCTGGGTCTTTAACACATCAATTATGTCTGCTCAAAAGATCTGGTGGGATAGTCTATTTAACTCGACCTAAAGCTGGTCGGTTTGGTCTCAAAGCAGGGGACAACTTTTCTATGCTTGATGCTACAATTGAAAACAAATTAGTGGGAATGAACAACTTTTTATCCTAAGAAAAATGGATCTAAAATATGATTCTCTCCCTTATAGTTTGCATTTGATGCCTATTTTTATATGATTTAATCTCCTACTAATTTTATATTAAGGCATCTATCTGAATCTATTGAAACATATTTTAGTGAGGATTACCCAACGCCTTCCTCTTTATCCTTGGATTGGAGCTTCCTCCTCCTTCCCTCTTAATCATTACTAATAGGAGATGATCCATTACCACCCTGACTTCCATCCTATCCTAATAATAAACTTGGATAATATGATTGGGAGGTTATGTTGACCTTTTTCAAGCAATGTTGAGAACGATTGGTTTCTCTCTAGGGAGTTAAGCCATATGTTCTGTTTTGTTAATGATAGGATGCTCCAGGGGGCTGGCCTTGGCCCTTGGATTTACTGTGAGGGTGCTCTTCTCGGGTGGCACAGAGGTAAGATGTTGAATGGATAACCTTACTCTTTATGTTGGAAGCGAGGGAAGCTTTATTATTTTTGTTAAAATAAAGTACTTTGGCTATAAATTGATAGGACTCACTAGCATCAACGACGAACTTAATGAGACTTTCATCCAATGAATTTAATGAATCGAACTATTTAGTAAACCATTTACAGGCATCATCATATGTTAAAAACTTATTAAAATGAAAAGAAACTATTGAGCTCAATAAAGATATAAAATCATCTTTTGAAATATCAACCACAAGTATACGTAAGGGAGTCATGAAAATATTAGGGGAGCCTTACCCTACTGAAGCTTTTGTTAGCTTTACAACCTTCATCCCACGACGTGCCTCTAAACACGCTCTTTCAACTAGCAACTAGTTCTTGTCTTTTAGGAGGAGTGGGAAGTTTTTTGCAAGAAAATTATCCCATTAATATGTCCAGTCCATCTTATCTTCCAGTTTCCTATCCATAATGACTACTACATGAGTACAATTATAAACGAGAGCTTTGTAAAAGCCTACTCATGTTATCAATTTTATTTGCCCGCATTCCTTGACTTCTGTGGTTGTATCTACCATGTTAGGGTCTTGCACTTTCCTGAATGTGATCTAACTAGAATGATCTGGTAGCCTATGTTGCACACATACTTCAATTCTTCACTAAAAGTCACACCTACAAATTCTCCGATTTTCATGTTCCCAAATTTACAGGCTCACACACCATTGGGAGATTAAGTTTAACTGGATGACGAGGTGTTATTTGATAATGTCTATCTAGAAAACTTCCACTAATTCAAATGAGCATTCAAATATCTGTCCTATATTCATTCGTGAAGGTACTCCTAATAGGTTGAAAGCTATATCAACAGGTCTTCCATCTTGCAAATACGACATATCTTATCGAGAAAAATTTACTAAATGATGCCTTTATTTCCATGTCATCTAGCCACTTTATTGCTTACTTTGATGTAACGAACTTATCGGCTTTCCAAAGAAAGAGACTTAATCGATAAGAAAATCAGAAAAAGGGTTGGGACTTCTACGAGCTCTCCAAAACTGGCTAACAGTATGGCTTATCTTTGCCCCTGCCCCACCTTAACTTTCCTCTTTAGATTGGACTTAACTTAATTGGTCTAGAGTATATTTAACTATAGACATGGTTGACATATCTCCAAATATTTTAAATATCAAAAAAGAAAATGATGATGATTCAGATTTTGATGACACTAATTAGGATTTGATGGATATCAATCAATAATTTGTATAGAAGGTCTTTAACTATTTTTCTTTTTCTATTAAAATTTTAATTTTCTTTACTATATGTCTCAATAAACTTTACTAATCTAACAATTTTTTATTTTTATAGGTTTTACAATGAAAAAAGGGGAAGAAGCAAAATTAGTGTCGGTAAACTTTTTTTAGCAAGTACAAAAGAAGACTCATGCTTATAAACTAAAAGATTCACCAAAATCGCTACATGGAGAGCAAGAGCATGTGGATGACAATGAAAAGTAATGCCAAATCATAAAGAAAACACACCAACAATAATTCCAGTTGTCCACGAAGAGGTACATATTTTGTCATTTGTTATATATATATATATATATATTGATTCTACTATTAAATCTATTTTGGACTTCATTTCCACAAAAATAGTTATTTCTAGTCCTTTTTGTACTATAAATAGAATTTTTATAATTATTAATAAATTAAATAAACTTATAATTTATTCCTTTTCTATTCTACGGTCTTATTTTCACAAATTTTAATAAAAAGAGAAGGACCAATCCTTTAAGAAGAACGGTAGACCACAACTTTTATGTCCTTCAGGTAGTGTTGCTTTTTTAAGTTAAAAAAAGAAAATTTTTGAGTAATAACCACAAGTGGAACAAGTAAATTTTGGGGATGAACCACATGAAAATGTATTTAAAAGCAAAGTAAGGGAATTGGTTGTTCGAACTACCTACTAAAATTCTAGAACAATAATCAAAACCACATAAAAATTTAGTAGAAGGCAAGCTCCTAATATTCCTTTAAAAATGATTGCAATCAAAAAATGGAAATGATATAAGCATTGACGTGATAGAAATTGCTACTACTTAATGCAAAGGTAATTATATATTATACTATCATTTAAATGATTTTTCTACTCTATCCTAATATTAATAATTTTTTGAGCATAGAATTTGTGAAGAAGAAGGGGAAAGGTCCAACTTTGCTTAAGGAGTTTCATACAAGACCTATGGAATAATGCAAATCATTTTTTTCAATTAATTAGGTAGTTGTTCCTTATGAGAAGATGCTAACTAAATTCATACTTTTCTTCCATATTAAATGTGCCAATTGATGTAATATTCCCAAATAATCTATTTAGTAATATCTTAATGTAAGAAACCATCATACTAATACTCATTTCTATTTGATTAATGAAATTTAAATGGACATTTATTTCATTGTGAAAGAGATATATTATGTCAGGAAGGTAAATAATGGACTTTGAATATTATTGGAGATGAATAGAGAAGTAATAATTCTAAAGCTAAGTGAACACATTTTAAACAAAATACAAAAAAAATATAGAAAGATTGGCTAGTCATCCCAACTACATAAGCAAAGAGGTCTTCAAAAAGCTCATTTTTTACTGAAATTACCCAAATATGAAGGTATGAAAATTATTAGTACTTTTTACAAATTAGTCATGATATCTAATTAATATAATGTTTTAATATGCAGAAAATTGTTAAAACAAATATTCAAAATAGAAAACAACAAACTAAAAGGCACATAGTTGGTCTTAAGAGTTTTGCAAGTATTTATGCGAAGTCAATAAGTTTCTTCAATAAATTATAATTGATCAAGTTATTCAAAATTCTAATTAACAATTATTTTCATGAATAGCAAAATGAAAGAGAGGATAAAATATACTCTCTAATGTTGAAAGTATCTTACAACTTATGAAAGAAAGCTTGGAAAAGTGAATAAACAAGCTACCAAAGATATAAGGAAGAAAATTATGAGTAGTACATTGTCTTGTAACAATTTTCTATATTGTTGCTACTTTCGTTGAGATGCCCAAATTTATTGCTCATTATATGTAATTTTTTGTTATTATGTTGTTGTGCTACTCATTTCACCTAGATTCCATTTCATTTATTTTTTATTGTTAATATGTCTTTTTATCAAAATGAGTTTTTTCTAGTATGACTAGAATTATGATAGTTCTTTTTTTGTAATTATATATGGTGCTTACATTCATTAGTTTCACTGTAAATTTGCTTCATATTTGAATTATAGGTGTTGTTGTTTCCTATAAGCCTACATTTATACCCATCAAGGTCAATTTATTGAAGAAGTAACACATTACTTTTCTTTTGTAGGCTCTAATTGAAGAAGAGCAAAAAGAAAATGATAGTCAAAAGCTTGATGAAGTTGAAGTTATACTAGTGATAAGGCTTGAATGTAATAAACTATTTAAAAGGGTTGTGACATTCTCTAGCATGTAAGAAAATAATATGGTGAGTGAGGCCTTGCATAAAGTTTCTAATGAGTATCTAAAATCCATCAAGATTTCATGGAAAGAAGACATTAACCAAAAAGTATAAGTTGGAAAGGAAAGAATGACAAAGGAATTAGAACAGGAGAAAACCAAATGTCTGGAAATGAAAAAAAACAACTAAAACAATATAAAGTAGCTAGAGAAGAAATGATCCAACAAATGTTCTTTCTCATTCAATCTCAACTTGAGCAAGCTAACACCACTAATATAGAATACTTTATAAATTGATTACACCTAGTCAATCAAGAAGAGAATATTCTATTCCTCTAAATTGTACGTAGCAACATGAAGAATATCAAGTGAGAAAGTTTCTCAATTCACCACTATTTTACACCATCTTGTCGTCTTCTTTATTAACATTAATTGTTTATTTTCCCTTTTGCAAATCTAGTGAACCTATTATGGATTGAAATGTTTATAACTTATGACTCTGTTCAAAAAAAGAACTGAATCATTTTCATGTTAGTTTGTAAACTACATCACTTGTCTTGACCAAATGGAGGTCATAATAAATTAGTTAGCATTTCATTTTTAGATATATCAACATTTGTTATGAGCATAGTGGTTTTAGAATAATTGTAATTCACTTGTCATATTTTTTTGTAGGAAGTTGATGATATAAAGTAGATAAGGAGATACTTGGTAAAGATTTTTGAGTGCTCATACGTATTAGTTTTGTTATATACTTTTGGTTGATGCACTTACATTATATATGAACTAGAGAAAGATAACATAAGTACATATTTTAGCTAGTGATTTATTTATTGTACTTTAGATATATTAAAAGTTGAATTTCACAAGTCTATATAACTATATGAAAGCATATATAAATGCAGTTTTTGGTCATTGACATTTGGTGGTACATATTTAAGGACATACATTAATGTATGTATGGCTACTTTAATATTATAGATTATTATCTTAACAAACATTAATGTATCTAAGGGTGTTGCCTACTCAATAAGAAGGGTTTACTTTTACATTAACATGTTATTGCTAATGAAAGAATAAATTGTTATTTTTTATTGTTAGATATTGTTACCTAAAAAATCACTTTATTACCTTATAAAGACTCTTACTAAATTTGTTTAACATTATTGATATAGTTTGAAATTATTTAGTCGAAAAAACGTTATTTATTTTGTTGCTTTATCAAAAAAATTTATTGCCTTATACACTTATACCAACACCACTTTATTTTATAGTATGAATTATATTGTCTTAATAAAAAGACGACAATAATTGCACTTTTAGCTACGCTTTTCTTTGTTAGCTATTTTTTTTCTTGTTGTAGTGTCTAGTTAGCACGCTTATGGCATTATACTGTAAGATAGCATATGGATCTTGAGATATTGCATTAGTTTCCATATCAAATTTTTACAAATCAATTTACCAGCAATTTGTACCGAGACAAAAGTAAGATGTGTTATATCTCAACATTATTGTATTAACTTTGATCATACAAACTAGAGGAGTGAAAGTGGTGGCATAGTATAAAAGATGGCACGTTCAATGTGTTTAATGTAATATACCAATATTGTATAAGCTTATCATGCAAGACATAAGTGGCTTTGAGGCGGCTTATCGTGACCTTTTAGGGTAATATGTGAAATGTTAAATGGTTGTGTTAAGATATTTATTATATATCTTATTGTTTAATTTTGGCATTTTTGATTATTGGGTCTTTAAGATAATGTTTAAAAATCCAAATCAAGATATGGTGTAAATAACACTCCTCATTTGAGTTGGACTCTGATATAAGAATTACAATGAAATTAGAAGTCCATCTTAAATTGAAATTCAAGTGGATTTTATTAAAAAAGGGTAGACATCGTATTTCTTTTTATGTGAAAAATGACAGGCTTGCGTGAGTAGTCTTCATCGGTGTCTTGATTGGTTGATTGAGCGTTGATGGGCATATTATGTTATTGTTGTGTGGATCACGCTAGGTGTGGAATGGAGATTGTAAGATTGCTTATGTAGTGGTGGTGTGTGACATTCTAAGTCTTAGATTTTCTGCATAAGTGACCTTGATTCTACAACTCTACACTTGTCGTTGATGTCTTTACAGTTGGATATTCTTTTTGTTTTGCATTGTTGATGGATTTTTTGCTGAGAGTTCTTAGATCTATGGTTGTAAATTGGATTAGAGTATAGCATTGTTGACTTTACATTTATAATTAATCCATCCTATTGCTGGTTCTTTTTTTGTCAAGGATGATGCCTAAGTGGGTTGAAAAGTTGCTACATTTGTGTGATTTTTAGGGCTACATTTTTTTAGCTTTGAATGACTATCGTTGGGTTGTTTTTTTGTGAAGTGTGTGTAGTTTTAGCAGCTAGAAAAAAATACCATCACTCATCGTGAATTTTGCAGCTTTAATATTTATAATATTTCGGCAAATAAACGTTTATATTTTGTGGTGTCAACTTTCAGATCTATTTTAGGGGAGCTGAACTTATCGGGAAATTGTTTTTCTCTTCTTTCTCATGTGTTGTCGTTTACGCTGAATTTTATTTAATTACTTGAGTTGTTTAGTTTGTTTCATTATCATTAAACATCATTTTGAGAAAAATCTCCATTGAGATTAGTACGAGGTGATCGTATTATTGGGTGTGAATTTCTTTCACGGGAAGTGAGATTGAGAGATAGTATCAAGGGTTGAGTGGTATCGGCTTAGTAAAGCCTTGGGTAAATCTATTATATTTTCGTGAAAGTATTAAGCTGGGTGAGGGTCCTACAGACGTAGGCAAGATGTGTCAAACTGTGCTACCAAATTTTTGGTGTTTTTATTATTTCACTTTTGCGTAGTTTTATTCTATTGGTGTTAAAGAAGTTTGCAGAAAGTTTGCGAAACAATTAACCCCCTTTGGTTTTTCAATTGGTATCAGAGCAAGGTCACCGATTCAGAACTTGGTAGCAAGTTGATGCAGATCCTAGTTTCGCCAACATGGCTACAAGAGAGGCACTACAGGTGAAAATTGGAAAAAGTGTGAACTATGCGGAAGATGAATCAGATGAAAATGAAGACTCGGTACTACTCACACAAAATTTTGGTAAATGACTGAAAAGAATAAAGAAGGATAGATCCGATTTTAGACAATATGGAAGAAGTTCATCGAGTAACAATTCAAGACAACAAGTCAAGACACAACAGGGTGAACAGAAGGTAAGGAGAATCCAATGTCATAAATGTCAAGATTTCGGACACATTCAATCCAAATGTGCCAATACTGTGAAGAAGAAAAAAAAGGAAAGTCCTTCACAATCACCTAGAGTGAAAGTGATTCCAAGAGTGCATATGGTAGCGAAGAAGAAATAGCTAATGGTGCTGTGTTGGTTGCCTTACATAGCAAAAGTCCAGTTACTTGCTTAACAGTAACTGAGAAGGAAGTAACTGAAGGTTGAAAAAAGGGAAAATTAGAAAAGTTTGAAAATAATCTAGCTCAAGATCCAATATCAAATTATGATAGTGACGGTAGTGGCCTAGATGATAAAAAGGGAATATTTACGAGGATTACAAAGCTATGCATGAAAAATGGGTGAAAACGCATAGAAAGAATAAAAGATTGAAGGAAGAGAATCTTTCCATGAAGAACTTCATACAAGAGTTAGAAAAGAAGTTGATGTTGACGTCGGATGAGCTTGGTGAAGCTAGAATGAAATTGATAAGTACTGAAAAGGGATTGAGGATGTTGAATGGGGGCACGGAAAAACTAGATAAGTTTATAGAAATTGGTAAAGTTAAAGGAGATCTTCAAGGAATTGGTCACAAGGGTGAATGCTCTAAAGTGAATGAGAAGAAAGATGACATATCCAAATCTATCCGAGAAGAAGAAACATCAAGAAATAATCAAAGATTTATACCCACATGTCACTTTTGTGGAGTCAT
>JAOSBK010000006.1:15919694-15936050 GCA_027568895.1 Erythroxylum shatona
AAAGTGAATGAGAAGAAAGATGACATATCCAAATCTATCCGAGAAGAAGAAACATCAAGAAAGAATCAAAGATTTATTCCCACTTGTCATTTTTGTAGAGTCATTGGATATATAAGGCCAAGATGTTATCAGTTACTACAGATGTTGTTTCAAAGAAGATAAAATTGAAAATTTAGACACTCTCCATTAAATTTCCAACAGCATCCCATGATATCGAAGCAAGCTTAGATAAAAAAAGGGTCAAGTACAAACAAAAAAATGTTGTGAAGGAAAAACAAGAGATTAACTAGATTTGTAGTTAGTTACTGCTGAGGAAGTAACTAAAGGAACTGATCTATAGTTAGCTACTGCTGAGGAAGTAACTGCACGAACTGAAGAACTTTCAGTTACTTCGGATGATGAATCACCTAAAACACTAGAAGCTGATTTGAATCGAGATTCTTCATCTCGAAACCGAAGAAATCATCCAGTAGGAAATGTCATTGGATATGTCAGCGAAAGAAGAAAAACAAGAGAAAGAAAAAGAGTTGATTATCGAGGATTTGCAGGCTACTTATGTTACAAATCTTCATTCGAGCCAAAGAAAAAGACCAGGTTTGAGATTCTTCGAGGGGCACAGGGATAGTGTGTTTAACATTTTCGAAGTATTTTTTGCGTTGTTTTAAAAAAAAGGGAGGAAGCGTAAAAACAAAGAGTCTTTAGTTCTTTAGTTTTTATGTTGTCATTGTCGTTCCATCTTTTTTAGTAGTTGGCATTGTGACTTCTATTTAACTCCATCAAAGACTCCTCAGCTCTCTCATCAACATAAATCTCTCTCGGGTATCTCTCTCTCTCTTTCGGGCATATCTCTCAGTGTTTTGAATGGTGGTAACATGTCTTCTTCGTGTGTTTATGATTCTTCCGCTGCACCTGTTGATGATTATTATGATTATGTGTTTTGATACTGTTTTGTTCTAAGGGGAAGACATCATATTGTTTATAGTGAATGTTCCATTCAGGGGGAGATTTCAAGGTTTATACCTGACTATTCATCTTATTTTTTGGCATCTTTTTGTACCAAGGGGGGAAATTTTGGATATTTGATGGGCATTCATTATTTATTCGGATGTTTCTTGAACTTGAAGAATTTGATAGATATTTTTTGAAACTTGATGTTGGATTAAGGGAGGAGTTTCTTATTTGTGACAAAAATGCCAAAAAGGAGGAGATTGTTAAGATGTTTATTATATATCTTATTGTTTAATTTTGACATTTTTGATTATTGGGTCTTTAAGATAATGTTTAAAAATCCAAATCAAGATATGATGTAAATAACACTCCTTATTTGAGTTGGACTCTGTTATTGGAATTACAATGAAATTAGAAGTCCATCTTAAATTGAAATTCAAGTGGATTTTGTTAAAAAAGGGTAGACATCATATTTCTTTTAATGTGAAAAATGACAGGCTTGTGTGAGTGGTCTTCATAGGTGTCTTGATTGGTTGATTGAGCGTTGATGGGCATATTATGTTGCTATTGTGTGAATCATGCTAGGTGTGAAATGGAGATTGTAAGATTGCTTGTGTAATAGCGGCGTGTGACATTCTAAGTCTTAGATTTTCTGCATAACTGACCTTGATTCTGCAGCTCTACACTTGTCGTTGATGTCGTTACAACTGAATATTCTTTTTGTTTTGCATTCTTGATGGATTTTTTGCTGAGAGTTCTTAGATCTATGGTTGTGAATTGGATTGGAGTATAGCACTGTTTACTTTACGTTTATAATTAATCCATCCTATTGCTGGTTCTTTTTCTGTAAAGGATGACGGCTAAGTGGGCTGAAAAGTTGCTGCATTGTGTGATTTTTAGAGCTGCATTTTTCTAGCTTTGAATGACTATCATTGGGTTGTTCTGTTGTGAAGTGTGTGCAGTTTTGGCAGCTGATTTTTCTATGGTATTTGTATTAGAAAAATTCCAACACTCATCGTGAATTCTGCAGGTTTAATATTTATAACGTTTCGACAGATAAACGTTTATATTTCGTGGTGACAACTTTCAGATCTATTTCAGGGGAGCTGAACCTATCGGGAAGTTATTTTTCTCTTCTTTATCAAGTATTGTCGTTTATGTTGAATTTTATTTAATCACTTGAGTTGTTTAGTTTGTTTCATTATCATTAAATATCGTTTTGAAATTTTTTTTGTCGGGGTTAATACGAGACGATCGTACTATTGAATGTGAATTTCTTTCACGGGAAGTGAGTCTGAGAGATAGTGTCAAGGGTTAAGTGATGTCGGCTCAATAAAGCCTTGGGTAAATCTATTGTACTTTTACAAAAATATTAAGCTGGGTAAGAGCCCTGCAGACGTAGGCAAAGTGTGCCGAATTGTGTTACCAAATTTTTGGTGTTTTTATTATTTCACTTTTGCGTAGTTTTATTCTATTGATGCTAAAGAAGTTTGTGAAAAATTTGCGAAATAATTAACCCCATTTAATTTTTCAGGTTGTTACCCCAACTTGTTGCGCATCGTGGTCTATAGCCCTGCTACTTCTCTGGCCCGCAAAATCATATTCCCTAATAAATGGTTTTATGATCTCTAATTGTCGTAATTGATTCCCGATCTTGTCGTAAGCTTACTTTCTCAATTTACTTTGTTCAATGTAGGTGCATTCCAAGCCTCTTATTCTAAGTGGCATATGGTCATGCCATCCTAGTTGATCTCTATACATCATCCTCTCCATCTAATTTAATCCAAGCATCTCCCGATATTGGCAAGCTAAAATTTCAAAATAAAACTAAATTAAAATTATAATAAATCAGTACCTTCACGTCACATAAGCGTGCAAAAGGGTTAATTTCCAAGAATCATTTTTCCTACCCAAAGTAAAGAAACTACGACCAAACCAAATAAATCGCTTAGCTTTTCGGCATCTCATGCTGGAAACATTGTGGGAGAGATTGAAAGTAACACATTAGCATGCCGTATTCTACTGGAGATACATTTTCTCTAATTTGAATGCTAAATACCGCTAATTTATTGTAATGAGTGGTTATGCGTACAAAATCACGAGTCTTCTCGTTGCAAGGATTGCATTCAAAAGAACTCTAGTCAATCCCATGGAAATTACTTGAAGTAGCTTCATGCCACATGCCTAAAATTCAGGAAGCAAAAGTCATGTTGCACGCCTGATCCATTTTTACCAAGGAATATCAACGCGGTTTAAATAAAAGATGATGTTATTTTATCTTATTTCATGTCTAGTTACCAATTATATAAGAGAATTCCATGGACTTTCGTTCCAAGACTACTCATCGGTGTTCGTTCTCAAAATATAAACAAATCGGGTAAGTCCTTTTCTAAGGAATCTATCTTTTTAAAGACTTCAAGTATTTGGACATCAAAGTCTTGATAGGAACACATGAATATCTTCGGGTATTCCAAGGTACATGCACGTACTACAATTATATTCAGCTTATATATTCACAAAGTTATAACAAGGGTCGCTTAACTTAAAGAAACTCTAATTTTAAGAGAGATAAGAAAAGGGGATATATGGACACAGCAGTAGAGATTTCAGGGTCGTCATCGGCTCAATTTGGTGCAAGTTTCAGGGATGGGTCATCTGCGAGGTACTCCAATACTGCAGAAACAGAAGACGAGCTTGAGTTACAGTGGGCAGCCGTTGAGAGGCTTCCCACATTTGAGAGGCTCCGGACATCGTTGTTTGATAGTGAAGGCGATCCAAACGGTGGTCAAGGAAAGAACTTGATAGATGTTACTGAGCTTGGTGCAGTGGAGAGGAGGTTCATTGTTGACAAGCTGATAAGCCATATCGAGGAAGACAACCGGCGACTGTTGCTGAAGATGAGAAAGCGCATGGACAAGTAAGACTTAGTTTCATATTCCTTTATAAGTTCAATTATCTGTATTTGACCATTTGTTAAGTAATATAATTTTGAGCTGCTCCCTGTATCTACCTCCTCCGTTCTTTGCTAAACTACAAGAACACTCACAGAATCTGTTAAAGTTCCACACTTATCTGACTATACATGCATGATAAGTTTCTAAAGATTTAAATAGTTTCGCAACACTGCAACTAAGATTTTCCGTAAATATAGTCAACTGTATACTCGGACACAAAGCAGTTAACAAAAGTTAATCAAAATGTGGACAAAAGTGTGATTGAATGTGCCAAAAGTTGCGAATCTCCGAAAACCTTTTGGTTTGGTCAATGCACCATTTTAGAGAGTTTTTACATGGAATTGCGTAACTAATCAAATCAAATCTTTTTTAAAAATAGCTTAATCACAACTTGTGTACATCTCTATTTAATAAAGAAAGACTACCTTTAATGCTTATATACGTATAGTCGGTCTGTATATTCAACTATACATATATAATTGTTGAGAGCAATCATCTAAATAAATATGTCAGGTACCCCTTTATATTATATTCTTTCTTCATCACTTATTAGAATTTTAGTAGCTATAAAATACCCTTTATTTACTTTCATGTCTTTTCCAATTTTGTTTCTGAGATTCAATATTTTTTCATGATGATTTTAATATGTAATTTAAACAATAAAAGCATATAAGAGTTGATTACTTTCAAAACAACATTTTAGAAAGCATTCACACAGGAATCAAACTAATGAAAAAATAGAACATTATTGTGTTTTGTGCCTAAAATATTTAGGAAAAGAGACTTTAGATAATGTAAAATCAAGTGCACATAGAATGTTGGAGTATCATGGACCTTGCCTTTCAGCTGAAGAAACATATGCTACATATGTTAATCAGTTTTTTGCTAGTAGTTGAGCCTAATACCACTGGTATATGAGTGTAAAAGTTCTCGAAGTGTTTTACATGTAAAATTATTGGCAGTTCCATAGTACGGGAATCATGACCGCTGCTGCTCTCCCACCATTTGAACTAAACATGAGATGGAATATGTTGGTTGGTTTCCCAATTAGTTCACAGAAACCATCCAACACAACATAAACATGTGCAAAATTAGGGACGCAGTGCTCATCGTTTGACGTTTACGCCTCTGAAATAATTAAAGAGAAGTTATACGAGAGTTGCCGTCTTAATTAATTGACTAAACTATCCGACGGTTGCAACCTTCTTTGTGATTCCTGATGTAGGGTTGGTGTGAAATTACCCACTGTGGAAGTCAAATTCAACAACCTGAGTATAGAAGCAGATTGTGAAGTAGTTCATGGCAAGCCTCTTCCTACTTTGTGGAATTCCTTTAAAAGTCTGTTATCTGTGAGTGAACTGCCTTTTCCCCCTATGTCAACTTGCTTGACTGGAGAATATGTTGACAATTTCTCGTTGCTTGGTACGCCTATGAGCAGGTTTTTACAAAACTATCACAGTGCAAATCTCAGAAAGCAAGACTTCGCATCGTTAAAGGTGTGAGTGGCATAATTAAACCTTCCAGGTAATGATATAGAACATTTATGCATGAAATGAGATACAGATTATATATGTTTACTCATAAATGTAACTGGTGGTTCAGGATGACCTTGCTGCTAGGCCCTCCAGGGTCAGGGAAAACCACTTTGCTGAAGGCCCTTGCTGGGAAACTAGATAGTTCTCTCAAGGTTATTAACTGCCTTACATATAATTCTGCAGTTTCTTGCCATGAAAGTTCGGTGACATAAACAATCATGCAGTAACAAAATCGGACATGAAAGAGTGTTGCATCCCAAATGTCCTTATATCATTTATGCTTGCAGATTCCAATCAATTCATATTGATACGTTATGTCCATCGAAAATGAGTATAAACCCAGAAACTCAGACAAGTTTCTTAGACGAACAACGTGGAGCAGTCATTTACCGTAAACAAACGACGTTTAAATTCCTAATGATCAGTAATTACTTTGGAAATTGTTACAGGTCAAAGGAGAGATATACTACAATGGGCGAAAAGTTGAAAATCTTATGCCTCAAGACACATCGGCTTATATTAGCCAGTATGATTTGCACACTCCTGAGATGACTGTGAGGGAAACGATTGATTTTTCAGCCCGCTGCCAAGGTGTTGAAAGCAAGACAGGTAGTTGATCTTGATATAATCAGTTCTTGTGTAGCTCCCATTACGTGAGTGATGTAACAAAATCCCTTCCATTTGTGAAGAGATCATGATGGAAGTCATTCGAAGGGAGAAGCAGGAAGGAATCGTTCCAGAACCAGATATTGATACATTTATGAAGGTAAAAGTGACATTTTATCAGATTCTAAAATGTTGACTTAAACTAACTTGTGAATGCTTACAGGCAACGTCGATTAGCGGACTAGAAAGAACCCTCCAAACAGATTATACATTGAAGGTAATCTTCAGGGTAAACCGTAGACAAAATCGCAAAGTTCTTGTTTGATGGAAAAAGCTGTCTGTCACATTCTTCTATGCTTTCTTACTTGATTTATTTTCCTCAGATATTAGGACTGGATATCTGTGCTGACACAATTGTTGGGGATGCCATGAGAAGAGGAATATCAGGTGGCCAGAAAAGAAGGCTTGCTACAGGTGAGTGAATTCGTTTGGATGAATGGCCTTGGTTACACGGTACTTCCCTGTTTAACCAACAATTTTGATAGTAACTAGATGGAAACAAAAGAAAAAGAGACATCAATATAAGTGAAGTACCACAATTTGATAAGGAAGAAGGATAAGGAACATGCTGCGGCCAGAATAAAGACCTATATGCGCAATGTTCCAGAATTAAAAAAAAAACAAAAGTTCTAGGAATGTCTTCTTTGGCATGGCCTTCGAACTGCACAGAATATCTGAGTTTTGGGTTGGTCCCTAACACACATTTAAAATTCAAGTATAGAATGGTAAATATAGAAAGTACCATTTAAATAATTCTTATGATGATTGCATAGTTCTAGTATCATGTTCGGTAATCTATCGTCATTTCAACTATACTAACTTTCAAAATTTTATTCTTCCTCGTAGCGGAGATGATTGTCGGTCCAAAGAGAGCACTTTTCATGGATGAAATCTCCAATGGACTTGACACTTCCACCACGTTTCAGATCATTACATGTCTTCAGCAACTGGTTCATATAACAGATGCCACCGCATTGATTTCACTTCTTCAGCCAGCACCTGAAACATTTGATCTTTTTGATGACATCATGCTATATGCAGAAGGGAAAATTGTTTACGACGGCCCTAAAAGCGACATTCTGAAATTCTTTGAAGATTGTGGTTTCAGGTGCCCGACAAGAAAAGGTGTTGCTGACTTCCTTCAGGAGGTACAACTTTACAAGGTCCTAGCTATATTATTTCGTATTGAAGTACAGAGAATTGTGTTCTCTCTCACCAGAAGAAGTGCAGGTTATCTCTGAAAAAGACCAAATCCAGTACTGGTACAAAACCGAATCGCCATACAAGTACATATCAGTCAAAGAGTTCTCTCAGATGTTCAACGCATACTGTATAGGAAGACAACTCAATGAGGAGTTCTACACGGCAAACAACGATCGGTCCAAGCAAGACTATACGTCTTACAGCAACAGCAGTAGATACTCCACAACAAAATGGGAGTTACTCAAAGCTTGCATGGACAGAGAAGTTTTACTTATGAAACGGAATTCATCTGTTTACACATTTAAATTTGTACAGGTGACTCATTTTCGACAAGTGATTCATTTCATAGTCAGCTCACCCGTAGCGCCCCCAAAGGAAAATTAACTACTTTCCTGGTTGCAGCTTTTTGTGATTGCACTGATAACAATGACAGTATTTCTTCGTACAAGGATGGAAGTGGACTTGGAGCATGCCAATTACTTTCTGGGATCTTTGTTTTATGGTATAATGAGAATCATGCTCAATGGGATTGCAGAACTGACTATGACTGTTTCCAGACTTTCTGTTTTCTACAAGCAGAGAGACTTTAACTTTTACCCGGCATGGATATTCTCAATACCTTTTGCTGTCCTTAAGATTCCAGTGTCTCTGGTGGAGTCCTTCGCTTGGACAGCTCTCACATATTATGTCATAGGATATGCCCCTGAGGTAGAAAGGTGAACACAGTCCTTTCAACATCATCTCTCATTTCCCTGCCCTATAATTCCTTAAGCTAATGAGGGAACTGCATAACAAACTTGTGCGCGCTATCAGACACTTTGTGAATATTTTACAACGCATAAGTTTATCTCCATCAAATCATTCTTCCAGTTTTTAAGTTGTTAACTGTTGCAGGTTTCTCCGCCAAGTCCTCCTGTTTTTTGCTCTGCATCAAGCATCCTTGTCTTCGTTTCGCTTCATTGCTGCAATTTGTCAAAGAGAAGTGGCTGCAATTTTTCTTGGGAGCGTATTGATACTTATACTGCTGTTGTTCGGTGGTTTTGTCATCCCAGAAGGTAAGAACCACGGGAACTTGGGATAAATATTTACAAGCGAAGCATAACAAAGTAAATAGAAATTTTCTTTGACAGCCTCACTGCCCGCCTGGTTGAGATGGGGATTTTGGGCTTCCATGGTATCTTATGCTGAAATTGGAGTATCAGTCAATGAATTCCTAGCTCCACGGTGGAAGAAGGTCAGCCAGGAAACATTAGAAATTCCAGCTTATAACATCGAAAACCCAAGAAACTATTCTTAGTTTTGTGTTGCTGTTGTTAGTACAGGTCATGTCAGGCAGATCAACAGTTTCTGAAGCAGCATTATCAAGCCATGGTTTAAATTTTGAGGACTACTATTACTGGCTTTCTCTCGGTGTGCTATTTGGATCTGCAGTATTGCTCAACATCGGGTTTGTCCTAGCTTTGACTTTCATGAAGTGTGAGTTTCTTTTCCTCGTTTCATGTTTAATCAACATATCAACTAATTGGACTTCTAATTTACAAATTTTCCCTTTAAATGATCTTTGACTTTAGCTCCAGGAACTCATAAGCTCATTATTTCTTATGAAAAGCTCCATCAGCTACAAAATGATGAAGGGATCAATGATGGGAGGGATATTGATAAGAAGCCTCAACCTACTACACCATCATTGACTGGGGAAACTTCAACAGAAACCGGTAAGACGTTGTTAATATTGTACTTTGCACATGAGAAATAGCAAGTCTCACAATGTGCATTTCAAAAAGTAGAAACCAACCCGTCATTACTGACAAAAATTTATGTGAATGCCATGCCAGATACACCAGCAAGGATGGCCCTACCCTTTGATCCTTTGATTCTAACATTTCAAAATGTTCAATATTCTGTTGAAACCCCACTGGTAATTGAATTATTCGTAAATGATGTCAATTCTGAATGACACATGTTGATCTATGCCTCTCCAATGCCAGGAAATGAGAAAACAAGGGTTTACAGATAAAAGACTCCATCTTCTTCATGATATAACCGGAGCATTTAGACCAGGTGTTCTTACAGCTCTAATGGGAGTAAGTGGAGCTGGAAAAACCACTCTTATGGATGTACTTGCCGGCAGAAAAGTGAGCGGTTATATTGAAGGTGATATCAGGGTTGGAGGATATCCAAAAATTCAAGAAGCATTTGCTAGAATATCAGGTTACTGTGAGCAGTCTGACATACATTCTCCACAAATAACTGTTGAAGAATCATTGACCTTTTCAGCTTGGTTGCGTCTACCATCAGAAATTGAGCGAACTACGAAAGCAGTAAGATAACTGACTTGTGTAGTAAACAGTTGAATCTTCTCTACTAAAAGACAATTCGATTAAGTATGAAATCATCTCTCAATTCTAGATAAGAAGGCTAATGATGATGTCTACTAAACTAGTATAGGTTCTTAGCAATGTTCTTGACTGATACGACAGTACACGTATCTTTACTATCCTGATTAACTTGATGAGAGGCTATATCAGGTAAGATCTGAAGTAAAAGAAAATAAGAAAAAGCCAGACCGTTTACCAAGAACTATGTCGGTTATTTAATTTTTCTTTTATACTAGTTACTTCAAATTGTGCTTCATTAGCCATTTTCACATATATCCTCCATTGTGATACAGCATGCGAGTTAGACATAGTAAGCAGAGACTTGTTAAGTATATGGTGAAGAGATAAAAGCCTTCTGATTATAGAAATAAGCTGAAGAAAGCGAGCATCAACATGATATGATGTAACATTCTGAAATTGGAAAAAAAAATATGATTTTTGATGTTACGACAGACTTGTAAAAGTTTTAAATCTTGTAAAAAGACAGTAAACTGCCTGTGCAGAGTTGATAGTCAATAAACAAGGACCAAGTTTATGCCCTGCAGGAATTTGTGAAAGATGTAATTGAAAGAATTGAACTCGAGGGAATCAAAGACACACTAGTTGGACTTCCCGGAATAAGTGGACTATCAAATGAGCAGCGCAAGAGACTGACTATAGCAGTAGAACTGGTCTCCAATCCTTCTATTATATTCATGGATGAGCCAACAAGTGGTTTAGATGCCAGAGCAGCAGCAATTGTCATGCGTGCAGTGAAGAATGTTGCTAACACAGGGAGAACAGTAGTTTGCACCATCCACCAACCAAGTATAGATATATTTGAAGCATTTGATGAGGTATTTAAACTGCAATACCACAGTGCAATTAGTTTTCTTACTGGTTCAAGATGTTTATCTGGTGCTGTGTAAGTCTATTTCTGTTTTTAAAAACATATTTAACACTGAAATGTTCAGGTCACAAACCGAATTTTCTGCTGGCATATTCTTTTTCATTTCTTGTATCAAAACTGTGGTAATTTTAACATAATGTCTAATCTCTGCTTCTGGTATGTGATCCAAGAAATCAATATGTAAATTGAGATTGATTGACACTTAAGAGTGGCATTGGAAGCTGATAATGATTAGTCTGAGATGAGTGATCAAGACTTGTGTTCCAGATATTCAAATGATTAGTCTGAGATAACAAGACTTGTGTTCCAGATGGTCAACTCTGGGAGCAGGCTACTTCAATTTCAGCAATCACTAAGGATATACAGTATCTTTAGACATGTCTGAATCGAACAACTTAGATTTAGATTTTCCAGTACAAGATAGACCGTAAATTTTGTATTCCTTGAGATTTGGACAATAAAAAATGTCCCCAGATACTTGTAATATCAAGTTCAAGGTAAGATGCCATTACTTAATTTTCATTAGATGCTTATATGACCTCAAGTTTACTTGTGCAGTTGATTCTGATGAAAAAGGGTGGGCAGATAATTTATTCGGGACCTTTGGGTGAGCACTCAATTGAACTTATTAATTATTTCGAGGTAAGTTTGCAAATTTAGAATGGGAAACGGGAATCAAAATATGGAGGATGCTAATGGGTTAATACATTATCTGGGTACTTAATTTCTCTTTCACCGCCTCTAATTTCAATTCACAGCAAATCCCTGGAGTACCAAGGATCAAAGGAAACTATAATCCAGCAACATGGATGTTGGAAGTAACCTCAGCAGCTTTAGAAGCACAGCTTGGTCTAGATTTCAGTCGAGTTTACAAGGAGTCCCCTCTATGCATGTAAGTAATTAAGCAGAAACCTAAATATTCATGAACCATTAGATGTATGATAATTTATTTTTTGGGAGTTTGAATGAAGGGAAAATTTAGAAGCAGTTCAACGACTGAGTGAGGCTCCAGCAGGGTCATCAGAAATCCATTTCCCAACTCGTTATCCATGTAATTCATGGGAACAGTTTGAAGCGTGCATCTGGAAGCAGAACCTATCCTATTGGAGAAGTCCAGCATACAACTTCACCCGACTCATGTTAACAATTATATCATCCATATTGCTGGCAGTACTCATGTGGCAGAAAGGGCAGAAAATGTAAGTCAATTGTCCACATCACAATAGGTCAGATGGGCAGAACCGACCAACTATTAACAGACATATATATACATATACATATTTTTTTTTCTTTGCAGATATAGCGAACAGGATTTGATCAACATAATATCCTCAATCTACGTGTTGTTACAAAATTTAGCAGTGTACAATAGTTCAGTAGCTATACCAGTAGTTGCAACCGAGCGCACAGTTCTCTACCGTGAGCGGTTTGCTGGAATGTACTCTTCATGGGCATACTCAATTGCAAAGGTCAAACTGAAATAGTGATACTGATAGTTTAATTTTGCGTTGTGCATACCGCATCATAACATGATGAGTCTAGTTTTTTGCAGGTGACAATAGAACTTCCTTACGTGTTTTTGGAAGCACTCTTCTTTGTGGTAATGACATATCCTGCAATTGGGTTTTACGGCTCTGCAACCAAGGTGCTCTGGTTCTTTTATGCAACATTCTGTATGTTGCTCTACTACACCTACCTAGGGATGCTCATGGTGTCAATAAGTCCCAATGCAAAACTAGCAACCATCTTGGCTGCGGCTTCCTTCACCATTCTCAACTTATTTTCAGGCTTCCTCATCCCGGGACCGGTAGGGCATAGAATAGCTGTTTGGGATTTACTTACCAGCAGTTTAATCTAGACAAAATATTTCTTTAGCCATAAATTGAACTCTGAAAAAGCTCCAAACATTTTTCGTAGGCTATTCCAAAATGGTGGAGATGGTGCTACTGGATATCACCAACTTCATGGACACTAAATGCTCTGGTCACCCCACAATATGGAGATATTGGAGAACATATAACAGTTTTCGGAGAAACAAAGCCAATGAATTCGTTCCTTGAAGACTACTACGGTTACGATCATGCCAAATTACCCCTCATAGCCTTTCTGCAAGCGGCTTTTCCGGTTTTGTTCGCTTTTCTTTTTGCAATCGCCATTGCCAAACTTAATTTTCAAAGGAGGTGAAAACCTAAGTACGGTTGGAAATCTAAACTTAATATAGTCTGATAGTTAAACAGTTTGCAATGGACAGAATTTAATACTGATTTAAGAGAGAGTTTGAAAGTTCAAATGCTGGTCATTTTGGGTGTGTATCCTATGGATTTAAAGCTCTTTAAGCCTAATTTCAGCCAAAGTTTAAAGTTATTTGGACTTCTTTTTAAAAAATTATGACTGTTTTAGTGAAGGATGATTAGAATTACCTATGTTGTTTAAAATTTTATTATTTATTGTTCTACGAATTTCTAGAGTCTTCATTTGATATTTTAGGCTTGATAAGGAGTTATAATTAGTTGTTATTGTAAGGAATCTAAAGAGTTGATAATACAAAGAAGCTTGCTTATTATTCTTCTCTTCGTTCTACTTCAAAAGTGTCTAATACACTATTAGACTCTAGCAAATTAGTATCAAAGTCGTGACAACCTCCAACATGATGCCGCTCGGACAAATTCCATTACCACACCTTATGAAGAATAACTATGACAATTGGAGTATACAAATAAAGACATTGCTTGGTGCACAAGATGTGTCGGATGTAGTCGATAATGGCTACGATGAACCAGCAACAATAGATAATATGTCGGCGAATTAGATAAAGACGTTGATAGAAACTCGCATGAAAGATAAAACCACACTTTACATCCCTTTCTAAGCAATTGATGAGTCAAGTTTTGAGAAGATCATTAATGCGACAATATTAAAAGAGTCATAGGAGATTCTTGAAAAAGCATACAAAGGTGCAGACTGAAACAAGTTTGTCTACAAATACTTTGAAGTGAGTTTGAATTTTTAAAAATGAAAGAGTCAGAATGCGTGTCTAATTATATTACAAGGGTACAAATAGTGACGAATCAACTCAAAAGAAATGGTGAGGCGATGAGTGATGGCCGAGTAATATAGAAAATACTAAGGTCCTTAACTGACGTTTTTGAGAATGCTGTGTGTACAATACAAGAGTCTAAAAACTTGTCAGAGATGACCATAGATGAGCTCTCTAGTTCCTTGGAGGCTTATGAACAAAGAAAGACAAAAAAGTAATAAGAGATGTTGGAGGAAGCACTATAAGCTAAAGGGATAATATAAAAAGAGAAGTCAGACAACCACAGTAGAGGCCTTGATAGAGGTCGTGGTGGCTACAGAGGCTGAGGTAGAGGTTGCGGCAAAGGCCATGGTAGAGGACAAGAATGGCAAGAGAATAAGGATGATAAAAATCAATGAAACTTGTATGACAGAGGTCGAGGTCAAGGAAGAGGAAGATCAAGTAAGTACAATGTTGAATGTTATAATTGTAAAATTTATGGCCATTATATAGCAGACTGTTATTATAGACACTAGTGCAAGCAACCATATGTGTGGTTATAAGCATATGTTTACCACAATAGGAGAGATTGTGGATGGCCATGTATCATTTGGAGATGCCTTAAAAGTGAAAGTCAAAGGGCAAGGTGAAATTCTTATTCAATGTAAAGATGGAAATGAAAGGTTTATTCCTAATGTTTATTATGTCTAGGATATGAGGAGCAATATTTTGAGTTATAATTGTTGAAGCGTGGTTAGACAATTTTTATGAAAGACTAAATGCTTTATTTGAGGGACTAAAATAACCAGTTGTTAGCCAGGTAGAAATAACCAAAACCTGAATGTTTAAGTTGAATTTGGTTGTTGTACAAGCAAGATGTTTAAAGGTTTATGTAAAGGATAAAACTTGGTCGTCGCATTTGCAGTTTGGGCACCTTAATTTTAGTGGTCTGAAACAATTGGAAAATAAAAGAATGGTGAATGGTATACCAAACATAGACTACTATAATAAAATTTGTGAAGGTTATGTGTTAGGAAAACTTCCAAAGAGTTCTTTTCCAAAAGAAGCAAGACATCATGTGAAGAAGGTGCTTGAATTGGTTCATTATGATATTTGTGGTCCAATAAGTCCTACTCTCTTAGTAAGCATTGTTACTTTATTATCTTTATTGATGATTATTCCCCGAAAACTTGGGTTTATTTTTTAAAGGAAAAATTGGAAGCATTTTTTTGTATAAAAAATTTAAGGTGCTTGTTGAAAAGTTGAGTGGTGAGCGCATAAAGGATTTGAGGTCCGATAGAGGTGGTGAATTTATATAAAAAATTTGTAAATTTTATTTAAGAGAATGACATTAGAAGATTCTTAGCAGCTCCTTATTCACCTTAACAAAATGGAGTGGCAAAGAGAAAGAATAGGGCCATAATTGACTTGGTTTGAAGCATGCTAAAGAGTATAAACATGCTGAAGGAATTTTGGGTTAAGTGGTAAGATGTGCAGTGTATTTACAGAATCGATGTCCAACGAAAAAGTAGGAGAATGTTACCCCATAAGAAGCATGATGTGGTTTTAAACCATCAGTGGCACATTTGAAAGTGCTTGGAAGTGTGGCTTATGCTCACATTTCATATCAAAGGCACATAAAGCTTGATGACAAAAACAAGAAGTTGATTTTTATCTGCAATTAGAAAGATACAAGGCTTATAATCTTTATGATCCCTTTACAAAAAAGAAAAAATACTTGTGAGTTATGATGGGCAGGTTAATAGAAAGCACGTGGAATTGGAGTTCTGTGACACCTACATGCCCCCTGGGAGGATAGGTAAGTGTCACACGAAATAATATAGAAACATTTTAAAATATACTAAACATTCATTACATGCATTCCTAGAAACTCAAGCAAATATTTTACCTTTCATTAAAAGTTGTTTTTAAACAAAACACATCAAACATATTGTATTTATCCAAATACCTGTCATAATTTCAAAAGCCAACCTATATAAAGGTTATTACAAATATCTTATAGGATAGTACAAACCTTATCCACAAATATACAAAATGTCTAATTACATTGAAATGGATCTCAGACTTAAACACAACAAAGATTTAATCAAAAATAACTTTCAAAATGGAACACATTCTTTATTGGCCATTGTGGTTGTCATTGTCTAAATCTTTAAACCCTCATCTGAACCTACATAGGGCAAAACCACCATGCTATGCATAAAGCTTAGTGGGGAATATATTAAACAGGATATAAGTTGACAACTGCTTATGTAGCACCCCACTCCCGCAAGACCCGAACCTGACATCGATGGTGATATCCAAGTCCATGTCCCGCGAGGGTGGCGTACTAATGCACTCAATCATTAAAAAATCGGTATAAATCTTTTTTTAAATCAATAACACAAAATGCAGAAATCGATACTCAAATTGGCCCCGCATTCATTCATAACCATTTCGATTACACAAAACCATCAATAAAAATTTCGATAGCCATTAGGGGCCCTTTCACAAATATAAAATATTTGAGTCATTGCGGAATACCAATTTATACAAAAAGTTGCGAAAAATATATTTCAATACAAAATAGAGAAATGTAATAAAGACGTAAATTGATCCCGAACTCTATTCTTCACTTGTATGCTGTAGGTATACTCCCGTTGGCCTAACGGGGTATTCTTTCGATCCTAAAAAATATTTACAAATTTTGGGTGAGTTTTGCGAACTCAATGAATGACCATCATCGATGGCTCACCCAGTCACATAA
>JAOSBK010000006.1:15982192-15995265 GCA_027568895.1 Erythroxylum shatona
ATTCCAAATTGGAAATTGGAATTTCTTTGAATGATGTGTAACAAAAAAAAAATGAAGCGATGTTAGTTAAGGTATGACCGTTTGATATGGTTTTCTGAAAAGTTGTTGGGTTCCGGAATCGGGTCCCAACAGTTAGTCTAAAATAGTTTTTTTTTCATAAAACGGGTTGATGGATTAGGTTGCATAGTTGGTTAATTTGTCAAAAAAGGTCCAGGCCTGTGCTAATTCGAAGGTTTCATTGCGATGAAAGGATGAGTTCGTCGCATCAAACGTTTGCCAATGATTTCTTCATTAACTTTTAGCTTTCACCGTGGTGCAAATATTATTCTTGCCGCAACGAAATTTACCCGAAAGGTCTATTCAAAAGATCTTCTGATTTCGCTGTGGTGAAATATCATCTTCCCCACGGCAAACTTGCTTATTGCCCTCATTGACTTGTTGACTTGTGCTTTTGGTCTTCACTCCTTGGCTCTACTTCTTGAATCTTCTACAATGAAAAATAATAGTTTGCAGTATCAATGGTTCTACAAAATCAATTTAGCGCAATTATTAATTATTTGTGACAATTTTACCCTCGAATTACATTAATTCAAAACAATCACTCATGAGAAAAATTAAGCACAAAATCTGAAAATAAGAGCCAAAAAGTATAATAATAACCATGAAATTGTCACCAGTTGATATAGGAAACTTGGGTTCAATCAAATTCCTCCACACTTAGACCTTTATACTCCTAGACAAAGTTTATAAAAGTCAAAGAGACACAAATGTAAAAGAAAATTTTGATCGTGCTTAAAAAATAGAGCAGAGAATCAGTTAAGTCACTTCCTCATAAATCAACCCAAGCAGACTAAAAGACCACTAAGAAAATGAACACTATAAGTACTTAATCCAAGAGATTGGGCAAAAGAGATTTCTCTCAAGGAATTGTGTTTAATCTCTCAGGTCATTTATCTTGGGATAGTTTCACTCTACAATTTGCTTAGTCCATTCTCTTTCATAAGCTTGTGATAACTATACCTCTCCACCACAAGAACTATAATTTCAAGAATCAAGAGGACTTTCAGGGTTGTAATGTGCGGAAGGCTAAATAAAATGGATTGAATAAAAGAAGGAAAATTGAGTACATGCATCACAATTTTTTTTTCCATGAAACAAACGCCAACTATGTGTAAGAAAATATTTAAACAAACAACAAACATAATTTAACGCATTTTTATTACATTTCTCTTTTGAGAAAGCTTTCTGTTTTTTTTTCACACTTTTTGGAACTTTTGGAGCTTTTTCTTTCTTTTCTTTTGTATAGAAACCCTTGTTTTGTTTTTCTTATCAGCTTTAACTGGAGATGAGATACTCACTTTAATTATGAAATATGAATGCACTCAAAAGAAGGCTTAAAGGGGCTAGTAATGATTAAGTGTTTGGGATTTAAGTTTTGGAAAGTAAGGTTTTGAAAAGAATGCCTCTATCATATTAACAAAATTTTAGTTCATCAAACTTCGATCAAGAATTAAAACAAGTTTAAGAGAGATATGAAATTAAGAATATACACACAGAAATGAAAGAATTCAGGCCCAAATGCATGCATAATGCTACTCTCTCAGTGTACCCTCACTTATTTCTTGTGAAAACATTGCAAATGAAATTAACTAAAATCAACTATCATTTAAAAACATAGATGGTGTTTTCAAAAATACATGGACAACTTTGAAATTTATAAAATCCTCAAGACACAGGAGTGAAAAGAATCTAAGTTAGGAGAATTATTGAAATGATGGAATTAAAACAGTTTCTTTTATGAAAGGGATAGTGTCGCTGCGGTGAAACCAAGAGCTCATCGTGGCGGAAAATTGCAGAAACACTTAAAAAATGCAACTCACCTCAATTACCAAGTTTAAAAATTTTGCAAAGGACACACAAATGACTTGCACAAGCAACTAAATGGTTAAAAATGATGCATAAACAAAAATTGTCAAAATGGAATAACCTCCCCCACACTTAAACATCATATTGTCCTCAATGTGAATAATAATTAAAACACATGATGCATTGAAAAGTAAGTGGAAGGCTACTGAATAACAAAACACTGGGAAAAGCACAATGAGAACTATATAAATAACCGACCATTAATTTTGTACATAACAAAAATGTAACTGAGTATCCAACAGATTGAAAACCAAAACATAACTAACTAAAACAAAAAGAACAAATGACTTAAGCTACTCCATGGAAAGATCATCCCCAGATCCGGATGGACCTGCTCCCGATGTGCTAGTGCCGCTCAGGGGGTCATCTTCATCAGATGGTAATTGGAAGTGGAAATACTCTGTGAGCAATGCATCCATGTGCCGATGATACCATCTATCTCAGTCATATAAAGCCTCTCTCTCCTTCTGCCATGCTATCTCCTGGATGAAAATATCTCGGAGATGGGAGAGGTCCGCACAAAGCCCGTCTACCTTACTAGCGAGGGTCTGCAAAGTCACAAGCTCAGGAGCATCTTGAGCTGGAGGATCATCCTCAACTGGTGCTACAGCTGTAGAGGGTGCACCAATATCTTGAGTATGGGTGGAGAGACGAGGTGGGTGAATGGTAGGTTGCTTAAGGAGGAAAGAGTAGGGTCGGGTAAAAATAGCTGTCAGTCTCCAACTATGGAATATTGTGTACTCAGAAAATGTCAGAGATGAGGTCAGGAAAGATGATGGCATTGGTGAATTTGGCAGTAGTGATGGAGTCATGAAGGGTGGAGGCGATAGCATTAGCTATATCGATTGGGTAACCAATCATTAGGAGTTAGATTTGTAAGGCCTATTGTTTGGTTACATAGGTAAGGTGGGTGGTTGGGACGATATTGTTGCAGACTTGATGAAGCCAAGGACGAGCTGCGGGTCAAAGATCAAATCATTTAAAATAAAGTTGGTAATATCAAGGTCAATGCCTTTTGGCGCCCTCTTGACAGAGGGTACGAATAACATCGTCTGAAGTATAATTGTGGATCAGTTGATCATAGTGGCAATAAAGAATGGGAGGAAGATTGAAATGGATACTAGCGGTGGTGAATGAATTGGGTGCTTTAATACCACGGAAGTTAATTTTCATGGTATTATGGAATCTAGAATATGTATAGAAATGGAGAACGAATTTATCGTTGCTTTGATCACGAGGTTTGACTAATCCTATGAGTTATGAAGGAGCAAGTTGTTGCACAAAGGGATTGTTAGGAGGAGCTAATGGAAAGGGTCGCTCTTTGATAAAAGGCCTAGTGTCTACTTTCTTAGTAATTTCTAAAAAAGTAAAACTATCTGAGGAATCAAAATCACGTGGAGGGCTAGGAGGGGTAGTTAGGGTAGTACAGTTAGGGAGTTTAACTTGAGGCATTGTCCTGCAGAAAATGCACACCGAAACATAACTAAACAAATGAGTAAAACAAACTAACCTAAAACAAAATGAATCTAAAGGGAAAATGGAAAAGAAAACAAGATAATAACCTAATCTACCTTAAACAATACAAAAAATAAGAAAAATGAAGAGAAGAAAATACTTACAAAGATTGAAGGAAGCGTAGAAAATCAGAAGGAAGCGATTGGGGTCGAAAAGCTCGACGATGGTCGTGACAAAAAATGAGTGTGGAGATGAAGGAGGGGGGGGTCGGGGGGTTTAAATAGGTTTTTAGGGTATGAAATGACAAGAAGCCATAGAGGGAATATGAAAGGTTAAGAGAAAATAGCGGTGGAAGGGTAATTTCACCGGGCAAATTCGGGCAGATTAAACCTTCATTGTGGAAAAAACTGAAATTCATCACGACGAACTTAACCCTAATTTCAAAAAAACAATTTATCGAGGTTTCGCTGCGGCGAAATGGAACTCACATCGTGGCGAAAGAAACTCGAGAGGAACAGAGAAGAAATGAGGTATGTTTATCGCAGCGACGCAGACTTCATATCCCGACGAAATTTACTCGAAGCAATATAAATGGTGTGAGTATTTTTCACCATGGCGACGTGAAATCCATGCTGTGACGAAATTCTTCCGAGAGCAACATGAAGGAAATAAGGTAAATTCGTCGTGGCAATGTGGACTTCACGCCGTGGCAAAGTTTACCTGAAAGGAAAATTCAGGAATACAAAAATGAGAAACTTGACTCACAAACAAACAAATCATACAAGCTAGATACTCAGTACACTTAAAGATCATATAAAAAGTCATCAGGCACTAGAATAGCTCAAGAAAACAAAGTGCAACACAATTAATCACATCAATTTTCTCAAACTTGAAGATGCATCATGCATCAAGCCGAAAAGCACAGCAAACATAGAACATGAGAGGAATTATTGAATTGAAAAATTTCTTATTGTTTCTCCCCCACACTTATTCAACAAGCTAATGCATAAAAAATGTCATAATCAGTCACAGAGCAAAGTTAGTAAACAAGTGAAGGAGAACCTTTCTCCTAAGGATTCTTCATTTACAATATAAGAATTCAATGAGTACAGTGTAGAGTGAGAGTAAGCATTTTGGAGTTCAAATTCAGAGCATGCATCATCAATAACAATATCAAGCATGATAACTCCTAAAAGCTAATAATCCTCATAGGAATGTTTCATTGCTTTGTATATGTTAAAGCACACTTTTTGATGTCTCACCTCTATGATGATGGTACCTTCTTTTTCGCTAATCATAGTACTAGCAGTCCTTAAGAAGGGTCTACTGAGAATCAATGTAGTGTCCTGCACAACTTCAAAAGACATGTCAAGAACATAAAAGTCAGATGGAAAGACCAAACCCTTTACCTGGACCAAAATGTCCTTTATAATGCCCACCGGATGCCTAAGAGACCTATCAACCAATTATAGAACTACAAACTTTTGACTTTTGACTCCCAATGATGTGTAGACAGACTTAGGCATCACATTAATGGCTGCACCTAGATTTAATAAGGCTCCTCTTATTATAACTTTTCCCATGGTGCATGAGATAGTGAAAGATCCAGGGTTTTGGCATTTACTGGAATTTAGGTTTTGACTAGTGCAGACACATTTGAGTTGACTTGCACTTTTTCATTCGGTATGAACTTCCTTTTGTTAGTGCACAGGTGTTTAAGGTACTTAGCAATGCAAAAACACTTTTCACAAGGTCAAGTAAAGGGATGTTGACTTCTACACTCTTAAACAAATCAATGATATCTTTCTCATGTTTAGTATCAGTCATCCTTTTGCGAAGCAAATACGAATTAGGAAAAGGAAGGCCTTTAAGGTTTACCTCCTTTTCATTTACTTCATGAGCTCCTTGCTTGCTTTATTCTGGGTTGGTTTCAGAATTCACTTCCTTGTTCTTTAATGGTTTGGACTCCTTTTCAGTCAAAAGTGCTCTCTCCTTTAAGCTTTCAAACTTCTTGACTCTTTCATTTGTTGAAGGCAATTCTCTACTCTCAATCTCCTCTTTATCTTATCCCTCATCTTGATTCCTAAACCTCACTTTTTCCCATTTTGGAGGGTTATGACATTCAAACTCTTGGGGTTTATAACTGTATTGGAGGGGATAGTTCCACTGCGTCTTGCTTGGTTCTCACTTATGTTGTTGGATAGTTAAGTGACATGGGAGTTGGTATTCTCAGCCTTTGTCTCCTATTACTCCATTCTCTTTTCTAGAGCATTGAACCAAGCAACATTTTTAGAAGAATCCTGTTGAATGAGAGAGGCTATGGCATTGAAATGGTTATTATTCAAAGTCCTTTCCTCCTTTATCAACGCCATCATGTTATGTAGAATTTGGTTAGTGTCCTCCTTTGGTGGGACAACTAGAGTCTGCTACTGGTTTTGGAATTGGTTTGTGGAAGAACTAGACCCTCTACCTTGTTGGAATCTGTTTGGACTTCTTCCTTCTTCATTTCTCCAACTGAGCCTAGGATTTGCTTTCCATCCTTCATTATAGGTGTTTGAATAAGGTTCCCATTTTTGATTGGGTCGATCCTGATACACAACAGACACCTCTTCATAATGGCCTGGGAAAACACTAGATATATGCATTACTGACCTATAAGTATCACAATTAGGTGTAGTAAGATCCATAGAAGGTATTGAACGATGCACACTCATGTTTTTCAGTTTTGCGGTGATAACGGACAACTGCGAAGTCATTTTACTTTCCAATGAGTCAACTTTAGAATCCAAACTTTCCATTCTTCTGGATTGGGCTGTTGAAACTCCCAAGTCATGTACACCTTTGGTATCTCTAACACTATATTGTTGGTGATTTAAAGTCATCTTCTTGATCAGATCCCATGCCTCTGAAGCTATGAGGTCAATCAAAGAACTTCCTGATGCCGCGTCCAATATACCTTTATCTTGACTTTTCAAATTGTCATAAAAAAATTGCACTAATTACTCATCAGGTATTTGATGGTGGGGGTATCTAGACAACATATCTTGAAAATGGTTCCAATAGTCATAGAGGGACTCATCATAATCTTGACGTGCTGAATAGATCTCCTTCCTCATTGATGAAGTTCTGCAGGCCGGATAATATTTCTCCAAGAATGTCTTTCACAAATTGGCCCGACTGTGGTAGGCATTCTCCACATGTCTTGGGAGGCTCATATACTACTCCCTTTCTTTTCCCTCCAAGGATAGGTGAAAAACCTTCCATAATGCTTGATCAAGCGAAGCTCCCATAGGTTTCATACTCTGAAAAATCATGTACAATGATTGCAAATGGATGTAGGGATCTTCTCCTGTCAAGCCATGAAATTTATGAAGAGAGTTAATGAGCAATCCTTTACCTTCAAAATTCACATCAAAATTAGGGTACGTAGCAGTAAATCGATCATAATTCACATCAGAGGTAGTCGCTTCCCTAATGGTCCTCCTTCTTTGATTTTCATTATTCTCACCAACACTCTCCTGCTTCTTATAACCTCAATTATCTCCATTCCTAGGTTGATTAGCATTAAGGTTAGGGTTTTGCAGAAAAGCTAGGTTTTCAGCCATTATCACTCCTTCCAATGATTCACCCTCACTGTTTGGTTGACTAGACTCCTCTTCAATAACTACTTTGCTTCTCTCTTTTTCTCTCCTCTCCTTCCTAATTTTTCTCAAACGTCTCTCAATTTCAGGGTAGAAAGGTAGGAGTTTGGGTTTTTTTGGGCATGCAAAGGAACAATTCAAATGAAAATTAAAGGTAACAAAATTAACTTGCAAGCACACAAAGTCAAATAAAAATGAGATGTGATGGATGCAAGTGCATAGGTGTGTGAAAGTATGTATGGAAGTATATATGCAGGTAAAGTATGTATGTATAGATCAAAAAGCAATCAAAGGAATGTTCAAAACTATGTAGGTGAAAAAATGCTAAGCAAGAAAAGTGTAAAAAGTTCAGTATCCTTTACCAATTTCTTGGTTCCCCAACAACGACGCCATTTTGTTTTGGACCTTAGTTCGTACTCTTAGATGTCAAATAAAAAATATAATCCGAGGATTGCAATATAGGATGCAACCTCAGGTCATCTCACTTAATCGGAACCTAAACGAATAGACCTAAGCTAACCTATATGTCATGAAATGCAAGCTAATTTGGTAAGGATGGGGTTTTGATCTTTGGAAACCTTAACTGTATTAAATGGAATTGTAAGAAAAATGTGTAAAATGTATTTTTGATTTTTGGGAATAGAAAATGGAAAGATTAAGACAAAAGATCAAATAGGGATACTATCCTCTTAAAAATTAGCTTTAGCCATCATAGTTCGACATTGATTTTTGATGGGAGTGGAAATCACTAAGTTTCTAATGGATAAAATTTAAAGAACTCTTTAAGTCCAAGATCTTAATTAATGAGACTTCATTTCTAAAAACCTTGTTAAATGCTTTTAGTGTGTGTAGTGGGTAAGTCAATGCAATAAGTCACTTTGGGATATAGAACCAACTCAATATCAAACATAACTATACAAGATAAAAGAGATTCAACAAGATCACAAATGGACATATATGAAACTTCATATATTTAAGCTCAAAGTTCTACATCAACAAAATCAAACCACACATTGAATATCCAACACTTGATTAAACTTTAATCAAGAATGTTCAACTACAAATTATAAATACTAAACCTAGGAGTTCATAAATCATAGCTGAACATATATTAAGCTACTCCCTTTTTTATCCCATTGAATTCTAGCCATTGCTACATCTTTAAGAGGAGAGAGATGTCTAGCCATGCATAGCTCTAAGAGACTTTACAACCCCACTGGAGACACCCATGGTAGTAGTCGATGGTGGAAAATCGAAGAAAATGATAATGATATATGGAAGGTGATGATGTGAGAAGATGGAATATAAGTGTCGAGATGCTCAAATGGATGTCGACTTTCCTCTCCTCTTGTAAGTGAGCCTAAAATAAGTTTTTTTTCTCATAAAACAGGTTGATGGATCGGGTTGCATAGTTGGTTAATTTGTCAAAAATGGGTCGGGTCTGTGCCAATTCGAAGGTGTCTTTCCTAAAATATTTCTTCATTAACTTTTAGCTTTCGTCATGGTGAACTTTTCCTGAAAATTTTTCTTCAAGATCTTTTCATTTCATCACGACGAAACATCAACATTGTCGCGACGAACTTGCATGTTACCCTCATTGGCTTTTTGACTTGTGCTCTTGGTCTTCACTCCTAGGCTCTTCTTCTTGAATCTCCTACAATGGAAAATAGTAGTTTGCAGTATCAATTGTTCTAAAAAATCAATTTAGTGCAATTATTAATTATTTGTGACAAATTTACCCTCAAGCTACATTAATTCAAAATAAGCACTCATGAGTTAAATTAAGCACAAAATCTGAAAATAAGAGCCAAGAAGTATAATAAAAACCATGAAATTGTCACCAATTGATATAGGAAACTTAGGTTCAATCAAGGCCTATTCCACACTCTTAAACCGCTATTTCAATTAATTCATCAGTTATTGAATTCTAGACCAAATAATCTAGGTGAAAATCAAATGAAAGTACAAATTCGAGCTTGTTAGGATATTTACTATGTCCTATTATTTTAATTTTGGCATTTTTTATTATTGAATATTCAGATAATAACAGAAAATATAAATCAAGAAGTCTTACTTGAATTAGCTTCTTGGATAGAGTTGTTATGCAAATAGAACTCTAACTTGGATTCAAAAGCTATACGAATAATCTTCTACTTAAGAAAGAATCCTATCTTGGATTGAAGTCTATCTTGAAAGGGGGTGCGATACATCACTTGTGTGTGAAGACTTCTCTGTGAAATGGGAAAATATTGTTTTATTGTATCTTTGGTGAATTAGATAATATATGGTGGCCAACGTGAATGGTGTGGGTACTGTGTTAACTGCGTAGAGTGCATCAATTAGGTTTTGGAAAAATACAACTGAAAACTTGTCCTCCTAGTTTGTGCGTGAAAGACATATGGGTGCCTTTTGAATTTTGAGTGGATGGTGTATGTCATGTCCCATATGATTTAATTGGAATTGTTGAAGTTGGATGATCTATGTAAGGGAAGAACCTTGGGACTCTTGTTTTTGATATTGGATTGTAAGAGTAGCACACGATTGGGAGTGTCTCTCTCTTTATACATTGGTTTTTAGCTAGAAGTTATATGAGGACTGAGTGTATGTTCTGTCAATCTTAAATTGAGCAACCATAGTCTAATTTTGGAATTGTCGTGGATCGGTCCAGTTAGTAAACAATTTCCAAATCTATTAAGGAGGAGCTGAATTGATTGGAAAGTTGTCTTCTTTTCTATCTCAATTGTATTCTGTTTTTATTCTTAGTTGATTCATCACTTGAGTTATTTTTATTAATTTTCTTTTAATTAAAAGTTGTTTAGAAAAATCCTCTGATGAGGTTAACTTGATTTGGTCATGTTGTTAGATGTGAAAAACTTTCATGGAAATTGAGGTTGAGAGATAGTATTAAGGGTGCATAGATCACCAGACCACCATTGTTGGATGGATCTAACTATTCTGCATGGAAATCACGGATGAAACTCTTCATCCAAGCTCAGGGAACAAAAGGTTGACATTTAGTAGTACATGGGTAGACGCATTTGATGATTACTGATGATAAAGGAGAGGTAGTTCAAAAAGATCCAGTTGAATGGACAAGAGCCGAAGAAGAAAGTGCGCTTAGAAACTCACAATCAATGCATGCAATTTTTTCAATGCTATTGATAAAGGATGCTTCTTGCTGATATCAACCTGTGAATCAGCTAAAGAAGTGTGGGACGCTTTGCAAACTATTCATGAAGGGTCCAAATATGTGATAACGTCAAAACTACAGATGTTAGCTTTGAGGTTTGACTAACTAAAGATGGATAAAAATGAGACTATTGGGGACTTTCATGAAAGATTGCATGATATAGCGAATCAGGCACATCAACTTGGGAATAAATATTCCAATATGAAATTAGCCAAAAAGATGTTGAGGTCCCTACCTCCAAGAATTATTCCAAAAATTACAGTAATCGAGGAGGCTCGTGGCATTAATGGCTTGTCATTGAAGAAGGTAATTGGAATTCTTACAAATTTTGAAATGAATTTGTTGAGGGGCAAACAAGAAAAGAGTATAAGATTGGCATTATAAGCTGAAAGTAGAAAAGGCATAAATAATGTAGAAGATGATTCTATTGAGAATAAGGATATAAAAATGTTGAGGTCTCAACAAAAAATATAAATTGAATTCTATCTAGACCAATTAGAGGCAAGCACACCTCATCGACAAGTAATATAAAATGATAAGAACTAGATATCGTACCCAAGGGAATTCTAACATGCAAGACAATTAAATTAAACAATGAAAAATTACTCGGGTGATCAAGAATTTATTGATTTGAAAAATAAAATAAAATAAAGTAAGCAAATCAAGGAAATATGAAAATGGAAGGTATGAATTAAAAACGACTACATTTAATCAAATGATAGAAATCGGATAAGGTATAGGATTTCAATTGGATTGGACACTAAAACTTGTAACGGTGGATTGATATAGGAATTACTTCACTTAACCAAGTTGAAATCAATGTTCATGGGGATTCCCTTCTCTTCTAAATCCAAGTCACCCACTTGGTTCATAGATAATTCAGAATAAAAGGTGTTCAATACAAGAAGTCTAAAACTAGGTTCATTAATCCTAGGTATCCTCACACAAGGTCCTAAGGTTGGTTTACACTTTAGTCTCAAGTATGTCGCTTGATTAATTTTCTGACAAATTAAATCCTATTGGTTGTGGCATTCAATCATCTAAAGCCTTAATCTAGGTGATAAAGCTAAATTAGGACTAAATGTGCATTCATTCAAGAAAAAATCAATACCACAAAAAATTATCCATATCTAATATCAATCTTAACCTTAACCAAAAAAGAACTTACTCACACATGTTCATCAATGTAACACAAATCATGATCATAATAAATATTTGCATTGATTCAGTCCCCAAAAATTAAAACAGTTAAGGAATAAAAACAAATTTAAAACACCCAAAGTTTAGTCTTTCCCGTTGCCGTGTATTCTTTCAGGCTTATATCTTCAGCTGCAGCTCTCTCCTGCGTTTTTATTCATGAACAACCACGTTGTCTCTTGTTCACGCACATGGTGTGGCCAGCCTTCTCCACTGCAGGGGCTTCATTATTTCTTTTTTGAGTCCCATCAGCTCTCGCTTCATTTCTCTCCTTCTTTATCAACCGTCAACTGCCTCAAAGATGTTGTGCCACCAACTACTTCTATTTCTTTTGTATGGAATGATTTTCTAAGTTTTTGGTCCACCCTTAGTCACGTTACTCATGCACGTTCCTTCACTACCAGCTCTCTTTTACTCTCTTTGTTTTATTGCCACTAGTTACTGCCAACGTCAGTTACCACCAACTTCAACGTGTTTTATCTCCACTAGCTCCAACGTTTTGCTTCAATGTCTTCTTTTTCCACCAGCTAACGTGTTTCTCCACTAGCTGCAAATGGGGTACTGGTTGTAGCATAAGTGATTGTGTTTTTTTTCCATTAGTGTAATGTGAGTGGAGAGTATAATTTTGAGTTAGGGTTGCTTCCTTCCTTGCCACCAGTTGTCTTCATCCACCACTTCAGCATTTTTCCCTCCAACTGCTTGCGTGATTTGACAAATTAATTTGTTGCTTGTTCTTGGTCCACTTGAGCTGCCTCTTCAGCACCAATGCAGCCCACATTGCCTTATTTTTCTTTTGCTCTCTCCACATAGCCCACACCTCTATACACAAACACTAGTTCTTCATTTTGAAGTCTCAAAATGAGCTTTCCAAGTTGCACATCGATGATGGTCCGTGCAATGGCCATCAAAGGTCTCCCAATAATGTTAGGGATGTCTATATCTTCCTCCATGTCAAGGACTAAGAAATCTACCAGGAAGATGAACTTCTCTACCTTGACCAATACATCCTCAGCGATTCCCCTTAGATAAGTGATGGACTTATCTGCCAGCTAAAGCGAAATAGTAGTGGGTTTAGGATCTACCAATCCTAACTTCTTGAAAATAGAAAGAGCCATTAATTTAATGCTCTCACTCGAATCCCTAAAAGCCTTCTCTATATGTAAATCACCAATAATACAAGGAATAGTAAAACTCCATAGAACTTAAGCTTCAGTGGTAACTTTCTCGACAATATAGTCGAACACTCCTTGTTCAACTTCACCGTTGCTATGGCCTCAACAAAATGAATGTTTATATGCAACTTTTTAAATATCTTGAGAAAATTACCAAATTTTTATCTAATTACGTACCTTTTAACCTTTGAGGATAAGGAATCCAAGGTCTTACTAGATGTGTGATGGGGCCAACAAATAACCTTGGATGATCCTCTTTTTTAGCTGGTGATTCCTTAGCCTCCTTCCCACTCTCCCTACTCTCTTCTTCTTCACTCTTTTCCACTTCTTTATCCTTCTATTTCTCCTTAAATTCTTTAAGCTATCTACCACTCCTTAATAAGATTGCCTTTGCATGTTCTCCTTAAATTGTTTAACCTATTGACGTTATCAATTGTGATTTTATAAAAGGAAGCATTGAGTAGAAAGATGATATAAGAAATGGAGGAGTAC
>JAOSBK010000006.1:16023866-16033959 GCA_027568895.1 Erythroxylum shatona
TGATGCCATGTGAAGTACAGTAGTGATTGTTCGTAGCTCACCCTTATTGTAGGATATGTATCGGAATGACCTACGGGCGTCCTGGTGTATACCCTATGGTAAGGGGGCGCTACATCCGTCGCTAAGGAGCGATCAAATATTATAATTCCATCGAGAAATTTAACTATGATAAATTTCAACTGCCATTTCTCACTTCCTACTCGAGTTTTTCTGTTGATAATCTTATGATTTTCTGTATATTTAATTTTTGTAAATAATATAACATTGATTGATAAATATAAAGTAAACATTATCC
Organism: Erythroxylum shatona; assembly: GCA_027568895.1. Lineage (NCBI taxonomy): Eukaryota > Viridiplantae > Streptophyta > Magnoliopsida > Malpighiales > Erythroxylaceae > Erythroxylum > Erythroxylum shatona. The sequence continues at coordinate 16,024,162 of JAOSBK010000006.1, forward strand.
TAATTTCTCATATATTAAAAAATTATAATATACACAAATAAGTATCTTGAAAATAACTGTAAATTAAGAATTTGCATAAAAACTTAAGAGTAGCAAAACATAAAATACATTCACTTATACATCTAAGCTATGCAGGTGGTGAAGGAGAATGCTCTGATTGTTGCGATGAGGTCCTATCCCTCCCCTTCAACTAATCTATCTCATTACAAAGTTATGCTATGTACTTGATCGACTGTTGCAACTTAGTTGCCGTCATCTCTACTTTGCTTTCAAGCTAAAGGACCTTTTCCTTTGATGCAGATCACCTACTAGATCTAGCTATAGTGAATGTGGATGATTGCGAATAACATGTATTTGCACATGGACCTAAGATGAAAATCCTTCCATGGTGGTCCCTACCACCAACTGCATCAATATATACATGATTCTTGCCAACAGTTTCAGAGTTCTGAGACAGTCGTTCAATGCTTTTTTGTATTTGGTCCTATCATTATAATTGTTTATGTTAATAAGTGATAATTTTTTAGAATTAACATTAAAGTTTAGATTTACATGCATGAAGTTGTCTACATCGGATGTCGATGAAGATCATACCATCATGCTTCTTAATGTGAGTGTGTAAAAGAGTTGGTATGGTGTAGGCTTCCTGCCAATAGACTTTTTCTACATCAGAACAAATTGTTATAAGTGACCTATAATTTACAAAAATTTTGGAAGAATTTTCTCTATTTTTATAATATTTACCTCCTGTTAGACAAAAAATTTTTAACTCAACAATACAATCATTAATGGAACTAGACATTTATAACATTATTATTCTCTATAATACACCAATATTTTCATTTTAAATTTCATACATCAAATTACATTGAAATATAAGTTTATGCATCAAAGTAAAAAAAATATAAGTGTAAAGTTTTGATACTTACAAGTTTCTCAGGATGCTCCTGATAGGTCATAGATCCTGAACATGTAGACTCTCTCCCTTTTATCCTCCATATCTATTTGCAGAATTGTACTCTGAAATGGACATTGCCTCAAGTGATGCCCAATACTAATGCCAATGACTCCATATTTCTTCAAATATTTATGGTAGTTGTGCACCATTCTTGTATATCAAACCAAGAAAGTCTCTATAACGTGTACGAGCTCCTCTCTCTAGTACACTATAAATTACAGCATCACATTTTGAATCCCAAAAAAATTTTATGAAAAAAAGGAAAACATACTATAAGTATTTATAAATGACAATATTTATCTAATTAATGTACAAAATCAGATAAAATAAAAAAGATTAAAGAATATATTTTGTATACCTCAAATTCTTGATAATAAAAATCATTTGTTGCCTGCGAAACATTTTTTCATATGTAACCCTCAAGATCTATCCCCTCTTTGAACTTAAATGATATATTTCTTGATTACGTTCTAGATGGAACCAACCTATTATATAAGTTATTTTAGATCATTTCCAAATTAAAACCTATAATTTTAGCATAAACCTATGGTGCTATCATATATTACAAAATTTTTATAATTTTATTTACAAATTGTTGACAATTGTGATATTGGTTCTTCCATTAATACCCTTAGCTCCAGGATAAAGGTTGCCTCCTTCATTCATAACATTTACCCTAGATATCTTTATCGGTATAGGGGTGGTGGATGGAGTAGTGGGTTGCTAGATGGTGTAACAGTAAGTACAGAAGGTAATGCTTCATTTGGATTTGTAGTAGTTGGACGTACAACACCTAATTTTATATCAATTGCATAATGTGATGCTTCACCTGGAAAGTAACTAGCTCCAAATCATGGTAACCTAAACCTTGGCCGCATCATATCCTATTTTCTCTTTGGTGGCATATTTTTAACCTAAAATTCACATTTTATTGAATATTCCAATAATATAACAATATAAATTCAATATCTAACAATATATTATTGATGTAATAATATATTTATTCATATAATATTCTATTACAAATACACATTAATCACTATTAACACTTAATTGTAAATCAAAATAATCATCTTCTTTTTCTAAAGAATTATAATCAAACTTGGGCTCCTCGTCAGATCTCTCGCGCTCCTTATCCTCTCCAAATGAAACTTCAACATATTCATTATTTAGGTCGTTCAGAGGTTTATTCTCTTCATATGTTACATATGCATTTATTTCATAAACATCTTCTTGAAATGCTTCACTTTCAATTCTATTATTTTCTCACTTTCCATGTAATTCAAAAATGCCTCTAGGTTTTACTTTGCAAACGACTAATCGATTTGACTTATCTTGTCGTAAGTTGGGAAAAGGGACATAATACACCTGGATCGCTTGCATTGCCATCATAAAAGATTCAAATTGTTTAAATCTTCTTCGTTGGTTGATTTCAACTAGAATATATTTGTAACGCACTTTTGTTCCAATATTAGGAGTTAGATCAAACCATTCACACTTAAATATCACACTTTATTTTATTGGCAATCCCAGGTACCCAATTTCAATTATTTGAATAATTTTACCATAGTAATCCATCAATTCTCCCTATATGTAAACCCCACTATTTACTGTTGCCATGTTATGACCATGATATTTTGTATAAAATTTGTATCTATTAATAAAATACACAAGATACGATTTAACCGTTCTTAAAGGTTCTTTCGAAAATAACATATGAACTTATTCTCTATTTAATTTTTTGAGGCCTAACAAGAAAAATTATCATATTAAATAGTGTAATGTCATTTAAACTCTTTGATTCGATAATTTAGCCATTTCAATTATTACAAGTAAAACCTTACATATTTCTCGAACAATCAAGGAAAGTATCTTTTAACTTCTTTATTGATATCATCTTATGTTGTTTCGAGCATTAACTTACATTACCATTTCTTATATAATCTAAAAGCATTATTATGTATTTTAGCTGTGAACAACACTAACTTCAAAAACTCATATAATCTATTTCAAAATCAACTTAAACTTACTACACAAAAATTTGAACCTCTTGACAATTCAATAAAATGTAACTATGAGTAACCTCTATCTCTTCTGTTGTTAACATTCTTCTTGATCAATGTCTATATATTCATCATGGATATGTGAAAATGGATAAGTTACCATCAACACCATTCGTTTTCTCTCCGAATCATCATTATGAGGAACTTTTCTTTCTTTTTTGTGCATATGTGACTTAAAATAATGTGAAAAAAATGTACTTGCTTTCTCCACTAAATAAACATTACATATTGAACCTTCAACTTTAGCCTTGTTTTTGAAATTTTTCTTCAATTGATGCAAATACCTAGATTATAAGTAGGGCCATTACAATTATGTGATTAAAACATGCCATAAGTTTTATCTAAATATTATCTATAATTACTATCGAACGGATGCATTGATCGATATTGAACTAGACTAGCAAGTTTAGCCTCATGAGTTAAATGTACAAGTAGATGATCCATACAGTCAAAGAGGATTTGAGGGAAAATCTCTTCCAATTTGCACAAGATAATTGGAATTTATCTTTCTAATTTTTCCATTTTAGCCAACTTTATTTCAGATGATGTTAAGGTTTTGAAAAATAATCTTGATTCTGTTATAACTTCCCAAACCTTATTTGGTACCAACTCCTGAAATGCAATTGAAATTAGCCTTTATAGAAACATATGACAATTATGACTTTTTTTCCTAAATAATTTATACTTCCTTAAGTCCACACACCTTATTAAGTTCGAAACATAACCATAGAGAAACTTTAGACTTTTCAATCGTTCACACAAAATTTTCCTTTTTTTTTGTCTAAAGTGTATCATGTTTTTAGATATTTACCCATGCAAAAGTCTTTATCTAACTGATACCCTCTAAAAAAAAGTTTCAAATCATCTTGTTATTTTGCACTATTTTTTATCATCCCTTTAATGTTCATTATAGCGTTGAACAAATTGTCAAAAATATTTTTTTCAATATACATCACATCTAGATTATGACGTATCAAATTACTTTTTCAATATGGAAAATCCCAAAAAATCTTTCGTTTTCTCAAACCAAAATTGTTACTAATACTTTTATTAACTTCTTCAGCTTCAAGTTCTGTAAATTTTAGCAACACTAATTCGTCAATCTCTTGCAATATATCTTCACTAGCTTTGTAGGGGGAGGAGGTGTTTGTACCATCCTATTCTTAATGAATTTTTGTTTATTACGTCTAAATGGATGATTTGAAGGAAAAAACTTCCTGTGATTGTGATATATGTTTAAATGTTGATTCATTTGATATACTACACCTCATAATTGATTTTAGGTATAGTTTGGAAGTGAAGGAGTTAAAGTGACCTAAAACATATAAATTAAGTCATCTTCTTGATGTTGACACTCACCTATCCTCGTAGAATATGAAGGAGAAGAATGAGAGCAAAGAAGAGAAGATTTGGAGAAGGTTAAAGGAAGAACCCAATGCATGATAGAAGAATGGTGGAGTGCATGATCATGATAGAAGTTTATCATATAGGTCACGAACGTGGCCATAGCTTGCGCGATGACAACTTGGGGACTATTTAAGAACTTAACTTATCAAGGATTATTTCAGACATTTTAGGCCAAGTAAAACCTAATTTTTACCCTAATTAGATTGAATTATAAAAAGAAAAAATGAAACCCTAAAAAGGGCCTTAATTTCTTGCTACATTTCGGAGAAAATCTAAGAACAGAAGGAAAAAGGAGGAGAGAGAAAGATTTGCATTCCTTTTAAGTTCTCTTTGGTTTTTAATAGAGACATAAGCTTTCTTTGAGGATTCTTAGAGATTGAAGAAGGAAGTCAAATGCTAAGCCACCTGACACCAATTTGGAGGGGCAATCAAGGCTGAGGAGCACATTAAGCATATCATTATTGTGTATCATTTTCTTTCACTCTTTTCAGAGTGTTTACGTTATCTTGTGTGGAATTTTTATGTATTGTATGAGAATGATTTTAATGCTCTATTGAATCATTTTTCATGAAAACCCATAGCTAAAACTTCAATGCGATATGTAATAGTCATATTGAAGGTCATATATGGCAACTAATGGTATTAAATCATTAAGAATAACGCAACATAAGTTAAATAATCTAAGCTTGTGTGATTGCTACTTAGATTCTTCCGTTTTTCTCACTTGTAATATAGTTGTCCGTATAAACTTAAAAAGCTTGTTATAGGCTTCCTGATAGCTAGAGTTAGTTAACAAGCTCTTCTTGATTAACTACAACCTAAAGAAAAACTAGAATTAACAGAGCTTGTTGTTAATTCATGATCAATAGTCATAAGAAAGGTGTAAAGATAATAATTCCATGGCATATGCAAGATTGTGTTTATGTCGAGATTAAACTAAAGAATAAGATTTCAACTTATTCATCAACTTTATCACTTTTTTGCTATTTAATTTGACTTGTTTTTATAGATTCAATTTTACTTTGGTTTATAATTTGCTTCAAACCAAAACTACTATTTTACTTATATAGATAATTTAGTAAAATAACTAGAATTAATTTTTATCGGATCAACCTAGACTTACCGCTATCTATAGTTTTAGTCTAGTTATTTTGGTAATGTTATGACGTGCCAATCAATTTTATAACTATTGTTGGGATTACTATCTTTTTCTTTTCTGTTTTCTTCTATTTTGTTATTCTTATTTTTATTTTGATTATCATCTTTTCTTATTTGGTTAATTGCGGTGTATGACACGATCACTGGTGATTGAAATTTGATCCAAAACTTGAAAACATGTTACGCAGAGTGAGAAGATAACTTATACAAAGTTCCGAGGATCCATCATCATCTGACATAAAACTTGACTCTTCACGAGGAATTCAAATAGCTTTAGATTTACTTTCTAATTCTTCTAGTGATTTTGTTTCTGATATTGCCACTAACTTGGCTAAGCAAAATAATTATTGTACGTTTAAACAATTGGATGCCCTTAATTTTAATCATTAACTGCTGTGTATTGACTTTCCTGCTATTGGTGTCGCTTTTGAGCTTAAATCTAATCTAATTCATCTTTTACCTAATTTTTTTGGAATGCCAGGTGTAGATCCTCATAAGCATCTCAAGTAGTTCTATGTAGTGTATTCTAGCATGAAGCCAATTAGGGTATAAGAAGAGCATATTAAGTTGAGGGCATTTCGATTCTTGTTGTGAGACACTGCCAAGGATTGGTTTTATTACTTTCCCTTTAGATTAATTACTACTTGGAATGAGCTGTAAGAAATTTTCTAGAAAAATACTTTCCTGCATCTCGAGCTACAAATATTTAGAAGGAGATATGCGTAATTCAACAACATCATGGCGAAATATTATATGAGTACTAGGAGCATTCCAAGAGTTTGTGTGCTAGCTGCTCGTATCATCAAATTAGTGAGCAAATTTTGATCCAGTATTTCTATAAGGGGTTTCTACCACAAGAAAAAAATATGGTAGATGCAGTAAGTAGAGGTGCACTAGTGGACAATACACCTATTGAAGAAAGAAATCTTACTTCCAACATAACCACTATCTCTCAACAATTATGTATTTGAGAGGAAACCTGATCATTAAAGGTTAAGGAAGCTAGTACTACTACATTAGAGTTTTAAATAGTTGGGTTGATGTCTTTAGTTAGGAAAATGGCTGCAAGTGGTGTTCAACAAGTTAAGGTATGTGGAATTCGCACAATGGCAAGACATCCCATTGATATGTATCAAACTTTGTAGGATACACCTACAAAACAAATGAATGCTTTCAGAAACTTTTAAGGTCAACCACAAAGGAATCATAGTTACCAATATTCACATAACTCAGGATGGAAGAATCCCCCATTGAACACTTATGGGTTACAAGGACAACAACAAGGTTCTTATCAACAACCATATCAAAGACAAGCTTAGCCATCAAGTTTCGGGACCTTCACTAGAAGAAATGATGAAAACATTGACTCAGAATACCACTCAATTCCAAAATAATGCCATAAAATTCCAACAATAAACAAGAGCTAGTATTTATAATATTGAGAATCAACTGAGTCATATAGCTAATGTGGTGAGCTTACTGGAAAATTAGAACTCGGGTAGGCTTCCTTCTTAAGCTACTATGGACATGAAAGAGAATGCAAGTACTATCACCTTGAGAAGTGTTAGAGAAATAGAGGTACCACACAAGACTCTTGTTATTGCTGATGAGGAAAAATCTAAAAAAGAACTTAAAATGCCTTTAAAAGAAGTAGAAACGGGAACTCAAGTAAATTTTAAATCTCCTATGGTTACAAATTTTACTAAGACTTTACCTTCTTGTCCTAACAAGTTTGCTAAATCGAAGAAAGAAAAGAAAGATAGGGAGATTTTAGAGATGCTCAAAAAGGTAGATGTAAACATCCCTTTAATTGATACCATTGGGCACATTCCTCGATACACCAAATTTATTTAGGAGTTATGCACGTCTAAGGGGAAATTAAGGGGAGATGAGAAGGTAAGTGTGGGGGAGAATGTGTCCGTACTCATTTATAGAAAGCTTCCCCTAAAGTGTAGGGATCCATGTATATTCATAATTCCTTGCAAAATTGGTAACACTAGATTTAAAAGGGCAATGTTAGATATAGGAGCTTCAATAAATGTCATGCCAAAATCCATTTGTACTTCATTGAATTTGGGATCGTTGAAAGAAACACATGTCATAATTCAATTGACTGATATATCTAATGCTTATTCGGGCGAGGTTTTAGAGGATGTTTTAGTACAATATAATGAATTGGTTTTCCTAGCGAACTTTTATGTGTTGAACTTAGAGGGAAAGCCTCCATTTGATTCTGCACCTATCCTTCTGGGTTGACCATTTTTGAAGACATCAAAGACAAAGATCGATAGGGATGCAGGAGCATTAACTATGGAGTTTGACAGTGAAATTGTTCATTTTAATATTTTTGAGGCTATGAGGTATCCTAATGACGTTCATTTTTTTGTATCAATTGATGTCATTGATTCTTTTCCCTAATAAAATTTTGATATGGATGGTAAAGATGAGTTAGAAGTCATTTTTTGCATAAGTTTAACGGAAATTTTTTTTAAAAATTCTAATGTGCTCATTACAGATGAAATGGAAGAAATTATGCTAGCATTACAATCACTTCAAACAACACAAAAAGTATGTATTTCAAAACATTAAACTGCCAATATCTAATATGAAATATTTACCTTCAGTTATGCAGACTCCTATAATTAAATTAAAGCAATTATTAGAGCACTTGAAATATGTGATTTTGGGAGAAAGAGAAATACTTATGGTAATTATAGCAAGGAACTTAACCATGCTTCAAGAGAAAATGCTCATTTGAGTGCTTAAGGTCCACATCACAGCTATAGGGTTGACCATAGTTGACATCAAAGGTATTAACCCTTTGACATGAATGCATCGAATCCTATTGGAAGAAGGATCTAAACTATCAAGAGAATCAGAAAGAAGGTTGAATCCTCCAATGATGGAAGTGGTAAAGACATAGATCTTAAAGTCATTTAATGTTGGTATAATCTATCTAATTTTGGATAGTAAATGGGTGAGTCCACTCTAAGTAGTACTAAAGAAAACTAGGATTACTTTAGTGAAAATAGATGGTGAGTGTGCATCGATTATGGGAAGTTGAATGCTTCAACATACAAGGATCACTTTCAACTCCTATTCAATGATCAGATTCTTGAATAACTTGCAAGACAGTCTCATTACTATTTTTTGGATAGGTATTTAGGCTATAACCAAATCGTGATAGCTCTAAAGGATCAGGAGAAAACAACCTTCATATGCCCATTTGATACATTTGCCTATAAAAGGATGTCATGTAGACTCTACAATGCTCCATCCACCTTTCAAAGATGCATGGTAAGTATTTTCTCTAAGTATGTTGAATACATTATTGAATTTTTTATGGATTATTTTATTGTCTATGGGGATTTATTTGATGCATGCTTGGATAATCTAAATTGTGTGCTTCAACATTGCATCGAAACTAGTCCTACTCTCAATTCTGAAAAACCTCATGTATGGTTGAGTAAGGAATAGATTTGGGACATGTAATTTTATCCAAAGGAATTGAGGTCGATAAAGTTAAGATAGAAATTGAGCGAAACTTACCCTACCCCACAAATGTGTAAGAGGTTCGTTCTTTTCTTGGCCATGTAGGCTTTTATTGCAAGTTTATTAGGAATTCAGTAAGATCTTAACAAAACTCTATCATTTGTTATAAAAGGATGTGCCATTTGAGTTTTATAAGGGACACTAGGAAGCATTTGACAAGTTGAAAGAACTTTTGAATTTAGCACTAATCATTTAACCACCTAACTGGAGTCAACCATTTGAGATTACATGTGACGCGAGCAATTTTCCTGTGGGTGCCATCCTTGGTAAAAAAAAAGTGAAGAGATGACTAATGTTATTTACTACGCTTCCCAAACACTCAGTCCAGCATAATGCAACTATTCCACCACTGAAAATGAGCTTTTAGCTATTGTGTTTGCTTTGGATAAATTTAGACCTTACTTTCTTAGTTTTAAAGTGATTGTATATTTTGATCATGCAGTATTAAGGTACCTTTTATAGATGAAAGAAGCAAAGTTAAAACTTACAAGATGGATTCTCCTACTTTAAGAATTAGATTTGAAGATCAAAGGCAAGAAAGGTGTTGGGACCCGATCCGGGAACCGGATCCCAGCCAAAAAATGAAGGGAACAAAGCGGATTCAAATTTAAGAAGTCGAATCCGAAGGCAACACAAATAGGAAAATGCGGAAACCAATAG
>JAOSBK010000006.1:16054318-16069817 GCA_027568895.1 Erythroxylum shatona
GAAAATGAGAAAATATTTGTTTCATTTATTTTATTCTTTCTCTCATTTTGATTGAAAACTTAAAAACAACTAAAACAAACAAATTCAAAAACACACATACATATAAAAAGTAATGCAGAAATGTAAAGGAAAATTACTTCCCTTGGGTTGTCTCCTAAGAAGCGCCTTTGTTTAGGGTCGGTGGCTCGACTCCTTGTTTCCTCCTCATGTGAAAAAATTGTGATCTTCGGGTGTCACATACAGCTCCTCCACGTGAGGTAGTTTTGGATAGGGCCTTAGTTGATCATCATCCTCTTTCAACGTCTTCCCTATCCTCAACTTCTCAATTTCAACTGAGTCTATACATTCTGGAAATATTTCAAACATCTCTTCACCTTTTTCTTCATCATTTAACTCCTCCAGTCTGTTATGTAAAGGTAAAGAGTTAGTTTCAAAAATAATTATGGACTTAGTACTTACCTCTGAGCTAAAAGATGTGTCCTTTTCAACTTCGAGCTCCTTCTTAACTTCTTCGACACAAACAATTCTTTGAGGGTTGACCTCAAAATTCTCAAGCTCCTCGTCAATTTGTAAAGTTTCCGAACAAACGTCCATTGGATACACCTTAGCTTAATACAATGACTCCCCTTCTCTTTGCGATTCTAGGCGATCAAGACTTATTTCCATCTGACCCATTAGATGTTCCATCCTCTGTTGCCTTGCTTTGGATTCCTGTTGAAATTGCAAATTGTTAGCAGCAAGTTTGTTAACAATTTCTTCTAATGATGCCCCTGAACCATGATGGCTCTCTGAATCATGGGCATTAGACCATGTGTTTTTTGAAAATTGCTCTCCATCCTTCTAAAATTGTAAAGTATTCTCTTGTAATTGCAACATCAACACTTCCAGACATGGACCGGAGTTATGATAGGAAGCTTCTGGTCTGTACCAGAATTGTTGTGCATCCTGCAGACTATCATGGAAGTAATTATGATGATTATCCCATCCATAACAAAAGTTAGGTTGATCAGTCCAAACATTGTTATAGGATTGAAAATATGAGTTGTAAAAAAAATTACTTCCATCCATATCGAATTTTTTAAAACACAAAATAAAAAATGGAAAGATCACAAAATAACAGAAACGAAATTAATCACGAACAAATATATACAAAACACCAATTAAATCACCAACAAAAACTAAAACACCGCACTCCCCAGCAACGACGCCAAAATTTAACCGTGCGTCGTTACGCTAGTCAAAATAAAATAACTAGACTACTACTATAGCAGTGGCAAGTCTAGGTCAATCCCACAGAGAGTGTGTGTAAAATTTAGGAAATGAAATTAACTGATATTTACACTTAACGGGGGTTTTGGATTTTTAAAGAAGGAAATAAAATTAAAACTAACTAATAAAAAAATTAAATAAAACATGTGAAAAAATGATAAAAGTGAGGAATTCAGTAGGGACTCGGTTCTTTGGTTCAATCTCGGCCTATACCCCAATCAAACATATTTTATTAATTTGTTGTTCTTTAACCTCTCCTAGTAATTATTAATCGTGGGTTAAAAATTAACCTGATTTTTCCTTTAGGTTTCGTTTAATCAATATACGATCGTTAATTAAACCTAACCACCGAATAACCTAGGATACGATCTGTAGATTTAATTAGGCAGTAGCATTACGAATTAGGAAAACTGATTAATCAAAGAAAACAACCACATACGGTACGTTATTTAACCTAGGTCGTGTTATCCCTAATGATTACGAATCATTAGTCGCTACACATGAATTTCAACATAATAATTACGGATTATATTGAAATTCTAGCAATGGGTTTGAAATTAACGATTCAATGAACGCATTAAAATCATCAATTCATAATACTCGATGGGCTCATACACAAATAACTGAACAATAACAAAAATTCAATTATCCATACACAAAACCCAAATCAGTTAACATCGGATAACACCATCAATTCCTAGTGAGAGAAAGAAATAACAAGATAATAATAAAAATAATTAAACCCCGATCATTGACATCGATGTCACTTCCGAAGCGGTGTTGGAATGCCTAGCACTTTATGGGTCTTTCTCGAAAAATTCCTTTAGGCCCCATTTAATCCCTAGCCAAAAACTCCCTTTACTGCCTCCCTTCACTGTCTACTGTAGTTGATTCATATAGCGCTCCACTGTAGCATCTTATACTATAGCTGATTCTTGTAGCACTCCACTATAACATTGCGTATTGTAGCTGATTGGATGAATAAGATGGGAGGGGGCTTTATTATTCTCCACTGTTCACGCACAAGCCCCCTCTCCACTGCATTTTATTCCTCCAACGCCGCTACTGTGTTTTTTTTTTCTCGGCACTATTGCGTGATGTACTATTAATGATGGGACGAATAAGTTTGCAGCCCCTCCTTTAAAACCTTGCTCCTGTGTTGTGCCTTGTGCACGTGTCTTCTGCGTTTTTGGGTAAAACACTGTGTATGCTCCTTTTGCACTGCGTCCCTCTCTATGTGTCTGCCCATCTGCGTGATAAATGCAGCGTATGTTGCTTCAACGCAGCAACGCTGCATTTTCACGCAGTGTTAACGCATGCATTGCTGCGTGAAACGCAGCAACCAAAATTTGTTCTTTTTGTTTGCACAAACACTTTTAGTTCTCCTATTTTGATTTTTCTTATCTTTCTTTTTTTTCTTGCTCCATGAAGACAAGAAAAAATAAATCGTCAAAAAATGGCCTAAATGCAATGTTTCTGACTCACTTTAATTTATTTGCTTCCAAATTGCACCTAAAATCAAATATGAATTAAAGTGAGTATCTTAAGCATTTTTGTATCATTAACCGCTAAGTGCAAATAATTAAATATATCAACAATTAAACACATATCAATTAGCATGGTTTTGCTTTGTGGAAATCTTTACCACATTTACCTAACCACGTTGTATTATCTCCCTTATAAGATGATACTTTTGCTCAAAGTGTTTGGTAGCTTGATGATTCTGAAGTTCTTTATAATTAACCATTGTCCCACTATTATCACAATAAAGTGTAATGGCCTTTTCTACCTCAAGAATTGCCTCCAAATCATTTAGGAACTTGCAGAACTAGACTACTTCCTTTGCTGCTTCACAAGTAGCAATATACTTATCCTCCATAGTCGAATTAGCAACACTAGATTGCTTGACACACCTCCAGACTATGGCTCTACCTCCTAAAACAAATATAGAATCAGAAGTTTATTTCCTTGAATCAACATCTGATTGGAAATCGAAATCTATATATCCTGTCGGAGTAAGGTTACTTCTAGAATAAACAAGAATAAGTTCTTCATCCTTTGAAGATACTTTAGTATGCACTTAATTTCAACCCAATGCTCCATTTCTGGACTAGACTGGAATCTACTTACCAGTCCCACTGCATAACGAATATCTAGTCTAGTGAAAAGCATAACATACATTAAGCTTCTAACTACAGAAGCATATGGAATGTTATGCATGCATTCGACCTCCTCTTGGGTCTTAGGTGCTTGCTCCTTTGAAAGTTTGATTCCATGTCTAGTAGATGTAAAACCCTTCTTGGAATCTTGCACAACAAACTTATTGAGCATGTTCTTGATGTAGGTTATTTGAGACAAGGCTATTATTTTGTTCTTATGATCTCTTATAAGTTTGATCCCCTAGAACATAACTAGCCTCTCTTAAATCCTTCATTAATGATTGTTCATTCAGTCATGCCTTAATAGTAGATAACATTCCTACATCATCCCAATAAACAGAATGTCATCAATATACAGGATTAGGAAAATAACCTTGCCTTCTTGTATCCTTTTATAGACACAAGGTTCATCTAGGTTTTATATGAACCTATAGGTATTGATAGACTTATCAAACCTAATGTTCCAAGACCTAGATGCTTGCTTAAGTCCATAAATGGACCTCTACAATTTGTATATCTTATACTCATTAACTGTTGTGCCATAGATGCTTGCTTAAGTCCATAAAATCCTTATGGTTGCGCCATATAAATGATCTCCTCAAGATCCCTATTAAGAAATGCGGTCTTGACATCCATTTTCCATATTTCATAATCGAAATAGGCTGCTATAACTAAAAGAATTCTGATGGACTTAAGCATGACAATTGGAGAAAAAGTCTCCTCATAGTTTATACCCTCTTTTTGAGTATAGCCCTTAGCTATCAATCTAACTTTAAAATTCTCTACCTTTCCATCAGATCCTCTTTTCCTTTGAAGATCCATTTACACCCTGTAGCTTTTATGCCCAATCTACAAGGATCCATAGTTCATTGGTATATATGAAATTTATTTTCGATTCCATTGCCTTGAGCCATTTTTTCACATCAACATCAATAATAGCCTATGTATAAATAATGAGATCAGTTTCTTCTTGGTCTGAGATGGCAATTATGCCTTCTCCTAGACCTAGATACTTTTCTGGTTGTCTCACAATCCTCCCACTATGTCCAGGCACTACTTGATGTTTAGGCTGCTCTTTTGATTCAACTTTTGAATCCATTTTGACATCTTATTCTACTATATCCATATCAACTATTGGTTTTGATGAAATAGCTAACTCCTTAAGTACTACTTAACTTCTTCCTTTATGATGTCTCATAAATTCTTCCTCTAAAAAAATCACATTTGTCGACACAAATACCTTCCTATCTTGAGGGCTATAAAAATAGTACCCTTGTATACCTATAAGATGTCCTACAAAAAAATATACATTTGACCTTAGTTCCATCTTTGTGGATTCAAGCCTTAGAACATGGGCTGGCCAGCCCCAAGTTCTTAAGTGCCACAATGAAGGCACTCGACTAGTCCATAACTCCTTAGGTATTTTATACACCATTTTGGATGGAGAAAAGTTAAGAAGATAAGTTACCTTTTGCATGGCATATCCCCAGAATGATTATGGAAGGCTAGCATAAGACATCATTGATCTTACCATTTCTAATAGAGTCCTATTCCTCCTCTCAGCTACACCATTCTTTTAAGGAATTCGAGGAGTTGACAAGTTGGAAATTGTTGGAACTCTCCAGATAAGTACTCACTACCTCAATCCGATTAAAGTTGTTTTAATGGTTTTCCTAGCTATTTCTTAGCTTCAACTTTCAATTCCTTGAACTTTTCAAAGGACTCACTCTTTTTATGCATCAAATAAAAATAATCATGCCTAGAGTAATCATCTATAAAAGTTATGAAGTATTCATAACCTCCTCTAGCTTGTACGTTCATAGGCCCCCACACATTTGTTTGTATACACAATTTCTTTTTCAGTGGCCCTTCTCACTATACTGGAAACACTTTCAGTTACTGTCCTCTTTGGCCTTCTTTTTCATGGGTTGAGCCTTGACCCCTGTTTGGGCCTTCTTTTTCGTTTAACCCTTCTTCTTCTGCTTGCCCTTACCCTTAGGTTTAGAAAAAGATGCTACATTAGTTTCTGGCCCATGATCCTTGATATTTAATATCTCCTCCTTAATGTAAAGGATATTCATCAACTCACTCAAGGTGTAATCCTTGCTGTTGAGCTCATAGTCTAACTTAAACTGCTGAAAAGAAGAGTTGAAGCTGTTGATGATCATAATCATCTGCATGTTTGCATCCATATCCGCCCCAAGCATCTCAGCCTCAGTAACCGCAAATATTACCTTAAGAATGTAATCCCACACCGGTTCACTAGATTTTTGTCTGAGATTATGAAAGGTTTGGATAGCTTTCACCCTTGCAAACCTAGTCCTCACACCAAATATCTCATATAGGTGATGGACCATTGCACTAGTAGTTTTCATGCATGCAAATTTTTTTTTGCAAAATTCCACTGACATAAGCTAAAATAAAACACTTAGTAGTCTTATTAACATTATCACTCATATTGTTAGACTTGCTTAGAAGTTGAATTATCACCAGGAGGTGCAGGCTCATTCGCTATTAATACCCATGAAATTCATTCATATAGAAGAAAAATGTTAAGGTTACTTCTCCATTCATTAAAATTCTGTTCGTTTTCCAATTTGTTATTAGTCAAGAGCAAAGTGAGTGGATTCATATTGTGGTGATTATGTTTGAAAATATAAATAATTAAAACATGAGCATATTAGTCAACAATATTAGGACTTTGTATAAAATCATGATGCATGTATTCATGATGATAGATTTAACAAAACTTTTTAAAAAATCAAATCATTATACAACGGTTATTTTTCTTATCTATAACAGATTAAGTGACGGAGTGCCTTATTATCTATTAAAAGAAAAATTGTAACCCTCCCACTCAAAAAACTACCAAGAATCTTCATGCCTAACCTTTTGAGAAATGCCTTAATTTGGTCCTTGGTCCATACATTTATCAATATAGATATGGTGGGCAAGTTATTGACAAAATATGTTGAATGTGCAACCATTTGATTCATCCACTAAAGGTACTTGCAAATCATGCCTTAGTGGGAGGTCACGTTTGCTACCAATGAGTTAATTTATCCTTTAAGAGACCCAAACCATGCAAAATCTAGGATTTATGTCCTTCAGTGGGGAATAACACTTCACCACATGCAAATGGGCCATCACATGGTGACCGTGGACTCTCACAAGAGCATCCTCTCCTACTGAATCTTTTTGGGCTTTAAGTTTTAATAAATACCATCTTGTCTAGATGCAATTTATTATCCTTTATTGTTTCATTATATATCTCATACATAATGAATGCATGGTAAAGCCTACGGTTGGCAATTATTCTAAATGACATACTATCATATAATATCACACATTATATGCATCCATTCATTCATTCATCTCATGAAAAATAATACTACTTTTGATTATTCATCCTAAAATATAAAAATAATTACAAGGCTCTTTGACCCATAATAAAAAATCTTGGACTTGAATCTTTAGCTTCAAACTCTTCGTTCACATGACCCGGTCCATTTGGTAAAAAGTGTGTAATGTCTTTTTCATAAAACCGAAAATTTTCAATTTGAAAATAAAAATTCTTGCACATGTTTTTTGTCAAAGCCGAAACTTTGGCAATATGAAAACAAAAATTCCAACAGTTTTTTTTGTAAGTCTGACACTCAAAAATTATAGTACATATGTTTCATAAAATTGAAACTTTGTTAAAACAAAAATTCCAACGCTTTGGTTTTCATAAAACTAAAACTTTGTTAAAACAAAATTCCAGCACTTTAGTTTTCACAAAACCAAAGCTTTGCCAACACACCAAGGGATACATGGAAACCATTACCTATTATTCTCTTCGATCCATGGTTGCTCCACCACTTATAGGAACAAATCATGCATAATAAAATGGCTCCGATACCAATTGTTGGATCGAAAACATAAGCATTCTAGATTTCAAAAAAAATTTCCAAACTCAAAATCTTGCAGAAGCATTATAACCAAATCAATATCTTTAATCCATACATAATACGGTATTAGAAAAATAAATAACATAAAAGATGATAGAAATTATACCAACTACTTGCTACAAGTTTGACTCCTCGTTTTAGTATTCTCTCCTTGTTAATGAGTCCTCTCATCGTTATTGTATCCTTGACCAATCCGATCTACCATTTGTTCTTCTTGGACAACTTGGTTAACAAGATCCTTTTGTGAGAAAGGAGAAGAAATTTGGAAGAGATTTTCCTTAGTTAGAAGAAACTAGAAAATGAGACTCTTCTCATTCAAGTTTCGGCTAACTCATGGAGAGAGAGGAGAGAGAGTCAAAAATGCAAGAACACTTCTATTCTTCTTCTCAATTTCGGTTAAACATCAAAGAAAGAAGTGATCCGCATCCAATGCTTCACTTCATTCTTTAATCAATTATAAAGAAGCCAATTAATGAGACTCTTCTCATTTATTTTAAGATGGCTATATGAAAAGACCAATAACCTAAATGAGACCCTCTCATTTTCGATTATGAGATGAAAGAAGGGAGAGAGAGGACATCAAATGCACCTCTTCCTTTCTTTAATCAAATGAATGCTAAAAAGTTACATGCCATCATTAAAAGACAACCGTTAAACCTTTTAATGATAAGATCATTACTATTAAGCTAATTATAACCAAAAAAATAATGAATTGATCAAATCATTAAAATTAGGAGTTATATAGGGTGTTAGAGATACGCTAACACAAATATTTTGGTATAATAGTCAAATTTTGTAAGGAATTTCACGTAATTTAATATGTTCTTAGAGTCTTTAGTTAAATAAAGATATCAATTATTACTGAAGAGAGACCAATTAATTAAATCAAGAAATTATTTTATTAAATCTAATAATTTTCTCTTTGATAATTTCTTTATCTTTGACTAATGAAGTCTTAAAGTACTCAAGGAGAACTTTAGGGTTGAATTAGATGTTCTTTAATTTTATTATTGATAAGATAATAATAAGAAAGTTAAACTTAGTACTTAATAAATCCTCATGTAAACCATACTTAACTCATTGTTATACTACTATAAACAAAACATGTGTACTAACCTAAAGGTTATATTTCAAGAGATACAAATATTAAAGCAACTTATTATTTATATGAACGAGAACCTTGCACGTATTGTAACCTATATGTATAATTAGGAGGCTTTTTTTATTGGACTCCGTTTTTAGAGCCCAACTATCTGGAAGGCATAAAGCGTGAGGTTAGGGCGTGGTGGAAAAACTTAACGCTTGGCGGCTAAAACCTTTCGGAAACAAGGCAGGCTCGCCGCGGTGAACTGATGGGAATAACTCCACTAACCCCTTCGGGGGAAGTTCACCATTGCAAACTAAATGTTTCACCACGATGAATATATGGGAGAAATCTCATAGACCCTTCGGGTAATTTATGCCGTGGCGAGCAATTGAACTTCACCATGGCAAACCTGAAAATTTATCTTCATTGTGGTGAAGTCACCACACCAACGAAAAATATAGCTTTGGGTCAATTTCACTGCGGCGAAACCTGCAGGGCAAACCCAAAAATCCCAACTTTCTATAATACTAAATGCAAACACAAATTCTTTCAACCACCCTCATCAATTCCATCCAAAGACAAAATGAACTTGAATATAACCACAAGCAAATTTCCAAATTCTTAATCTCATTGCAAATCAATTGTAATGCAAAAAGTTTGAAAGCTAAAAGCAACATTATTCATATTTCATTAATATCCCAAAGAAAAGTTTTACAAAGCTTTAATGGGCATTTCGAGCCACAATACACCATAATCCAAAAATACCAAGTTTACATAAACTAGAAATGCTCAAAATGTGACTAAAACCTTGTTTTACAAAATGAGCTTAAAATATAAAACATTTCAAAAGTGGAGTGATTCCTCGACTCTTGGTTTCTCGATCTCTTGCTCCTCACCTGAAGATGAGACGAAATGGGAGGGAGTAAACTTAAAGCTCGTGGGTAACAATTTTATAACCGAAAACAAGCAAAACCATTGTAAAAAAATTCACATGGAATCATAAAGCACATATTTTCCAAATTCTCATTTATCAAGCAATTTGTAAGCAATATAATCCATGCATTCAACAAATTTGTCAACACAGAGCACATCAAAAGGGTTTGGGTGGATCCAAAAACAGAACGTACTACACATTTTCAGATAATGGTCCTATGTAGCCATGAATAGAATGTACTATCGCAATCCCACTTAATAGTCTTATGTAACCCTAAATTTATGAGAGTTCGTAAGGGAGCTCCATGCCACTAGCGGGTAGGCGGAAGAAGCCTTTTTTCAAAGTACACTTGACTTAACTTAGGAGACCACCACAAACCCACATAAGCATGCATTTCACATCTTATAAACATATTGCCTCAAACGGATTTTTTCGAAATTTGATTTCATAACCATACTATCATTTCAAAAATCAATATCCTTTCAAAATCATTTCCATCATTCATTTCATAAACCAATAGCACAATTCATAAAAAAACATGAGGCACATTCTCAAAGCATTCAAAAAGCCTTAACGACACATTTATAACACAATTGAAAACATGTAAACTTTCTTGGTTTGGAAGAAACATTAGGGGCTTATTACTTAATTATAAAAATGTAACCCATATTGAATTCCTTGCTTATAATCTTGCTCAAAGATGCCTCTCGTCTTGATCTTCTTGCCTTCCTTGATTTTCTTAAACAATAATAAAATCCCAATTCAATAGGAATTCTAATTTGAGAACCCTGAGGGAAATACATTCACTAAAATGATTTTGGAGTACTTAAACCCATGCATTTCCTAAGCTTTATGAACCAAAAACCTTCCATAAATTCAAACATTGGAGTCAATTTTCCATGATCATTTTGAACAAGTAAATGATAAAATTCGAAAACACTTTCTTCTAGAAAAATGTTCCCCATTGTCTTAATTTTCTAATGACACCAAAATCATTCAATTTGGTTGAACAGTATAAAAGTTATACCCTAAACATTTTTGGGTTGTTCTTATACTAAAACAACATTCTGTACTCAACTTTCATCCAGAAATTGGAATTCTTAGAGACTGAATTAGAACTTCATTTCATCATACAATGTTTATCCCTATGTCTCTAGTTTACTTCAAATTAAAAATAATTCCATTTACATAACTATACAAAAAATTATGCCTAAAATATTGAAATATGTTTGTACAGGAAAGTTGACTTCTCCACAGCAAAGTCAGGAGTTCACCGCGACGAACTTGTCTAGAAACCTACTCCGAGAACATGTTTTGCTACATTTTTCATCTTTTTACTTCCCACATTTTACATATAACCCATCTTAAATGTAAACCATCTCTTTTACTTCATTTTCAACGTCATTTCAACTCAATATCATTTACAAATACATCATGATCTATCTTTAATCATTAACCCAAACAGAGAACACTTGCCTATATCATTCATCAACAACTTTCTACCCATATTCAACTTCATTTAAGTTTCATTTAATCATACTGAAATTTAAAGCATAAATTACTTGTTGAAGCTTCAAATTCTTCAGACTTTTCAAGGTTTCCAAAAACCCTAGCTTTTCTCCTCTTTTCCTCTCCTTTTTTCTCCCTTCTCACTCACAATTTTTCTTCTTCTACACTCTTAATAATCATAAAATGACCCTTTTGCCCTCCAATATGAGCCTTATGTCTTTTAACCTTAAGTGAACTTCCAAAAATACCCTTGAACATTTTTATCACCTTAGCACTTTAATCCCATCAGCCCATGCAATAAATCCTACTAATTTTGCCATAATAATTAAACTCCAAATAAAATTATTTATCTAGCAAGACCACAAAATTTTTTTCAAATCATGCTTAATAAAATATAAAAAAATTCAGGGCCCAACATTTTCAGTCAACAATGTATCCTATTTTTATCTTACTTATTGAACCATTTCATATATTACTTCAACTTTGAAACATCACACCTAATAGTTTTATTTTCATGCTTTATGCTAATATCCTTCAACTTAAGCAATGATTCTTATGCTTTTTTCCAATTTATTCTTTATTCTCTGATTTCCTTTTACACGTATTTCTAATTTTTTATTTCTTTTTAAATTAAAAATAGTTTTTTCTCTTATTGGTTATGATTTTTATATTCTCAACTAACTTTTCATTTGATATTTCATAATCACTATCCTTAAGTTTTTCTAGATATTTTAACTTATTTTTGGTGAGTAGTTTGAATATATACTTTTATATGTCAACATTGTACATTTTTTCCTTGTTATATGTATACAACTTACTAACTAAGAAAACATACAAATTATTTCAAGCAATATAATGGTAACTATAGGTTAAATCTATTGAAGAGATAGTGTGAATACGAAAACCAAAAATTATTTTCATTTTAAGAAATTGAATTAAATTAAGCCAAAAGGCATGCAATTTACATCATAGTTGTGTTATCTAATTTAGCAACCTCTCTAGAAGAATTTTTCAAGCTAAGAGCAAAGTAGAATTATAGAAAAAGATCATCTTTTTACCTAGGTAACGAAAATCATAGGTTCCATATGTTGTTGAAGTAGTTTAAATCCACAAATCTATCATTGAAAATGCTAATATAAAGTCTAATTCTCTACATCAATTGGTTGTGAAAGGTTTCTTGGTCTGAGTTGTATCCTAGAAGACTCTTCTATTCCTCTCATCCCAAATAGCAGTTATATTAAATGTTAGTGCAATAGAAAAGAACCATCTAATAGTACTGCTTTGATGATTAATGGTATAACACCACTCAGTTATTTCACTACAGCTACTTAATGCATTGGATATTGATAACATGTCGCTAACTACCAAATAATAAATTCCTATCCACCAAACTATACAATAAATGGCTGGTATGCAAATGCTATTTCAAATGTTGTAAACAAAAGAAAACAAAACACCCTGAAATGGTGAAAACAAAATAGCTAAGTTGCAATGAACCTAAACAAAATGACAAACATAAAACAAATTTAGAAAATGCTAATAACAATGGTAAAGAAGTGGGTTGGAGATATCTTCAGGATTATGGGATGTTCATTGATCCTTGAATCTAAATAAAAGGTACTCTCATCATGGTGTTAGCCTATGGACTCGATTAAGCTCTCAAAACCTTAATTTCCTTAAAATAGGCAAAACTAATAAGCTTTAGAAATGCCTCGATCTCCACTATAACCTAGAATAGACTCTTTAAGTTCAATAGCGAAGATGCATTAGGTACTAAGAAACAACTAACTTAGACCACCTACTCATAATCTCAGAAGGTGTAACCTAATGGTATAGGATCCCAAATTAGTTGATTAAGTAGCTTGACAAATTCAATTAACCTATTGCTACCTCCGAGAATCACTATGGACTATTACATATCACACGCTCAACCCTAGCCTTCGTTCAACTCTTAATTCATGACATTTATCCTAAATTCCAAACCAGCCTAGACCTACAAGCACCGATTCAAGAAAAGTTCAACTCCATTCTCACAATTTCCATCCCTTCATCCTTATAATATCTCCAAACCCCTCAGTAGTCTAGCCACACACGTCCATGCTAAGCAAAAAACATTAAATAAACAAAACTCATACTTATTTAAATAAACCAAGGCTAGAAATTATAAACGAAGTAATAAAAACCAAAATTCAACACTAACTTAATAGAAATCAAAACTCTTTATGCTAGCAAATAATGAATCATAATCTAAATTACAAAATCTAAACTAATTGCATCAAAATAAAAATTCAAGTACACATAACTTGCACAACCAAATTAATTGATCATGAACCTAAGAACATGCATAAATTCGAACTATTAATCACAAATTAATCAAAAACATCACAAATAAGCAAAAATCCATAATATGAACCATTACACATTCAAATACCCCATAAATTTAGACCTGAAAAAGCATATAAATAAAATTGAAGGAATAAACGTCCATTGATATAACATAAAGGTTCCTTAAAAATTCATAAATTCCAATTATAAAATCCATCAATCATTCATTCTAAATATTCTAGAACATGTAAAATTATGATTACATTAAGAAAGCTTTAAACTAATGGAATGAATATTAATTAATAGATTCAGACATATGAAAATAAAACATTGAAACTGAAAGATAATAGCTAAGCTTATGCAAAGTAACAATAATTTCTCTACTAATTCCTTCTCTCTTCTTGTTGGAGCTTTCCCTAAAATGGTAGATTGGAGAGCTGCTTTCTAAGTCATTTCCCTTTCTTTATTTATCATTTTCCATTTATGGTAAACCCTAGGGCTTTCCCATGCCTAAAAAGTCCAAAAAGTCCTTCGAAAACTTAATTCTGGACGTGACCCCACATTTGTCTACACGTAGGCCATGATCATGGCTTCTATCACAATTGTGGTAGATTTCCCACGATTGTGTCCCTATGCTCAAGCTTCTATCATGATCGTGGCCCCGGGTTATTTCCTGTGTCTTCTCTGATTCTTTTTGAATGCCCTTGATGGTTTCTCCTCCATATATGGCTCTCCAAACTTTGTCAAACTTCTTCCTTTTAGCATATATTTGTGGTCAATTCTTTAATCTATATGTAAACACAAATTGAGTATTTAAACACAAAAATAGGATTGAAAAGAGATTGAAATGCATAAGATAATATAAGATAATTCAATCCTATCAAATACCCCCACACTTGAACTATTGCTTGTCCTCAAGCAATTTAAAAATAACCAAGATATTCTGTCAATTTGTTTTCAAAGAAAATCGAGTATATGCAATCCTTCAAATCGAGCTACTATATATATCATAATCTTTTTGTCAATACACATAAACAAAGTCAAAAGTAGACACCATTGATCAAAGGTAAACTAAAACTAAGATGGATTTTCCTCATGATGTTCACTCATTTCACTCAAGTATTTAAGGTCAGTGTTTCACTCAGTACTCCCTCTAAGAGACTACACTACTATAGGCTTACAAATTTACCAATTCTCTATCACATAGATTACATGCTATCATAGATCAAAATGGGCTTTTACTTAGGGTTGTAATCGGGTTTGGGTTAAGGAGAGGCAAAAAGGTCAAAGGGTAACTCACAAGTATTAACAAAGTACTAAGTAAGAAGGGATAACCAATCAGAAATTCTGAGGTATGTATATAAATACCACAAATTACAACCACTCATCACTAACTAATGCTACTATATTTCCTTCAACAGTAAAAACAAAGACGCTTTTAACCAAAAATGCCAAAAACAAAGAGACTTTTCTTCTTTTCTTTTCTTTTCTTTTCTTTTTTTACTTGAATAACACTAAAATAATAAGGAAACAATAGCAGCATAAATTAATAAAACATGAGTAGAAGTACCTCTCAAAACATCTCAGAATTGAATAGAAATTAAAAGTCCCTAAATTATATACATCAAATGCTCACTCATTACTTCATTAAACTTATGATAGGGTAAGGCTAATGGGTTTTCGGGTTTCAATGTAAGGTGATGAATTCATAAACAAAAAAAGTTAAAGGCCCAAAGGGGTAAAGCATGCATCTCATAGTTTCAAACTAGTTTAATGCAAGTTCTAAAGGTAATCTTGTTGAGACCCGATCTCGAAACCGGACCCAAACCGAAAAACGAAACGAAAGTGGCCGAAACAAAAGCAAATTCAAATTGGATAAATCAAATCCGAAGGCGAATCAAATAACAAATTGTGGAAACAAAATACGAAGCGGATCAAAAACCGAAAACAAATAGCAAAAGCGAAATCGAAATCAAACTTGGAATCAAAGCATACCAACAAAGTGAAATCGAATTGGCTCGGAGACAAACCAAACAAACGATCCAATTGAACTGAAATACAAATGCCGACATCTGATAACATACACTTTAGAAAAACGATCGTGTTAGAAACCTAAAGACTAATTCAATCCGAAACGGTATAATTTTTTTTTCTTTTCTTTCTTTTTCATTTCTTTCATCTTTATTCACACTCATTCAAATCAAAACAAATAATTTCCACTTTTGGAAATTCAACCTTATACAAATCTCAATTCATATTAAGCTTC
>JAOSBK010000006.1:16078778-16089159 GCA_027568895.1 Erythroxylum shatona
GGTCTAAAATAACACCTTAATTTTTATCATGAAAATTTAGAGAAATCTTTTTTATCTCAATTTTCATTTCAGAAATTATTTATAAGACATCTAACTTATAATAATGTTAAAATATATGAATTGAATTCATCATTCTTTTCGCAATATTAGTGAAAATTATGAAAATTATCAATCAAATATTTAAAATTTTAATTTATCATAAATAATACTATTATTTTTGTAGTTAGATGTGGTTAATTATATGTGTGAGTCTATTTATATGAATACATAGGTGATATTTGAATAATTATATAAAAATATAAATAATAAGAGTTAATTAAAGAAGAAAAAAAGTAAGAGTTAAGCTAAATGTTGGGGTAGGTAAGAAGTTCAATAAAACAAGAATCCTAAGAATTTTTAGGTCACCTCAAAGAAATGTACATACATAGGAGCAGTTGTAGCTAAAGTTTCCAAATCAAGAAATATCAAGCACCTATTTCTCGAGAACCATTTGTTGACTTAACACCACTAATCGTAACCTTAGATGTCTCTCAATTTCAATATCATTGAGAAGCTCTTGCTTATAAAAGTAAAATTATCAATTAACAGATATTAAAAAAACTGTTTGAAGCTTCATTTGTCCTCGTTAATAAAAGTGAAAGAGATTAATGAGTTCAAATTTTAGTATTCAGAGTGTTCGAGGCAACATGATGGGAGATTTATCTTGGTTGTTAAGGAACTCATACATCATGTTGTGAGGGTAAAGATGACTCATGATCGGATTTTGTCTTTAAAGATTGTGATGAAAGGTGTGGTTTTTAATGTGGTGTGTGCTTATACACCCCAAGTAAAGTTAGACGAATAACTTAAGCACTAGTTTTGGGAAGAGCTAGATGAGGTGATTCAATAGATTTCCATTGACAAGAGGGTTATTCTAAGAGGAGAATTTAATGGTCATATAGGGTAACCTCAAACGGGTATTCATGGACTCATAGAAGTTTTTGGCACGAAGATAGGAATGATAGTAAGGCTGTCTGTATTGTTGGAATTTACGGTAACGTTTAAGTTGGTGATAGCTAACTCATTTTTCTGGTGATAGCTAACTCATTATTCAAGAAAAATGAGGAGGACTTGGTGACTTTTAAGACCAAAACCATAAAGACTCAAATTGACTACTTCTTCGTAAAGCGAAGCGATGGTTCTAGTTATAAGGATTGCAATATGATATCTAACACTTGCTTGATATCTCAACATAGATTGTTGGTTATGGATCTTATAAATATGGGTTGGAGGAATAAGAGAAGTCCTCAGAGGAGTAATATACTATGAAGGTGGAATTTGAAAGGGGATACAGTGGAACTATTTAGGGATAGAGTAATATATAGAGAATAATGAAAATTGGAAGGAGATGTTAACCAGATATGGAAGAGAGTCGCAACTCTTTTAACCAGATGTAGCTAAAGAAATTTTGAGTGTTTCTAAAGCACCTAGGGATAGTAAGTTAGAGTTTTGGTGGCAGATTAGAGATGCATTAAAAAAGGTTCAGATGAAGAAGGTTACTTATAAAGCTCTATTGGATAGCACCACAGAAGTAAAGAAGGAAGTTAATAATGAAAGTTACAAACTGACAAAGAAAAAGGAAAAGAAGATAGTCTCAAAAGTCAAAAGCAAACCTTATGAGAAATTATACCAATGATTGGAAACTAAAGATAGAGAAAATGATATATTTAAGTTGGTGAGAGATGAGGGACTAAAAGCAAAAGATTTAGATAAAGTTCTTTATGTAAAAGATGAAGCAAGGTGGGTGCTTGTGGAAAAAAATGACATTAAGAGAAGATGAAAAAGATACTTCTACAACCTTTTTAATGAAGACGTAGAGGAATCTTTAGGTGATCTTAGCATGTCTGAGAGGTATCATAACTTTACTTATTGTTAGCAGATAACAAGGAAAGAAATTAAAAGAGCTTTAAGGGAGATGAAGAGTAGAAGGACAATAAGGCTTGATGAGAACCCATAGTGGTGTAAAAGAGCTAAGGTGAAGAGGATCTTACTTGACTAGCCAAACTTTTTAATGTGATTCTCAAATCTGTCAAAATATTGGATGAGTGGAGACTAGGTGGAGACCAAGTATGGTAATTCTTCTATAGAAGAACAAAAGAGACATTTAAAGTTGTAGCAAGTACATAGGTATCAAACTACTTAGTCACACCATAAAGTTATAAGAGAAGGTGACCGAGAAGAGAGTGAGAAAGGATGCACCTATCTTAGAGAACTTGTTTAGTTTCATGTCAACAAGGTCCATGATAGAAGCTTTACATCTCATTATAAGATTAATATTACAGGGAAAGTTAACGTAATCTACATATAGTTTTTATTAACTTAGAAAGCTTATGACAAGGTACCTAAGGAAATCACTTGGAGGTGTTTATAAGTTAAAGGAGTTCTTATGACCTATATATATGTTATTAGGGATGTGTATAAAATTGTAAAGACTAGAACGATAGGAGGAGATACAAAACATTTCTCTCTCAATATCGAGCTACATCAAGGCTCCTCGTTGAGCCCCTTTCTGTTTATAGTAATAATAGATGAGCTCACCAAGAATATCTAGAAAGATGTGTCTTGGTGTATGTTGTTTTCTATTGCATTGTTTTAATGGATGAGACAAAAGAGAATGTCAATATTACAGTAGAACTCTGAAGGGATATGTTAGAGTCGAAGAGTTTTAAATTAAGCAGGACTAAGACTGAGTACTTGTAGTGTAACTTTTTTGGTCATAGGGTGACTTCTGATGTGGAGGTAAAGATTAGTCCAGAAGTTATACCACAGAAAGAGTGATTTAAGTATCTAGCATCTATCATTCAAAGCAATAGAGAGAACGATGAAGATATACTACATAAGGGGTTTTATATGACAAGAAGATACCACTCAAGCTTATAGGTAAATTCTATCTTTTAACAATTAAATCAGTCATGCTATATGGGGTGAAGTATTGACTCATCAAATAGGTGCATAGTTATAAGTTAATGGTGACAGAGGTGAGGTAGCTTCATTGAATGTGCAACATTATTAGAAGAAATACGGTAAGAAATATAATAGTAAGAGACAAATTAAAGGTCACTAATATTGATGAAAAATTAAAAGAGACAAGGCTTAGGTAGTTTAGACATGTTAAGAGGAAATATTATGATGCTCCAGTGAGAAGAAGCGAGAATATTGTACTTAAGGACTGTAAAAGGAAAAGAGGAGGGCCCAAAAATGACTGAAAGGAGGTGACCAGGAATGATATGGCTCTGTTGGATCTACTGAGGACGTGTCCCTCAATAGAAAACTTTGGCATACTAATATACAAGTAAATGATATCACATAGAGATGTTATTCTCTTTTTGGTGAGGCTTGTCGTAAGCTACCAAATAATAAAATACCTAGCTAACCTAATTATGTAGCTAGGGTGAGTCAGGGTCGAATCCTGAGGGAGCTAAGGTGAATTGCTATCTCTAATGTTGCAAAGCAAAGGAAAACAAAAACCTATGGAATGATGAAAGTTGAAGAAACTAAAACATAAAACAAAACACAAAAAGACTACTAACAATAATAAAGAAACAGGCTGAAGATATCATCGGGATTTAGGAATGATTATTGATCCTCGAATATAGATAAATAGTGTTTTAACTATGGGGTTAACCTATAGGTTCAAACAAGTTCTCAAACCCTCAGTTCTTTTAACTTAGGTAAATCTAACAAGCTTTAAAAATACCCCTATCTCCATCTATAATCTAGAATAAGCTTTCTAGATTTAATAGTGGAGAAGCTTTAAATACTAAGGAATGAATAACTTAGGCCACTAACACGCAAGCTTGGAAAGTGTAACCTAAAGGTATAAGACCCGAGATTAGTTGATTAAGCATCCTAACAAATCCAACTAAACTATTGCTACTTTTGAGAATCGCTATGGACTATTACGTATCACATACTCATTCCTAGTTTTAGGATTAGGGAATTACCTAAAGGGTGATCAATCCTAAGGATAACACCTAATCTATGACATTTTACACAAATTTCGAAGCCAACTTAAGTTTAGAAACACTAAACTAAGCAAAACCAAAATCAAATTCTCATAATTTTCATCTTAATCCTTCCTACATCTTCAAGCCCTTAAGCAACTAGCCATACATAATTAAATTAAACAAAACAAAGACTAAACAAACATAAACCATACTTAATTAAATTAAATCAATTTGGAAAATTAAACCAAAGCCATTCATTAATCAAAATCCCAAGTTCAAATAATTAAAAAAAACATTAAACTAAAGAAAGAATTAAATTAAGCATTAAACTAATGAGATGCAAATTAAAGCATTTGGCCAAGACAAATAAACATAAAGCATTCAAATATAACAAAGGAAAAGCAAGCATTCAGTCAGAAAACTAAAGCTATAGCAAACAATAAGCAAAAGGTGGTGGATGAATAGTGCAATAATTGAAATTAAATCCAAAAAGGTGGTTATGGACGTGTTGCATCTTCTAGAAAGCAAGGAATGCTCCAAGCTCCAAGCCACGCTTCTCCAAGTTGAAGTCGTCACCTCTCAATGCTTGAACTATGTCAAGTGCTATGTCGTTTAAAGGATGGAAGAAAGGTTGTCCATGTCATCATATGCTACTCCACTTTAAGTTTTCCTTTGCTATGTCATTTCGCTCCCTTGTCTTCCAATTCTTCATGCTTTCATCCAAATTTTATATTCCATCATTAAATCTACATGTAAAATCAATAGGAACATAAAAATGAGCAATTAAACACAAAAATAGGAATGAATTCCAATGAAATAATATATAAAAATATAACAAAATTAATTCTTATCAAATACTCCCACGCTTGAACTATTGCTTGTCCTCAAGCAATTTAAACACAACCAAGATATTTTATTAATTCGTTTTCAAATAAAATCAAGTGTATGCAATCCTTCAAACTTCAGTAAACTCGAATGTCAAGTTATTACACATATTATAACTAGTTTTCATTGATACATGTAAACAAACTCAACTTATGATACTATCATTCAAAGGCAAGCCTCAACTCATAATGAATTTTCCTCACAGGATCCACTCATTTCACTCAAGTGTATAATGGTTAGTGTTTCGCTTAAGAATTTCTATAGGAAATCACACTCCTATAGGTTTGCAAATACACCAATTCTCTTCCACACCAATGACATGCTAAAATAAATCAAAAGGACTTTGTTTAAGGTTGTAATGGGGCTAGGGTTAAGGTGAGGCAATAAGGTTTTGAGGGGCTCTTCATAAGCATTTATAAAGCAATAAGTGTACAAAGGGACAACAAAATATGAATTCTGAGATATGCATGTGAATTCATGGACTATTCATTATTTACTACTGCTGCTATGTTTGATTTTCTTTTTTCTTTTTTGTTCTCTTTCTTTTCTTTTTTTTTCATTTTTTTCATTTGAATGACACTCCAAAAACAAAAAGACAATAGTAGAGTGGAGAACCATCTCAAATCATTTAGAAATAAAATGTAAGTTCAAAAGTCCCAAACTATAGACCAAATGCTCACTTAACACTTTACTATACTTGTGATCGGGTAAGGCTAATGGAGCTTTGGGTTTTAAGGTGTTTACTTCAAGAAACAAAATGGGTTACAGGCTCAAAGGAGTTTGCAAGGGATAATGACATAAGTAGGTCATTTAAGCCAAGGGTTAAAAGATGAGGGCTTAATCATTTCCATCTAGCTTGCATCAAGTAGATTCAAATCGGTTTAGAGCAAGTTCTGAAGGTAAGTACCTAAAGAAGTATCACACACACAAGGAAATGAAATAACTTTGGAATGAAGTCATATAGGCTCAATTTTTCACCTGGGCTCAATTGAAAATTCATCATGTTTCTATACATTACCTAATCACTTAAGCAAAATTTCTGAGTAAGCTTATGCAATAAACTAATTTAGTCAATCAACATGATTCACCTTCTATTCAAGTGGCCTAATCCAAATTCAAACATACAACTCAATCTCATTCCAAAAACTATGACAGAATTTTATGGTTCAACACTCATCGCAGTTTAAGTGCCAAAAAAAAAATTAAAACTGGCCCAACCCCCTCACTTAAATGGGACATTGTCCCCAATGTCCTAAAACAATAAAAGCATATGCAAAAGGGATGGGAACAGAAGTACTCCCCTGGATCGACGATGCCTCATGCAGCTTTGAAAAGAAAGATTGTCACCTTAAAATGAAAGATCATAGCTTCCCTCTTAAAGGCCTACAAACAAAACAAACCAAAGAAAACAAGTAAAACACTTAAAGCAAATAACCACAACCTATTGACAAAAAGAAGAAAAGCACACCACAAAATGGATACGAATGTGGGTGCCTCCCATCAAGCGCTTAGTTAAGGTCATAAACTTGACTCCTATTAACTGATATTAACTAATGTATGTTGAAGTTTTAAGCTCCATTACCTCCACGTTGTGAATCTGAAATCCTTCAAAGTAAGGCTTGAGACGATGTCCATTAACTTTAACTTTTTCCCCGTCTCGGCACTTTTGATCTCCAGTACTCCATGGGGATATACCTGGGTAATCTCAAAGGGACCTATCCATCGGGAATGTAACTTACTTGGAAAGAGTTTGAGGCGTGAATGATATAAAAGTACTTTCTGTCCCACCATAAATGTCTTCCTAGAGATGTTGCGATCATGGAATGCCTCAGTCTTCTCCTTATAAATCTGCGTATTCTTGAATGCTTCATGTTGTAACTTTTCGAGCTCTTGCAACTGTAATCATATGTGGGCACCAATAACTTTTGACTCTATGTTACACTTCTTGATTGCCCAATAAGCCTTGTATTATAGCTCAATTGGAAGGTGACATGACTTCTCAAAAATAAGCCTGAATGGTGACATCCCTATTAGACTCTTGTATGCAGTCCTGTATACCCATAAGGCATTTTTGAGGTGCAAACTCCAATCCTTCCTATTGGGAATAACTGTCTTCTCTATGATGGACTTGATCTCTATGTTGGACACTTTAGCCTGACTACTCGTTCGAGGGTGATAAGCAGTTGAGACTCGATACATCACTTGATATTTCTTTAGGAGGGCCTCGATCATCCGATTGCAAAAGTAAGTCCCCTTGTCGCTGATGATGGCTTACAACACTCCAAACCTAGAGAAAATGTTAGATTTCAAAAAATCTGCGACCACTCGAGAATCGTCAATTTGGGTGGCTTTTGCTTCCACCCATTTTGACATATAATCAACTGCAAGCATAATTTATTGAAATCCAAAAGAAGAGAGAAAGAGACCAATGAAGTCCATGCCCCAAACATAAAAAATCTCACAAATTAATATGGGGATTTGAGATATTTCCCCACGAGAACATAACGTACCTGTGCGTTAACAGTTGTCACAAGTCTTACAGAAATCATATGCATCTCGAAACATAGATGGTTAGTAAAACCCGCACTCTAAAACTTTGAGAGATGTCCGCTTTGGCCAAAATGACCTCCACATGCATAAAAGTGACAAAATGTCAAAATAGAAAGAAATTCACTATCAGGTACACACCATTTGATGATTTGATTAGCATAAAATTACCACAGGTAAGGATCATCCCGTACATAAAACTTTGTTTGGCTCTTCATCTTTTCCTTTTGTGCCTTGGTGAAAACCAAGAAATTAATTATATTAGCATATCAGGGAGTTGTTGACTGTACTGCATATAGCTACTCATTTGAAAAATCATCATTGATAGGGCCCGGGTCAACACCATGCTCCATTAAACGACTCAAATGATTTGTTACTCCGTTCTCTGAGCCTCTCTTATTGTTTATCTCCACATCGAACACCTGAAATAGGAGTATCCAACGGATGAGCCTCGACTTTGCCTCCTTCTTTGCCAGTAGGTACTTCAAAGCTACATGATCAGAATAAAAAGTAATCTTAGTACCTAATAAATAAGGCCTAAATTTATCCAAAGCAAAAGCTATTGCAAGAAGCTTTTTTTTCTTGTGATGGTGTAATTTGCTTGGGTGTCAACTAAGGTCTTCAAGGCATAATAAATAGCATGAGGGATCTATCCCACTATTTGACCCAAAACTGCTCCAGTGGTATGATTGGAGGCGTCACACATTAGCTCAAATGGCATACTTTAATATGTAGGTTGTAAGACTGGTGCAGTAACCACCAATTTCTCCTTTTAAGCACTACGTGCCTTCTTGCACTGCTAATAAAAACAAACTCTTTGTCCTTCTAAAGCAACCTACACAATGGTTATGCAACCTTGGAAAAGTCTTGAATGAACCTGTGATAAAATCCTGCATGGTCAAGAAAAGATTGAACTTTCGGCACAGAAGCGGGGTAGGACAAAGAAGAAACAAGGTCTATCTTGGCCCTATCAACCTCAATACCCTTATCAGAAACCACATGCCCTAAAACTATCTTTTATTGCACCATAAAATGACACTTTTCAGAATTAAGATTTAGGTTAGTTTCAAGACATTATTTAAGTACCAGAATGAGGTGATCTAGGCATTGTTCAAATGAATCCCCATGCATAGTAAAGTCATCCATAGAAACTTCAATGATTTTCTCAATATATTCAAAAACAATACTTATCATGCAGTTTTAAAAGGTAACGGGGGTGTTGCACATTCCAAAAGGCATCCTTTTATAGACAAAGGTGTCATACAGGCATGTAAAAGTCGTCTTCTTCTGGTTCTCCGAAGCAATAACAACCTGAATATAATCTGAATAACCATCAAGAAAATAATAGTAAGCACGAACAACAAGACGTTTTAACATCTGATGAATGAAGGGTAGGAGAAAGTTGTCAGTTCTACTCATCGAGTTAAGCTTCCGATAATTCATGCAAACTCACCATCTATTCTATACCTGAGTTGGAACTATCTCTCCTTTCTCAATCTTCACAACTGTAATGTCTGACTTCTTGGGAACCACCTGCAAAGGACTTATCCACCTACTGTCAGAGATGGAGTATATGACTCCTACATCC
Organism: Erythroxylum shatona; assembly: GCA_027568895.1. Taxonomy (NCBI): domain Eukaryota; kingdom Viridiplantae; phylum Streptophyta; class Magnoliopsida; order Malpighiales; family Erythroxylaceae; genus Erythroxylum; species Erythroxylum shatona. Next base: position 16,087,785 of record JAOSBK010000006.1, read on the forward strand.
AGTAGCTTAAACACTTCCTTCTTCACCATCTCCATCATCGGTGGATTGAGAAGTCCTTGTACTTGACGGACTGGGGTAGCTCCTTCCTTAAGAAAAATCTTGTGCATGCATAAAGAGGGACTAATACCTTTAATGTTCGCAGCTGTCCATCCCAATGTTGTCTTATACTCCTGCAACATACTAACGAGCTTTTCTTCTTGCACCTTTATAAGATCACTTGCTATGATAACTATAAGTGTTTTGTTGGTGCCCAGATAAGCGTATTTGAGGTGAGTTGGTAAGGGCTTCACATCCACTTCTGGTGCCTGAACAATAGAAGGTAGTGGCCGATTAGTACTAATGGGCAATTTTAAAAAGTGAGGAAAATACTTGCCAAAAGGACTTGTCTCCATTGACCAAATTACTTCCTTTAGATCCTTTCCTAACTCGAATTTGCTTTGCCAATATCCAGACATCTTTTGCTCTAGTGGGATAGTCAAAGCTACCTCCAAAGGGTCACCTATAGAAATAAGAGACCATTGCGTTACCAAAGAGTTAAGAATATCTACCTTAGCAACCGACTCACAATTTGATGGATAATGCATGACATTAAATATATTGAAATGAATGACCTCACCATTGAACTCCATAGTCAATACCCCACTGCGGACATCGATTTTTATCCAAGATGTCTTCAAGAATGGCCTTCCTAACAAAATTGTTGAAAGGCTCGAAGAGCCCTCATCCTGCATATCTAACACATAAAAATCTGCAGGGAAAACAAGTTGTTAACTTACACCAAAACATCCTCGATAACCCCCTCAAGGTATGTGTTAGATTTATTAGCCAATTGAATGATAACACGGGTATCCTTTAATGAACCAAGATTAGGAGCTTTAAAATTAAACAAAGGCATAATGTTTATCGAAGCTCCTAAATCTAACATATATCTTTCATACCTCATGTTACTGATCTTATATGGAATGGTAAAAATGCCTAGATCCTTGCATTTAGGGGGGTAGCTTCCTTTATAAGACTATTGACACATTGTCCCCCACGCTGATCTTCTCATCTCCCCTCAGCTTTTGGTTGTTGGTGCATAGCTCCTTTAAAAATTTGGCATATTGCGAAACTTGCTTAATTGCTTCCAAAAGAGGGATATTCACTTCCACCTTGCAAAAGACCTCCAATATTTCCTTTTCCGTCTCCTGTTGCTTATTCTTTGCTAACCTGCTTGGAAATGGAATAGAAGGTAAATTATTGATAATAGGGTGTGAAGTACTTACCCGAGGATTGTGATCCTCCTCCTTCTTTGTTAACCCAGTTTCTCCGTCATCTTCTTTCTCCTTCCCCTTCTTTGACCCTTGTACCTCCTTACCCCTTATCAAGGTAAAGC
>JAOSBK010000006.1:16092430-16104844 GCA_027568895.1 Erythroxylum shatona
GGTTCCGATCAAGAGAGACGACCCGAGGTTGCATCCTATACTGCAATCCTTGGTATAAATTATTTTTGACCGGTTTCCAAGGATCGATTTTAGGATCGAACGTCAAGTCGCGATCAATTCCATTCTGTTCTGATCATCTCTTGCCTTCTAATTTTCATATTAGCCTGCACTAAAGCCTCTCCTTAAGCTAGAGGAGGAGGTGGCACCTCAGCTTCACCTAGATTAATCCCAAAGGGTCTAGATATCGGTTGACGAGTTTGCTCAGAATGATTACACTCAGAAACTTCGTCAACGACTTCGCGTGATCTCTCCATCATTAATTCTATAGACAAAACATGGGACACCGCATTAGATCAGAAACAACTTTTACACATAAGTATAAGCAAGAGTTAAGCTAGTTAAACCAGAATTGCCTAAACCATGCTCTGATACCAAAAAGTGTAACACACAAATACCCTCTGGGAGGATAGGTGAGTGTGACATAAAACAGTACAAACAAGCTAAAGCATTTCGCAGAAAGACAACATTCAAAATCTTCCATTGGAAGCAATTCAGAACAAACATACATCATATTATATGCTGAACTTAAAACAAAATTATTTCAAACCAAAATCAACTTGAAATATAGTTATTACAAACTTATAAGCAAATCCAAATTCATACACTTTAGATACAAGCCAAAAATCAAAATTTAAAAATACATTTTTTTCAAAATAATAAAACTTCGACTCTTTTGGCCATTACGGTTGACTTGTCCTAGTTCTTATGTCCTTCTCTCTTAACCTACATGGGACAAATCCACCATGCTAAGCATATAGCTTAGTGAGTAATAACTAAACTATGTCTATCTATAACAGGTACTAAATCATAGTATACAAAAGCATCTCAACATACTAAAATTCAGAACAGAATAAAATTTATTACTAAAAACACTTCGCATACTAAAATTAGATATTTCAATAGTAGGACAGAACATACAGAAATATAGAACAAATTGTCAAAATAGGGTGTTAACCCATCAGATCAAAAATAGGCTTTTTTTCTTATGAAAACTTATCAGAGATCAAAGTACAAAATTAGTTAGACTGTAAATCCATGAACAAAAGTGGGTAATAGGACTTATACGGAAAATATCATGATTGGCATCACTAAATAGAAGAGACCGAAGTCCTAACACCGAAGTGTAAAGAAAAGACCAAAGTCTCAACACTGAAGTGTCTAGAAGAGACCGAAGTCCCGACATCGAAGTGTCCAGAAGTAGCTGCAGACCTTTCTAGGAATACCTATTTACTCACGACTAGGATTTGAAAGCTACAAAACCAAATAAGTTCAATTCAAGTACAAAAATAATTAGTCAATTATATTCACATGCATTAAACAATTCGAACATTTATTATCTCAAGTTCAGAACACAATCAGCATAAAACACAATTTAATTCAATACTAAACAAAATAAAGTAAAGAGTGAGTGTCCTAGAGATTACTAAGAACTGTGCAAATCATTCAATGGAGCAAAATTAATAGTAAACAAAACAATCAAAGCAAAACCATAAAAAATTTCTTACTAAATTACTTACAGATACTCAAAGATCACTTACAAAATTTTACTTACAATTGAGTTCATCTAAATTACTTACAGAATTTCTTACTAGATTACTTATAAAATTGACCGTCTAAATTACTTACAAAAGTCATCTTTTTGCTTATTGCCTCGAAGTCCCTGCAATATCTGGAAGTCGCTTTATGCGTTCCTCTATAACATTTAATACAAACACTTATCACTATTGTGCATGATTATGAATTCATTTATGCACATTCATGTTTACTAAAAATGTATGATGCATGTTCATGACAAATTCCCGTGTTTCATAACCTTAAACTTGTCACATTATCAATCATGCGAAACCATACTCAATTGCTCAATCCGGATTTATCTCACAACCAACTTTTGGGTCCATTTTGCTCAATTATTCTTATTAGGAAGGTGAGGTAAAACTTCCTTCTAAAACGTTGTCCCTCTATGTCTTAGGTTTCCAATGATACCAAGTTCATCCAAAATTTTAGATATTCTTACGCTTCAACATAATTCTTTTCCCAAATTCAAATCGGATTTTGAAATTCTTAAAGGTAGAATTAGAATTAATATCTTCAAAACATTTGTATACTTATGTCTCTAGTTTAATCATAATTAATAATAATCTCATTCTAAGGTCTACAGATCAAGATATAGTGTAAGTACCAAAGTACGTTCAGTAAAAATCATCCCAGTTATCATATTTCAGCATAGTCATATTTCCTTCTTAAATTCATCAACCAATACACTTCATAAATTCCTAATTTTTTTTGGAGATCAAGATTAATGTCTTATGAGTCCATTGGTTTAAAAATCAAGTTATTTGGATCTCTAGTGAATAAGTTATAACAAAAAGATCAAAGTATGTTCAAAAAATAACCTCCTTTGGATAATCAAGAAAGTTAAGATCGTGTACATGCACAACCGTGACACTCCGACTGGTCTTGCAATGTCATGATCATGTACATGCATGACCACGACACTCCAGGTGGTACTGTGAAGTTGCAATTGTGTACATGCATGACTGAGACACTCCTAGTGGACCTGCGAAGCCTTCTTCTTCACCTTACTAATTTTTCCAGCTCTTCCCGAAATAGACTTTTGAGTAACTTTTACACGATCATTTTGACAATGAAATGAAGGATTTAGCCAAAATTTCTTCTAAACATTTTTTCTTTTATGTCTCAAGTTTCTAATGACACTAATTTTGTGCAATTTGGTTCATTATTTTGAAAGATATCCTCAAAATACTACATACTATTCACAAACAGTGGCAGAATCTAGAAAATCCATTTCAAGCAAAATTTTGAACACTTATTTACAGAAATCAAATTTGACTCCTTCATGAAAGTTATAGATACATCTTTCTAGTCTAATCTGAATTTAACTTCATCCAATTTGGATATTCACAGATGAAGTTATGCCTTACATACAGATGTATATTTAGTAAAGTACTGCATATATCATATTCCAATGACTATAACCCTTCATCTTACTAATCATATCTCCGAATTTGCTTCTTCTTTCACCACCCACACATGCATTAACACCACTTATGCATGCAACAATCCTCAAGTATGAAAATATACACCATTCATGCATGCATCCATTTAAAACATTAAAACATGTATAAAACTTACTTGTCTTAACTTTCTCTCACTTTAACAAAACTTTCCAGAAATGGGGAGAGCAACCGATAGATTTAAGTGTTGGATTACATAAAGATTTTGTAATAATCAAGACTCTCAAATGGTAGAAGATTCACAAGGTGTAATGTGGGTAAGCCAATAACACCAAAAATTCAGAAGTTAAGTGTTTGAACAATGGATGAGCAAGAAGGAAGATAGTGTTTTCGGTGGAGGAAAAACAAAGGAGCTGCAGAAACTTTCTTACCCAAAAACGTGACTAGGTGGCTCCATCCCTCATTGACACATATCCTTTGGCATGTCTTACATTTGTCACCCATTTAATTAGCCCATATGTCATTTACTAATTGCTCCACTTGTCACATAGTAATTTGTCCAATTGTCAACGTATTAGTCCACTTGTCAAATAATTTCTAATACAATTGTCACACTTCTATTTATCTCTTATTTCTATATTTTCCTAGCCTAAAATACCTCAAAATTTTGATAAATATCTGAAATGTCTCCAAAAATGCAAAATGAATTCTAATACACAACAATTCAATTTTCAAGACAATTAATCCATAATTCACACTTAATTCACATTAAAATCATTTATGCCTGAAAAATGTCAATGAATGCATGTACAAATATTTGTATGTGTCCAAAATTGCACATGCACATATAAGTGATTGAATTGAAACCCCTACCCCCTACTTTAAAGTATGCTTTTCTTGAGTCTAATGAGCGATTACTTATTATAATTGCCAATGCCCCATCTAACGATGAGGATGAGAGACTCCTTGCTATTTTGAAAGAACATAAGAGGGCTACAGGGTGGACTTTATCAGACATACCTGGGATTAGCCTAGCTATTTACACACATAGGATCTTATTGAATAAGGGTTCCAAATTTGTGTGGCAGCCGCAAAGGAGACTAAACCCACTTATCTTAGAAGTGGTTAAGAAAGAAATCACAAAACTTTTGAGTGCTGGGATAATATATCCCATATATGATAGTGAGTGGGTTAGTCCGATACATATAGTGCCCAAAAACAGTGGGATAACTATGATGAAAAATGATAGGGATGAGCTTATTCCTACTAGAGTGTAGAATTCATGGTGTGTGTGCGTAGATCATAGACAATTAAATGATGCCACATGAAAATATCATTTCATTCTTCCTTTTGTTGACCAGATGTTTTGAAGGCTTGTAGGCAAATCACATTATTGTTTTCTAGATGATTTCTCTGGGTACTTTCAAGTACCTATTGCACCAGAGGACCAAAATAAAACCACTTTTACATGTCCCTTTAGTACCTTTGCATATAGAACGGTGCCATTTGGTTTATGTAATGCTCCAGGGACTCTCTAGCGTTGTGCAATGGCTATTTTCTGTTTTTAGAGGAATGTATTGAAGTTTTTATGGATGATTTCACAGTTTATAGTGGTTCTTTTGATAATTGCCTAGCTAGTCTTGAAAATTTTTTAAAAAGGTGCATTGAAAAGAATTTGATTTTTAAACTTTGAAAAATGTCATTTCATAGTCAATGAAGGCATAGTGCTAGGTCATTTGATTTCTAGCAAAGGGATAGAAGTTGATAAAGCTAAGATTGAGGTTATATCTTTTTTGCTTTATCCTACCTGTATTAAAGATATAAGATCATTTTTAGGTCATACAAGATTTTATAGGTGTTTCATAAAAGATTTCAACAAAATTGCATTACCTCTTTCAAAACTTTTACAAAAAGATGAAAATTTTGAATTTGATGCTTCTTGTAGAGATGCTTTTGATGAGTTAAATGCCAAACTTTTGAGCCCCGTTTCCAAATCCCAACTATCAGTTCAGATACCAAAAGATGTTGGGCCTGGGTCCAGTTCCCTATCCTGAGGTGACTGCTCGAGGTCGCCAGGTAAGGATCACGCGAGGGGAGGGTTGAAAGGATTTAAATTCGAAGGAATGGCAGCATGATAAAATGACGAGTTCGCTGCAACAAACTCCTCGCAAGAGAAGTTCACCGCAACCAACCTTTGGCTTCGCTATGGTAAACTCTCAAAGCGTGTGCTCCTCACCCTTCGAGACAAATATGCTGAGGCGAAAGGCTAGCTTCCCAAATTCTGAAAACCATATTCCAACATTTAAACATTCGAAACAAACACATACATTCAAATTTAACCATCCAAACTTAACCACAAGCTAAGCATAATCATACACAAAAGAAACTTCAATTCTTCAGTCCATTATTAATTCCAAAGATTTTGAACAACTTTACTTACATAACATCATACATATCAAAACTTAATACAAATACAAAATGATGCTCAAGGTTGATATGCCTAATAAGCTATCCGATAAGTCACTAACTTAGCACAAAGTCTCTAACTATCTTGGAGTTTTTGATGCCTTGCAAAGATGAACTGTCATCTTGTTCCACACCTGAGGAGGGAAAATAATAGGTTGAGCTACATAGCTTAGTGGCTAATATATTTATAGTCACCGGTAAAGAGCCACACATTCAAGCATATGTACACATATATCTAGTAGATTATTACTCAACAATTCAAACTCATAGCACATAGTTAACAAAATGTCTTTACCTAGAGCATATCATGTAATTGTTCATCACACACAACACTCAATTATGCATCATGCTTAATAAATCATTGATGAAATGCACAACCAATGGCTCAAGAGTTCCATAGAACAAAATGGATAAACTAGAGTTTATACCATGAACAAAACGAGTCTGATTTTTCAGGATCTCGTGGCCTCAAGCAGGCAGCCGGAAGAAGGCTATAGGTCAATGTGCACGTGACTAACAAAATGTTCCTCTCTTGCCTAAACATAAGCAAATTTCAATGCTTAACTCATTTCACACACACTTATACTTTTCATGCTCAACATGTTTTTTCCTCTTTTCATTTATACAAAATGCGATGAAATGTTTCAAGGCATAACATGTTCACAATCACAATGCACTTTCAATAAGTGCCTAATTCAAAACAAGCAATTTAACAAATAACATACAAGCAAGACAATTTGCCCATATTACATAACAACTATAAATATATTACCCATCTAATTTCTCTTACCAATCCAAGTTCAATGTTGTCTTTCCGCTTGCTTTTGGATATGGTTTGTTTGGTTTCCTATAACAAATCAAGTTCTCATTCAAACAACAATTAAAGGAAATTCATATTTCAATAAGTTCCATAATTCAAAACAAGCAATTTAACACACAACATATAAGCAAGACAATTTGCCTATATTACACAACAACTATAAATATATTACCCACCTAATTTCGCTTCACAATCCAAGTTCAATGTTTTCTTTCCTCTTGCTCTTGGATAGGGTTTGTTTGGTTTCCTATAACAAACCAATTTCTCATTCAAACAACAATTAAAGGAAATTCATAAGGCTTCAATAATCAAAAAATGCTAAAGTTGAACTATAACCCATTCAAAATCCATACTTTCGAGTCAATTTTGCATGATCATTATGATATGTAAATGAAGAAATTTGATAACAATTTCTTCTATACAAATGTTCCCTGATGTCTTAAGTTTCTAATGACACCTAAATCATTCAATTTGGTTTAGTAATCCTAAAGTTATACTTCAAATATTTTTGGACTACTTTTATACTAAAACAATATTCTATTCTCAACTTCCTTCCAATCATTGATATCCTTAGAGACTGAATTTAAACTTTATTTCTTCATACAACTTGTAGTACTATGTCTCTATCTTACTACAAATCAATAATCACTCTATTTGGATAACTACAACAAAATTTATGGTCAAAATACCAAAGCATGTTCGGTGCAGGAAAGTTCAAGTTTGCCGTGGTGAACTTTCATAGAAACATCCGAATTTCAGCCCTTTCATGCCATTTTCCAGATTTCTCACCCCCAATATCTTAAACCTAACATATCTTATACAAAAATCATCCTTTCTACTTCATTTTCAACCTCATTTCAACCTAATATCATTGACAAATACATCATAATCTATCTTTGATCATTAACCCTAAAAGATTAAAACATTTTCATATACCATTCATCAACAACTTCCTACACCCATTCAACTTCATTTTCGCATCTAACTATCACTAAACATGGTTCGTCCAACAAATCAAGAAGGGTTAATGGTTATACTTACTTGTTTTAGCCTCAAAGTCTTCAAGATCTCCAAAAACCCTCGCTTCCTTCTTTCTTTTCTTCTTTTTTTCTCTTCTTTTCCCTCTTCCACGACACTTCCCTTCTTTTCTTCTAATCCAAGACTACATTTTTGTCTAATCTTCCAATTTTTCCCTTCATGTAATTGGTCTTTCCAAAAATGACCCTCCTTCATTTAATCCAAAGTCTACTTACCTTAGGTCATTTATCTAATACCTTAATCATACACTAATTTAATTCTAACTTTGGCATAATAATTAAACTCCAAATAAAATGGTTTATCTAGCAAGACCACAAAAATTAATACAGATCATGCTTAACAAAATAAATAAATAAACGCATAAAGTTTGGGGCCCAACATTTCTCCCCCTCTTAAAAGAATTTCGTCCTCAAAATTCTTACTTGATTCGTTGAAGAGGTGTGGATACTTCTCCTTCATGGTTTCCAATGGCTCCCATGTTGCTTCCTCGTTCGCATGGTTCTTCCACAAAACTTCACAGTCTTGTTTCTCAAAATCTTTTCCTTGGAATCCAAAATCTCCACTGGCTGTTCTTCATAAGTCAAATCCTCCCTCAATCGAACCTCTAAAGGTTGAACTATATGTGAAGGATTGGACCAGTACTTCCTTAACATCGATAAATGGAAGACATTATGAATCTTAGACAATTCAGGGAGCAAGGCTAACTTGTAGGCTAAAGGCCCAATCTTCTCAATAATCTCATAAGGGCCTATGTATCTCGGACTAAACTTTCCTTTCTTACCAAACCTCAAAACTCCTTTCCATGGAGAAGCTCTAAGAAAAGCTTTGTCCCCATCTTCATGCTCCATCTCTTTTCTATGTGCATCAGTATAGCTCTTCATTCTGTCTTGAGCTGCTTTAAGTCTCTGTTTCACCAATTTAATCTTATCGACTGTAACTTACACCCATTCAGGCTCTAAAAGCCTTCTCTCACCTTCTTCATCCTAACAAATATGAGTTCTACACTTCCTACCATATAAAGCTTCATAAGGTGCCATTTGAATTCCCGAGTGATAGGAATTATTGTAAGCAAACTCAATTAAAGGCAAATGATCATCCCATAAGCCTTTGAAATCCATAACACAAGCTCTTAACATTGCCTCCAAAGTTCGTATTGTTCTCTCCGATTGTCCATCAGTATGTAGATGGAAAGTTGTACTAAAGTGCAACTTAGATCCCAAAGCCTCTTGTAAGCTTTCCCAGACTTAGGATCTCTATCTAAAACTATAGAACTCGGAATCCTATGAAGCCTGATTATTTCATCTACAAATTTCTTGGCCAAATCATTCAAAGAATCTGTTTGCTTAATTGGCAAGAAATGAGTTGACTTGGTTAACCTATCTACAATCACCCATATTACGTCATACTTCCTGCTAGTTCTTGCCAATCCCATCAAGAAATCCATCGTAATCTTCTCCCACTTCCATTTAGGAATAGATAAAGGCTTAAGCTTGCCTGAAGGTGGTTGGTGCTCAGCCTTGACTTGCTGACACACTAAGCATCTCTTAGTATACTCTGCAGAATCCTTCTTCATTCCCTTCCACTAAAAGTGCTCTTTTAAATCTCTATACATTCTCGTACTCCCCAGGTGCATTGCATAGGGAGCATTGTGTGCCTCATCAAATATCTCATCTTTCAACACTAATATGTCCGAGACATATAATCTATTACCTACCACCATCAGTCCATCTTTTCTTATCTCTATTTCCAAAGGTTTACTATTTTTAATCTCCTCTCTAAGTCTACATAAATACTCATCTTGCTCCTGCAATTCCTTAATATTTTCATTCAACACTGGCCTTACTATAAAGTTAGCTAATATACACCCAAATTTTTCTTGCTTCAATGTCACTCTAAGTTTGGCCAATTCCTTCAAAAGAGGAAAATACACCGTCTCCACATGTGCCATAGCAAATTTCCTACTCAATGCATCTGCTACTACATTAGCTTTTCCTGGGTGATAATCTATCATCAAATCATAAACTTCCAGTAATTCCAACCACCTTCGTTGTCTCAAATTCAACTCTTTTTGGCTCATCAAATACTTAAGACTCTTGTGGTTCGTAAATATCCTGGTAGTTACTCCATATAAATAATGTCTCCAAATCTTCAATGCAAAAATTATGGCAGCTAACTCCAAATCATGTGTAGGATAATTCATCCCATAGGGATTTAATTGTCTAAAACCATAAACAATCACTTTATCTCCTTGCATCAACACACATCTCAATCCCTTCCTTGAGGCATCAATATACACTGTATATCCATCATTACTCAAAGGCAAAATCAAAATCAGTACAGTTGTGAGCCTATTCTTCAATTCCTCAAAATTGCTCTGGCTCTCCTCGATCCACACAAACTTCTGATTCTTCCTTGTCAATTTGGTAAATGGAGCTGCTATTATGGAAAAGCCCTCAATAAACCTTCTGTAATACTCGGCCAAGCCTAAGAAACTTCTCACTTCAGCTACATTCTTAGGTGCTTCCCATTTCACAACCGCTTCTATCTTCCTTGGATCCACATGTACTCCTTGCTTCGAAATCACGTGTCCAAGAAATGCCACTTCCTTTAGCCAAAATTCACATTTTTCGAATTTGGCATACAACTCGTTCTTCCTCAGTGTCTAAAAAGCAATTCTTAAATGTTCTTCATGCTCCCTATCACTCTTGGAATAAACCAATATATCATTAATAAAGACAATGATAAATTGGTCAAAGAAAGACTTAAAGACTCTATTCATCAAGTCCATGAAAGTTGCAGGGGCATTCGTCAATCCGAAAGGCATAACTAAGAACTCTAAATGCCCATACTGTGTTCAAAAAGCAGTCTTTGATACATCAGAATCCTTTATCCTCAACTGGTGATAACCCGATCTCAAGTCTATCTTGGAGAAGACTTTTGCCCCTTGCAATTGATCAAACAAATCATCTATGCTTGGGAGCGGATATCTGTTCTTGATGGTGACATGATTTAGCTTCCTATAATCCACACACATTCTCAATGATCGGTCTTTCTTGTTCACAAAAAGGACTGGATCTCCCCAAGGTGAAGAGCTTAGCCTAATATAACCTTTCTCCAATAACTCTTCCAATTGTTCCTTAAGTTCCTTCAATTCTGCTAGAGCCATTTGGTGTGTAATACCTGTAAGAAGTTTAATGGGAAACTCAATTTCCCTTGGTGGAGGTAGTCTTGGCAATTCCTCTGGAAAGACATCCAGGAATTCCATGACCACGGAAATTTCTTCTTACTTCCCTCCATCTGCCTTCATGTCTACCACATAGCCTAAAAATGCTTCACACCCTTTCCTTATCATCTTCTCTGCTGTCAGAGCTGAAACAACTCTAGGCGGGCTTGCTTTTCTATCCCCTATAAACACCACCTTTCTACCGTCATCCAACTCAAACTCTACTATCTTCCATTTTCAATCCAAATTAGCATTACACTTCTCTAATTTGTCCATACCCAAAGTCATATCTAATCCTCCCATCTTCAATGACATTAGATTCACCACTAATAGTTCTCCTCCAATATATATCTCATAGTCTTTATAAACTTGACTAATCAAAATGTATTTGAAAATAGGAGTACTCACCATTAAAGGAGTATCCAATAGGCTCAAATTTCTACCACACACAGTTCTACTTGATGACACAAACGAATAGGTAGAACCTAGATCAATCAAAACAACAATATCATCATCAAACAATTTAATCATACCAATCACAACTTCGGGAGTTATCTCTGTGTCCTCCCATGTCATTGCAAATACCCTAGTTAGTGCCTACCCCTTAGTCTCCCTGGAAGGCTCACCCTCTTAGCTGTATCAGAACTGCCCACTTCAGTTGCAGTCTTGTGTCCCACAGTCTCAGTTCTCTTCGAAGCTTGCATCTGAGTTTTCTCCTATCTTGCATGCCGAGGGCACTCTCTTGCCATGTGGCCTTTTTCCCTACAGTTAAAGCAAGTTCCTATCAACCGATAGCACTCCCCTCTATGAAGTTTTCCTCAATGATCACATTTGGGGATGGACGATGTATTTCCCTCTCCCCTTCTGTTGCCTCCAGCCGTAGAGGCTTGATGAGAAATAGTAGAAGTCCTCATAGATTTGGACCTGCTTATGCCACTACTCCTCTCCTCAAACTGTACAGGGAAAGTCTTGGCACTCCTCTCAGACATATGAGTACCACCTCCCCTCTTGAACTGTTCTCTTCCCTTTCTCTTTGTGTTCACAACACTTTTTATGTTCTCAATATTTTCAACCTTTAGTGCCGATTCAACCAGCTGTTGAAAATCATAAAAATTTTGTACCACCACTTTTTCTCTGATAGCTAAATGAAACCACGATTAAAAACTACTACACTTAGCTGCCTCACTCATAATCATCTTAACTGCATACCGAGACAATTGCGTGAACCTATGCTTATACTTGCTCACCATCATCTCCCTCTAGGTGAGACTCAGAAATTCTCTATGCTTCTGTTGAATATAAACCTCAGACAGATACTTCTTCTTATAGGCAGAAGTTCTTCCATGCCAACACTGGCAGTCTCATCTGACTCCCTGATACACATTCCCACCAATGCAAAGCATCTCCCTGAAGCAAACTAGCAGCATATTCAACTTTCTCATCATCTTCACAACCATTTGATCCAGTATCCTCTCAGTCTTTCTTAACCAAGTATCGGCTTCTTCTGGATCAGTTGTCCCATAGAAATCCATTGTCCCATACTTCCTGAGCTTATCAAACTGCCTCTCCTTCTTAACTGGGGCTGAAGTAGAAGTTTGCGACATCTGGCCCATGGCCTGAACAAATGCCTAAGCAAAGGCCTGGAACATTCTCGGATCCAATGGAGGCACTTGCTCCTATGGAATAAGCGACTACTACGCTTGTGATCAAACAGGCTCACTACCTCGTCCTATAAAAGCCTCAACTGTAACATCCCACCCTCAATTGGAAGGGTAGAATAGTAAATTGGCATAGGATGTGCTAGATTGGGATTTCATAGGAGTGTTCGTGCA
>JAOSBK010000006.1:16104944-16153305 GCA_027568895.1 Erythroxylum shatona
ATATTATAAATAATATGTAAAAAATATATTAATTATTATATAATTTTAAACTATATGAAACATAAATAAAAATATATCTAACCAAATTTTTTATATAGATGATAACATAAGTAAAATTAATATAAAAAATAAATATTAAAATATATAAAAAATTAAATAATTTTATATAAATCTCAAAATAAATATCAAGTTAAGTAAATGTAAAGATGAGCTTATGAATATTGTGAGAATTATGTTTAACACATAAAGGCAAAAGAGAGTAAAAAATATGCTGATTGATTAATTTGAAATTTTTACCTGAAAAAATCATTTGAGAGTTTTTTTAAAGAAGTTTCAAATTTAAGTTTCTTAAAAAGCTATATTTTGGGTATTAAAAAAATTTATATCTATTTAAAAAGTACTTTTTTATTTTACAATAAAACACTCATTTTTTTTTTAATTTTTTAGTAGAAACAAAGTGCTTATTAACCTTCCACCTACTTGTCCACCGAGACTCAACCTCATTTGATTAGACAGATTAGGCTCTTCTTTTTTTTCCAAATTTTCTTCTTCAGGGCAAATTTTTAACATATTTGTTGATCCTGATAACATATAAAAAGGGGATAAATTATGTATCCAATTTTTTAATCTTAATAACTAAAATAAATAATTATGATAATTTCTCATATGATTATTATAAAATAATCATAATAATAATAGCTAAAAATTTTATAATAATATAAATAAATAATTTTTAATTTATGAAGAGTCTTAAATTCTCTTTAGAAATTGACTATTTTTATTTCAATAATAAAGGTTATATAATATTATATTCTCTGTGACTATAAAAAAGAATAATTGCAACAATTACAATAGAGATGTCAGAGACAAGGAGCAAATCAGTAGAATGAGTAGTATGTGCTCACATCTCCTACTTTCAAATACTTAGGAATACCTATTATCCCTTTTAAACCCAAATTTTCTAAGTACATCCCTCTACTTGAAAAGCTTAAAGGTAATATTAATGTATGGTACAATTGACATCTCTCCTTTGCAGTAGATTTCCTTTAATCATCTATATTCTAAATAACATACACTTGCATTTGTCTGCTCATATTATTTTGCCTAAGAGTAGGGATGGCAGTGAGTTTTCAATCCGATTAATATCTGCACTACCCGACCTAAAAAAATAGATATAGAGGCTAAAAAATATATTTTAAATGGATGTTGAAAAATAGTTGTAGATATGGATTTGGATATGAGTTTAGAGACAACCCGAACCGATGGATACTCATGCCCTACCCATTTTTTATTAACTCTATTTTTCTATTTTTTCTTGAATATTTATGGTTAAATATAATAAAATATTAATATTTTCTTAAAATAAATAGTTTTAAAATCTTCACTTTACTCCTCAGTCCTTACCTTTTTTATTATATTTTATTTTCTTATAGGATGATAATAATGCAAATGATATGGAGATGGAGTTTTGAATGTTGTGGAGTTTACGCAAAGACAGTTTGAAGTTTTGGATGTTTCAGTTTTTTTTTTAGTTATTGGTTGTGAAAAACATATGTTGTCTACTTGTCTTTGCACTAGACATTATGATTTTTATTATTCCAATTTTATAGTTTTTTTAAGACATACAAATCAAAATCTTGACTTATTATTATTAAGTTAATTTTGATTTAGAGCGTTCGCAAAAAATTTGCTCTCCATATTTTCAATTTAGAAGTTATATTTTTATGTGCTATACAACCCGATGGATATCCAAAAACCCGAATAACCCAATGGATTTGGTTATGGGTAGTAAATCGTAAAAACAGATGGATATGGATATGGATATGGGCTGAGTCATAAAAAATGGATATAGATATGGGTTGAGTAAAACCCGAACCGAACCCTACCCATTGCCATCCCTAATGTCTATGCATACTAAAGGTGGTTTCATATACTTCATTACTTTTATTGATGATTATTCACAATATGGGTATGTGTATCTTACAAGATACAAATCTAAGGTTTTTGAAAAGTTCAAAGAATTTAGAAATGAAGTACAGAAACAGTTAGGCAGGAGTATTAAAACATTTTGATCAAATCGAGGTGGTGAATACTTAAGCCAAGAGTTTCTAAATTATCTCAAAGATAATGGGATAGTATCCTAGTGGACTCTACCTTACACGTCGCAACACAATGGTGTGACAAAAAGGAGAAACTGAACCTTGTTGGCCATGGTGAGGTCAATGATGGGCTTAGTAGATCTGCCAAAAATCTTTTGAGAATACGCACTTAAGATTATTGTTTATGTGTTAGATAGAGTTCATTCAAGGTTAGTTGATGTTACTCCATATGAGATGTGAACTAACAAGAAACCCTATCTTTCTCACTTGAAAGTTTAGGGTTGTCTAAGTTGTGTAAAGTGGATTTATTTAGATAAGCTAGGAACTAAATCTGACAAGTGTATGTTCGTAGGATATCCTAAAGAAACGATAAGATATCAGTTCTACAATCTTTTGGAGCAAAAAGTGTTTGTTTCAAATCATGTTCTCTTTTTAGAGAAAGAATTTCTTCTAAACGAAGATAGTAGGATCAAAATTGAACTTCTGGAAGTTCATGATGCTCAAACAGACGCAGATCAACTGCCTGAACTTGAGACTGTTGTTCATAATGATGAAACAATAGTTCAACCTTTTAACACACAAGAAGTTTATAGGTCAAGTAGGATACAACATGTTCCAGAGAGAAATAGATTTCTCATAAGTGAATATAATGATGTATTGCTCATAGAAGACAATGAGCCTACTACCTATGTAGAAGTTCTGAAGAGTTCAAAATTTGACAAATGGCTTTAAACCATGAAATTCGAAATGGATTCCATGTATGAAAACCAAGTATGAACCTTAGTTGACCCATCTAAAGGGATAAAACCCATAGGTGCAAATGAGTTTTCAAGAAGAAAACTAACATGTAGGGTAATGTAGTTACCTATAAAGCTAGGGTTGTAGCTAAAGGTTATCGTCAAAAACAAGGAGTTAACTATGATGAAACATTTAGCCTGTTAGTTATGCTTAAATTTGTTAAGATATTCCTAGACATTGCTGCTCATTATGATTATAAGATATGGAAAATAGATGTGAAAACAACTTTCCTTAATGGAAACCTAACCAAGGATGTGTACTTGACACGACCTAATGGTTTCATATCCAAAGATGGCGAAAAGGTATGCAAGCTTCAAATATCCATTTATGGATTAAAGCAAGCATCCAAGAGTTGGACTTTCCAATTTAATGATACAATCAAAGAGTTTGGTTTCTCACAAAATCCAAATGAACTTTATGTGTATAAGAAAGTTGGTGGGAGTGCAATCATATTCCTTGTGTTGCATGTAGATGACATACTATTAATAGGAAACAATGCCTCAGCTTTACAATCAGTCAAAATTTGGTTGTCCAAAAATTTCTCCATAAAAGACCTTAGAGAAGCAACTTATTTTTTGGGGATAAGAATCTATAGAGATAGATTTAAGAAGTTGCTTGGTTTTTCTCTGTATACATACATAGACAAGATGCTAAAGAGATTTGACATGGAGTAGTCCAAGAGAGGTTATCTTCCCATGATGCATGGGATTACACTCTCAAAATCTATGTGTCCAAGGACATAAGATGAGAGGACTCGCTTGAATTTGATCTCTTATACTTCGACTCTAGGATCAATCATGTATGCTATGTTATGTACGAGACTCGATGTATCATATGCTCTAAGTGTTATGAGCAAATACTAGTCAAATCCTAGTGAAAGTCATTTGGTAGCTATCAAGAATATCCTTAAGCACTTGAGAAGAACTAAGGATGTATGCTTGGCATATAGAGAAGGGGATCTTGTTATGAACAAGTATATAGATGTTAGTTTCCAATTCGACATGGATGACTCTATATCCTATTCAGGATAATTTTTCATAATAAATGGTGGAGCAGTCAGTTAGAAGAGTTCCAAACAAGAGATAACTATAGATTCAACAATCGAAGAAGAGTACATTGCTACTTCAAAAGTAGCAAAGGAAGCAGTTTGGATTAAGAAATTCAATCTTAGAACTTGGAGTGGTTCCTAACATTATTGACCCCAGTACAGTTGTATTGTGACAACAATGGTGCCATAACGTAAGCAAAGGAAACAAGGTCTTAATAGAAATCTAAACATATACTCAGGTGATACCATTTTATTAGAGAAATCATTGGTCGGTATGATGTCAAGATAAAGAGAGTGCCCACTGATTAGAATATTGTTGATGCTTTACTAAGCCGATTTCTCAAAAGAGATATGATTCTCATGTACTTGCCTACGATATTAGATACAAAGGTGATTAGCTTTAGTGCAAATAGGAAGTTGTTAGAGAAGTGCTCTAAAGGTAATCGCCTTTCGTACTTATTGTACAAATCTTTATGAATAATAAGAAAGCATTTTTTGTTAATTTTATGTTTATGTTCTTTATGAATTGATATGATCTTAAATCAAATTAATGAAGTCCTTGATACATTAAATAGCATGAAGGAGATCACGATAATGAGATTCCTATCATGTGTAATTATTTTAGTATCTAAATTGTCCCTAGTCATAGGATTAATAAGATGGGACATTATTAATTTGGACAGACTAACACATGTTATACTCCTCGATTGGATCAAGCAGTGGATCTCATAAGCTATAAACCTGATTTGTTTAGAGTTAACATGTGGATGCTTACTAAGAGTGGTAAGTATATTGGATAACCTACATAATCATGTGGATAATTTATTATAGTGTCAATGATATCATAGTAATGGTGTAAATATCCTTAGACTATCTTGGATATTGATCCTATACTTTGACTCCATTTCTTGTTTCCTCTCAAAGGTTGCTTAGAGGGTAGTGATTAGGTACAACTTAAGGTATTCGAAGGTAATTAAGTGACCAATAAAGGATTCACTACTCTTAATAGAAGGAGATGGTACCTATGGCCTCTTGTCAAGGTCATTACGTAGGAATCTCTAGCTAGAGTGGAAATGTCATAAAGATAGTCTTCAGTGACATATCCAATTAAATATTGAGCCTCAGAGATAAGAACTAACATCATTTGGGCTAGGTGTGACTTAGTCAGTCTAGTGGGAGTTGATACTTTAACCATCCTCTGAACCAAGTGGGGTATAGAAGGTAAACTGACGAATTACATGGGAATATTGTCTATAGAAGGGTTCGTGATCAAACCACTAACTTTTCGATCAATTAGGGGTCATGATGTGTTGCTAGATAACGCTCATGACTTGCTTGAATTAAGTGTTAACTCAAGTGGTCAATATAACTGGGAACTTAATGGGTCACACGCATTGGAAATGTGAAGAATGAGTAAAAATGGTTTTGGATGGGGATCCAAGATATGAGAGATGCATGATTAAGCTACATAATTGTGATAGTTTTGGGTCATTTGATTCTGAATCATATGACACATATGAATCTTGTTTATTAAGCAAGATGACAAAATTAACCTTTAAAGAAGGGGTGAATGTTTCCATGCATATTAAGTGGGTTCAATAGCCATTTAATTCACACTAACTCTCTCCATTGATGTTGGGGGTTAGAGGAAAGCCTTAGGGTATAAAAACACCAATTTTCGTATAAGTGTTGTGTAAAAATAGAGAGACTTTTGGTGAAGTTTTTATCATCTTCTCTCACTCTCTACAAACATTCTCTTAAGAAAACACATCAATATATAACAATTTTATGTATGTTCTACCATTTTCTTAGAGGTTTCTTTCTTCTATCTTTGTGTGGACTATGTTAGAGATGATCTAGCTTGGTTGTTATGGATTACAACAACTAGATGTCGTGAAGAGATTAAAGAATGAAGGAGATGATTGGGAAAGGAACATACATATTATTCATGTTTTGATTTACTACATCTAATGGCACTTATTTGATTCTGTATTTTCTGGGTTTCATTTTATTTTTCATTATGTATGTTTTGATTTGTGATGTATGTGATGCATAATTGAAACCCTACAACTTTCTAGTGTAGCCAAAATAACTAATGTTGAGTCTGGTCTACAATTAAAAAATGATCAAATAAAGGAATAAAATTATAGTTTTCATCTTGAGTAACATTCCATTTCCATGTGCCTTCTTTTTCTAACTGCATTGATAAAGCAAACACATGGAAGAGAGGCGTGAATTGTGTGTGACCTAAAAAATTTTAAGTTACTATCAATTCGTGTAAACGATGGAAACCTGCTAAATTTCAACAAAAAGTCTATAAATAGAAGAAGCCTATTAAAAATGAAAGGAGCCTATTAACTTTTAAAAAGCGAAAGGGGCCTGTTAACATTTAAAAATGAAAGGAGCCTATTAATGATAAAAAATGAAAGGAGCCTGTTAACAAAAGAAATCTCTTGCAATATTAAAACAGAAAAACCTTATTCCAAAAGTGAAGGAGCCTCTTGTAAATAAGACACACATACTATAATGCAAAAATTTAAAAGTTAAGAGAGAGAGAGTGCGTGACATAGTTGATTTATACTGATTAAGTTTATAACAAAGCTTATGTCCATTCCCTAGTATTCAACTTGAGTATTTCACTATAAAACTCCAACTAGTAAACTTTCACGAGCTTCTCTAAACTCACAAGTATATATTTTTGAAGGTTCTTCAGCCTTCTACATTCGTAGTGTTTAGCAAGCCTCTACATGCTCTCAACAAAAAAAGGGTTTAACAGTCTCTCTTAATAAAGTGATTTCACTTTCTAAGACACAAGGAGTTTGATATAGATATAACTTTTAAGAATATTGATATTGTTGAACTGTTTCACAAATTTATGTGTTGTTAGCAAATGCAGTGGCTCTTTCTTAAGTAGACATTTTCTTTAATTAGTCGTTGCTTCATTTTGATTATGAGTTGACTTTTATCTAACTAATCTTCGATATCATTTCTGCTAGAATATTCCAATATTCAAATGTTAAGGGAAAAGCTTTGACAAAAATTCCAGGGTTAATTGTTTGAGTCAGTAAGATCTTTTTAAATGTTTTGGAATCATTTCTAACAAGGTTTGTTCATTAAAAATTCCTGTAAGAAAGAAGGCATTTTTTCTATGATTTTATTTCCTTTTAAGAATTTTTTCGTCATTAATAAAAGGAAATAACTCTAATTTGAATTTTGAAATATTTTATAGTTATCACCAAAATCAATAATAATAAGCCTTGAGCTAACATCCATATCTCTACTGTTGAAAGTTTTTCGATCATAAGGATTGTAAAATTTGTAACTTTTTAAGTTTTTTTGCACAACCAATAAATAAAAATTTCTCAATTCTATCATCCAATTTGATTTTTGTTTTTTCAAGAACATGAACATGATTGATACTACCAAATACTCTCAAATGAGTAATATTTGGTTTTATTCCACTATATGCTTTTTATTGAGTTATTTGAATCAATTTCTTTGTGGGACTAATTATTTAAATAAATTGTAGATACCATTACTTTAGCCTAAAATTCACTTGGTTTCCTCTTGCTTTTTAGCTTGCTATTAGCCATATAAAAACTGTTTTTTTTTTGTTCTGCAATATCATTTTGCTAGGGTGACTTTGGAATAGTCAACGAATAGTGAACACCAAGATACTAATAAAATTATTAAACTTGTTTGATATGAACTCTCCTTCTTTATCAATTCATATAGATTTAATTGAATAAGTATTTTCATTTTCAAATTGAATCTTAAATTTCTTAAATACTTAGAATAGTTCATATTTTTTTCTTTAAGAAGTGAGTCTGAGTTTTATGAATGAAAAACTAAGGATTAAGTTCCATAAAATTGTTATCTTGTCATAGTTGCTTCAAATCAAAACTAAAGGTTGCTTATCAGAAAATAATTAAATTAGCAACTATGATTTTTCTAGAATTTAATCATAAGTATAAAAACTTAATACGCAACAAATAATTCAAAACAAGAAATTTATTAACATAATTCGGCACACACGACCTGCGTTTACGGGCCCCTTACCTAAATTTGATCAACTTTCACTGAAGTATAATAATCTTACACAAGGCTTTTACAGAGTCGACCCCACTCACTTCTGGATGCTCTTCACTCGTACTCAGACCCTTGAAAGTTATCTCACACCCAACAGGACCAAAAAGTCAATAAATGGATTTCACATGATAGACTCCTTATTCAAATGAAAGTCTGCTACCAAACATATAAGTTATCTCTATAAAACCTCCTAAAAATGCAGCAGCACCAAAATCCATAATGATCGTCACAAATAAATAGCTTATAAGATAAATATGGAAACTCTTTTCCTCTTTTAGGATTTTATTATTTTAGGATTCCTTCCTTCCACAAAGATCTTATCTTCCAAAATTCTACGTATTCCAAGATAGTAAAATCTTATACCAAGTCAACTTTCTTATTGCAAAAGTATATCAAATATATCAAAATACAAATAATGCTAAAATTAAATATCCTAACAATCTCCCCTCTTTTTGGCATTATTTGTCATATCAAAATCTCCCCCTAAATAAGAGCAATGGATACTCCCTCTGAATTAAACAAACATAATAATAGATATCCAAATAACATCAAAGTCAATGTCAATCGTTAAGTCAATAGTCAACTGCTAGGTGATATCTCCCCCTTAGGATAAATCAATGCCAAAAGAAGCTAAATATCATAGGAAGAAGTGGAATGAAGAAATCATTGCTTGAGTTGTTGAAGAGCAATCATACCCTCGTATCGACTACAATTCTAGATGCCCGAATCATTTCTACGTAAGCTCTATACTCCTCATCAATGTCCTCATTAGAATTACTCATGAAACAACTAGCTAACAATGGATGATTTCATTGAAAAACCATAAGTGTAGGTCCAAAGCTCTCATCACATGAGGTAAATTAGCCATTTTATTTCTTCCCCTTACATGGAAATACTTTCAAACAATGGATTCCAACTCTTAATAACTTAATCCAAAATGCCTTAGTAAACTATGAATGAATATCACCTTCTTGTCCAAATTAAAGTTGAATATCTGAAGTCTCTGTAACATAAAATAGCAAGTGCTCCCTCCCTATTACTGTTTCCCAAAGCAAGCTATGAATTATAAAAAAATGGATAGCATATGACTATAAAGGCTATACAAGAACAATAAAGGATCTTTTCCACTTCTAGATGAAAAAACTTGGTCTACGTAATATGCAACAAAAGTACCAATAATCACTTTAAAAATATGATCACCAATGCATCTTTCATCCTATTTATATGATCATGCAAGTTTTTCCACTTTATCCCACGATTCTCAAGCAAATTCCCATTGAACATATATTGCTTAAACTCATGTAGCCCACGACATAGAGACAAAATAGGACAAAACTTGAAAAACCCAAATCTTCCTATCGGTCACTGACCAAACATCAACATTCCACAAATCAAAATCCAAAAGCAGAACTCTCAAATCATCAAACAGAGCCTCATTTTTACATCAAATTTACTATTTAACAAGTAAGGAAAAGCTATAAACACACCATAAATCAAAAACCCAGAAAGCCTAGATGTTCACTCCTACAAACCATTGCCAAAAATAGAAGTTTCCTCTTTACAAAAATTTCCAAACTTATTTCTTGGAAACATAAAAGTAGAAAGCATATAATTCAAAAGGGACACATCCTCATATGATTGATCCCTAATTATATTCATAAACCCAAAAAGAACATTCAACTAATTAGGATCAAACTTAGTCAATCTCTTCCATACATAAACCATATGAAAACATAAAGCATTATCATCCAACTTAGCATCAAAATGTTGTGGCATTAAAGCAACATTTAACAAGTGCCTCTTATTGAAAAAGTATCCAAATTAAATTGTTTATATTTAGCAAGATTGATGGGATGATCAAGAAGAAATCTGATAGAAGAAAGAGTATCCCATATATGTTGAGCTGCTAAGGAATACAATTTTGTGGACAAGGCCATCCAAACTAACTTTCGAGCCATTGATTTCACTAGGCCCTGGGAAAAGTTTTTCAAATTTTTTTACACTTACTTTAATAAGTTTCAAAGTTGTAATGTATAGAGTCCTAGTGTCCCATGAAGAAGTTCAAACCTCATAAAGTCAGGATGATTAGTAAAAATATTGGCCAGTTTCTTCTTAGTTATTACATAAGAAAGAACTGTAACTTTAGTCTCCATTAGTTACTGAATGAAATAATACTTCAAATCAATTCCTTCTATTTAATAGTATCTTTAAGTAACTAATCTGACCTTATTCCTCATCACATTGTCTCTTTCATTAGTTTTTTTACAAAACACCCATTTTGTTCCAATCACGTTCACAAATGGTGGCCTTGGCACTAATTCCCATACATCATTATGAGCAAATTGTGCCAACTCTTCTTACATTGCAGTAACCCAAAATTTATTTTACAATGCTTCCTTCACATTTTTTGTTTCAAATGAGGATTTATAACATATAAGCCTTGCAAGTTCGTGGCAATCTATTCTTTTTCTTTCTTTTATTTTTCTTCTAACACTAATTTCACTAATCACATTCTCAATAGGATAACTCTATTTGATTCGTGATGGAGGATATTTTTTTGAAATTATATTCCCTTGAATGTTCATTATTCACAAAGTCTATTTCTGCATCAAATGTCCGGTTGGTTTCTTTATTAGAAGCAACCAATTGATCCTCTGTCTAATTGGTTTCTTTTCTGGAAATAACTAACTATGATTTTGAATGTTCTCTACTTTTAACTTCATTATACCTCTGATTTGATATGTGAAGGTGATTTGGAAGATTCTCTTCTACTGCTTTATTAATCATTTGGTGTTATAGAGTCATACTACATATGCGGCTGAATTGCAGGAAGTGATAACATGTAATATGTTGCAATTATCTACCGATCTTCTTCCACTTTATGTCGATCTCCTTGTTGGTTTAACAGCTTGCATTCATCATTGGTGAACTTGACTAATAGCCCATAATCATAAAGTCAACTAATACTTACTAAGTTAGCTTTTAAACCATCCACATGGAGCACGTTTTTGAAATGAGGTAACCCATCCACGTAAAGAGTTCCTCTACCAATCACCGTTGCTTTCTTCCCATCACTGAATGTAACAGGACCATCTATACAACTTTCATACTTCATCAAATAGCTTCTTTCATCTGTCTTTGTTGTGAACACCCACTTTCAAAGTGCCATCCATTATAAGAAGCGGTGCATATGGATTTAAGAGCTACAAGTGCTTGTAATTAGTTCTTTTCAATCTAAATCTACTTTGGTAGCCTCTGCTATTGAAAATTCTTCAAAGAATGTCTAAATTTTCTGTTTTGATCCTTACAAAATAGCATATGTAGCAACTTGTAGCAATTTGGCCTTACGTGACCAATTACACCACAAAAGCGACATATAGGTACAAACTTTCTACTTCTTTTTGAAATTTCTCCTTGCTTAATTAATCTTGCTTCTTTGACAAATCTAACTTCACTATTTTGCTCATTATTAACTTGAGATCATTCACTTTTATATCCAACACCTTGAAAATCCCCTTTGATTTTACCAATTTCTAGTAACTTGTTTAACTTGTTGATGCCACCATTCAACATTTTTATTCATTTCTTTGTATTGATTAACTTTAGCTTTGTTTCATCAAGTTCATCTATTGTTGACAATAACTTCACCTTTAGATCTTGAATGACATCTTTTATAGTAGAATTCTCCCTTTTTAACTTCTTATTTTGTTTGCATGTCTTAAACCATTTACTATTCATTAATTCATAGGCCTTGCAAATATATTCCTTTT
This sequence comes from Erythroxylum shatona, assembly GCA_027568895.1. Lineage (NCBI taxonomy): Eukaryota > Viridiplantae > Streptophyta > Magnoliopsida > Malpighiales > Erythroxylaceae > Erythroxylum > Erythroxylum shatona. Next base: position 16,116,749 of record JAOSBK010000006.1, read on the forward strand.
TGAATTCTGAGTCACTGTCATCATTGTTGCTATTTGAATTAGAGTTTAATATTGAAACATTTGTATATCATCATCAATTTCTTCACTGGTTGCTACTAAGTAAGCAACTGGATTTTTTTATATAAAGTAACCAATGCAAAATGATAACTTATAATTTATTCTTTGCTGCCATACTCACTTTCAGATTCATTTTCACTCCAAGTGCTAATGTAAGGCTTTCCTTTTATCCTTTTAAGAATAATAGCACACTCTGCTTGCCTGCATATGCTCAAAGCCTTGACACTCATGACATTGTAGCTTTTTTGCCTTCTTTTCATCAGTTGTTATAGGATAAGTCCAACTTTTTGACACAAAAGTCCAAGTTTTAGTCCCTTGGGTTTGAATAAACACTCTCATTCTTGATTTCCCAGTAGGATGGTTAGAGTCATCTAATAAAGGTGGCCTAGTGATTGATGTGCCTTCTGTAGTAGCCATAATTGTAGAACACTGATCTACACCAACTTGACACACCAAGTTTTGACGAGGTAAACCTTGTTCTAAAACCAATTGAAAACCTGATGTTGAAGTTCCATAAAATTCTTGTTGTACCGTAATTGCTTCAAATAGAAACTAAATATTGCTTATCAAAAAGTTACTGGATTAGCAAATGCAATTTCCCCATAATTTAATCACAAGTAGAAAAAATTAATAAATAAATCAACACATGAAATTTATTAAAGTAGTTTGACATACACGGTCTACGTCTGTGGGGCCCTCATTTAGATTAATCAACTATTGCTGAAGTATAATAGTCTTACACAAGGCTATTATAGAGTTGAACCACTCACTTCTTAACATTATCTACTTATACTCACTCCCTTGAAAGTTATCTCACACCTAATAGTATGGCCACCTCATGCTAACCTCAACATAGGATTTTGAAACAAAGAATAATAACAAAAAATCAAAATATCTTAAGTGATTAAATCAATACTAACATAAACAAAAAGAAACTTGAGTCAAAGAAACACACTTGGGTCAAAGAAACACTCCCCCCATGTATGCAACCTCATTAAACCATAATTATGGACAGTATCCCTAAACAAAAAGTCTATTGTATGCTCTGTAGTTAATTTATGAAACCTCTTGCACACAATAACCTTAAAGCATCGATAGATGGATTTCACATGATAAAGTCCTTATTAAAAAAAATGATGTCAAACAGATAAGTTATCTCTACAAAACCTCACAAAAACACAATAGCACCAAAATCCATGATGATCATCATATATAGATAGCTTATAAGATAAATAGGACAAGTCCTTATGTTGGACCCCGAACTCTTCTTGAAAGTTAGAACTATTAAATGACAAATTATTGGAAATTATTCATGTGTAAATAAAAGAATAATTCTTGAATTTGAAATGAAATAGAAAGGACAGTTAGGACAAGATGGGTTATATGTGAAATATGGGAAGTTATAAGTTGAAACATGATCACTGAGTATGCTTCGGTGCTTTAACCATAACTTTTTCTCTAGTTATCTGAATGAGATTATTTTTAATTTGGACTAAACTAGAGAGATAGAGCTACAAATTATATGATGAAATCGAGTTTTAATTCAGTCTCTAAGAAAGCCAATTTTTGGATAGAATTTGAGCATAGAATATTGTTTCAGCATAAGAATAGCTTAGAAAATGTTTTGGAAATAACTTTTAGATTTCTAATCCAAATTGGAATGATCTTGACGTCATTAGAAAATTGAGACAATGAGGAACATTTTTCTAGAAGGAAGCATTATCAAATTCCTTCAATTACCTGATCGAAAAATGTCTTAATTTTTGGAAGAAGTTAGGCAATGACTTAAATGAATTTTGAGGTATTGATAGATTAATTATGTTATTTTTATGGAGTTAATTAGCATGCTAATGTGAGTAAGATTATATGGCATGGGTTAAATTTAATTAAGGTGGCAAGATTTCATGAGGGGCAAAATTGGCAAGTCACTTAAGCATTTAAGTTATAAGGCATATAAGGAAGGGTAGAAGGGTCTTTGTGCACTCATTAATGGCAAAATTGTAAATAGAAGAGTGGGCTTGTTCTTAAGGAAGAAGCAAGAGTGAAAATGGGAGAGAAGAAACAAAGAGAAGAGGGAAATGAGCGAGAGATCGTGGAGAAGAGTAGAAAAAGAAGAAAGAGAAACTAGGTTTCATTTTTCCTTGGCTTACAAAAGGAAATTTGAAGTTTATTCAAGAAGAGAAAAGGAAGAAGAAGAATAGAGCTCTCATTCAAGCCAATAAACTCTTCATTTGGTGAAGGATCAAGGTAAGGGCATTTTTGATTAGTTGGATTTTTGAAAGGGTTTTGGTTCATATAACTTAAGAAATGTATAGGTTTAAGGATTCTAAGATCAATTTTAGTGAATATGTCTTATGGGTTTCTCAATTGGAATGCTTATTGATTTGGGGATTTTTTTCAATATTGAAGGAAATCAAAAGAGGCAAGACTAAAGGATTTTGATCAAGTTTATGAGCAAGGAAATAAGGTAGGTTTCATGTTTATAATTAAGTAATGAGCCATCAATGTTTTTGTTCAAATCAAGAAAGAAAAATGATTTCAATTACTTCATAAATGTTGCTTTTATTACTTGTGAATGATTTGTGAGATTGCTATATGTTTTGATGTATGATTTTTGATGATGAATTGTGAAATGTTGATAGAAATGCATATGAAATATGTCATGCTCATGAAAGACATGTTTTCAAAAATGTGCAATTTGGGCAATTAGTTTTCAAGTCATGAATTATATGTTATGTGGGTTTGTGGTGGTCCCTTAAGTTAAGTTAAGTGCACTTGTCTAAAGGCTTCTCCTGCCTACCCACTAGTGGCATGGAGCTCCCTCGCGGACTCCCATAATTTTACGACTACGCAAAACCATTATGTGAGATTGTGTTAGTACGTTCTGTTCACAGCTACACAGAACCCTTAGGGGAAATGTGTAGTACATTCTATTTTGGATCCACCCAAACCATTTATGATGTGCTTATGTGTTTATGAATTGTGAACAATTTGAAAAATGCATAAATTGTCTTGTTGTGATTTTTTTGATTACTTGACAAAAATTTTGAGAAACATGTATTTTATGATTCAAAAAGAATTTTCTATGAGAATGAACTTTTTAAATGATTTTGCTTGTTATTCATTATAAGCATGTTACCCACGAGCTGTAAAGCTCAGCCCCGCTATCTTTCCCTTATTCAGGTGATGAGCAAGAAATCAAGTGAAAGTCAATCAAGGCATTACTCCGAAATTGCATATTTTGTTTTGTTTTGGAGTAATTTGTGCAAAATAAAGTTGTAATTGCATTTTGAGAAATTATCTTTCAAGCATCTTGCGCAATTTGGAGATTTTGGAATATTAATGTATTGATGATGTAATATGGCTTGGAATACCATTAAAGTTTGTAAAACTGTTAATTTATGATGTTAATGAAAAATGGATTTGTATATGGATGACTATGTTGAATGTTGAGCATGAATGGTTGGTATATATACATATATATTCACATCAGTGAGATGTTATGGAAAAGACACATAGGAATGTTATAAGTGATGAGATGCTGTTGAATATGAAGAGTCAAATGAATTGAGTTTGAGAGCTTGATGAATTGTAATTGGTAGTTGAATTGTTATTAATGATGTGCAATAGATAAAGTGAAGTTGGGATAAATTTCAAGTTTTTTTCATGAAGGAAAAAGGTGTGTTCTGACTTCAGGAGAAATTTTATATTAATCTATGATGATTTTGACCAAGTGGCCTTAATGAAAGTTATAGATGATACTCTTAGCTTTCCGATGCTATAAAGTATGTAAATTTAGGATATCGGAGTGAAAAGATATGAGCATTATAATTAAAGATGCTGCATAGGAAGTTTAAACATAACAATCATGGTGAATGATGAGAGTTTGCATTTGTGATGAGTAATTTGAGTTGAATTTTGGGAGTTTGATGCACCAAAATTAGTAATTGAATGTTTTAGGAGTGTTATTGCACTAGAAGAATTGGATTTTTGAAGTTTATGAGTGAATATAATGTTATGTTGGATGTAGGAAGCATTGGAGAGGCTTTGGAGGGGTTTAGGGAACCCCTATGTCAGTTAGACAGACTTTTGGTCCGTTAAATGTACCTTCTTGGGTGAAAAGGGCTCCTAAGCCAATCTATGTCCATTAAACGGACATGGATGTCCGTTAAACGGACCTTCTCGGCCAAAATGGACTCCCAACCCTGATAATGTCTGTTAAACAGACATTCACGGGTTAGCTTCAGTAAATTGCGATTTTTGACCATTTTAGAGGTAGAATCTCGATTTGTCATCTGCATGAAAGTTGTATATCTTGAAGTCTACTTTTAGATGGTCCAATACCGAACTAAATCAAATATCTATATCAAAAGTTATGATAATTACACCAAGAGAGGTACAAAATGACTAAGGACATAAACATGTTGGATTCTTTTGGTCATAACTTCCTCATCCGACCTCTAAATGAAGTGATTCTTAAAGCAATAGATTCCTAAGACATTTATCTATCTCTCCATGAAAATTTGTATCCTTTTTTGTTGATTTGAAAAGGTTTGATTGAAAAAAAGTGAGAGGTCGGTTGGGAGAGCATGATTGGGGAATGAACACACTTTGGAGTTTTAAGCATAATTTGAGCTATAGAGCTCCGATTGAGATGTTTATTTCTTCAAAATAAACAAGAGACATAAATATACAATTTATTTAAAGAATTAAAATTGAAATCCTGATTTGAATATTTCCAAATTCTGTTTACAAATAGGAGAAATGAGTTCGAGTATGGTGATTAACTTTATGTGGAATCAAGCCATTGAACAAATTGTGAGGGAAATTATTGGGATGTTATGAGAATAAAGATGAACCAATGATGGTCAAGTTTCATGATCTGAGGTTTAGCTCCGCAATCGAGATCCAACATGTGTGGTATCAGAGCAAGAGTTGGGTTTCGAAAACGGTGCCCAACATTATTATGGTATCAAAGCAAGAGTTGGGTTCCGGAAACGGTGCCCAACACTTGGATTCCTTTCAGGTTGACTATGCAGCCTTATGGAACTTTGGGCTTGTAGCTTTCCTATGGCATCAGCTATCTGCTCGACCTGGTTTTCCAAATTCTTTAAACCACTCCTTGCTTCCTGCTGAAATTGAAGGGTGTTAGTTGCTAAGCTCTTAACAATTTCCTCTAAGGACATACCTCCAGCTTGTTGTAGTTATGGTGGTTGTGGAGGCAATGGCCTTGACTAAAATTGTGGTTGATTATAATGGAAACCTAGTGGTGCATGGAATCCTTATTGTTGTCGTTGATAATTGGGTTGGCATGCATTAGAACTACTTCCTTGCTGTGGGTTTCCATACCTGAAGTTTGGATAATCCTTCCACCCCAGATTATGATTAAGGGAAAAAGGGTCATACCTCTGTTATTATCCTTAGAACCCTCTAACTACGTTGATGTGTTGTTCATCCTGCAAGGAAGGGCAAGTATTTATAAGAGGGTCAACTAACACACAAGTACCACATCCCTTGATAGGCCCCTTTTCTATCACTATTTGTTGTACTAATGAAGTCAAATTCGCGACTTATAGCTCCAACTTGGAAATGGAGACCTCTTTAACCTGATTTTTAGAGGAGGAAACATTGCTGCGATTGCCCTAATACTGGGAGTTGACTACCATTATTGCTATCAAGTTCCTAGCATCCTCCAGTGTCCTGTCTACCAAGGCTCTATCACTTGCAGCATCTATCATATTCTTATCTAAAGAAAGCAAACCTTCATAGAAATATTGAATCAATAACTAGTCACTTATCTGATTGTTTAGACAGCTATTATAGAGTTTCTTGAAACACTCCCAATACTTATACAAAGAATCCCCTGCGTCTTTTCAAATGCCATATATCTGCTTCCTAATGTTAACAACTATTGAGGCAGGGAAGTACTTATCTAGAAATGCCTGCTACATTTGCTCCCATGTGTTGACAGACATGGCAGGCAAGTCATATGACCACTCATTGGCTGCATCTGCTAAAGCGAAGGGAAATGCCTTTAGCTTAAGTTGCTTAACTGAGACTCCCGCTGGCTTCATACCTTAGCATGTGATGTAGAACTCCTTTAGGAACCTATTGGGTATGTGATGTAGCCTGATCCTAGTAAGCTAGTGTCTTGAAAACTTGGATAAGTAGGAAATGCATGTATTAGTCTAGGTTTAATTTCAACTTCCGGCTCATCATCTGGATAATTGATATAAAGCATACTAGAATTCAAAGAAGGAGCTGCAAGCACCTTTAAAGTTTGCTGATAATGTTCCATAATCTCTTCTGCTTCTTATGAACTCCCGTCGACTTCTTCTTTAAAGGATAAGGAATGGTCGCTCTCAGGAAGATGTGTATGGATTCCTCGATCTCTCTGACAAAATCTGGCGAGACATGTAATAGGAGAAAAAGAGAAAAGATTAAGTGGGGAAAGTAATGAACTCCTTAACAAATTTATGCAAATAAATGTCTTTCGAGGAACCATACGACTTGCAAACTGATAAAAGTATGAAAAAGAACAACAAAAATTAAAAAAAAAAAAACAACACAAGAAACAACAGTTAACCCACACCAACTCCTCGATAATGGTACCAAAATTTGATTGCTTGTCACTAACTACCAAATAATAAATTCCTAACTACCAAACTATGTAGTAAATGGTGAGCTAAGGTCGAACCATAGAGAGATGGGATGCAAATGTTATTTTAAATGTTGCGAAAAAAGAAAACAAAATTCCTCGAAATGATGAAAATGAAATAGCTAAGATGCAATGAATGTAAATAAAAAGACAAACACAAAGCATATTTAGAAAAGACTAGTAACAATGAAGTGGGTTGGAGATATCTTCGAGATTCCGAGATCATTGATCCTTAAATCTAAATAAAATGTACTCTCATGATTGTGTTAGCCTATGGACTCGATTAGGCACTTGAACCCCTAATTTCTTTTAAATAGGCAAAACTAATAAGCTCTAGAAATGCCCCGATCTCCACTATAACCTAGAATAGGCTTTCTAAGTTCAATAGTGAAGATGCATTAGGTACTATGAAACAACTAACTTAGGCCACCTACTCATAATCTTGGAAGGTGTAACCTAAAGGTATGGGATCCTAGATTAGTTGATTAAGTATCCTGACAAATTCAACTAATCTATTTCTACTTCCTGGAATCACTATAGACCATTACATATCACACACTCAACCCTAGCCTTCGAATTAGAAAGGTACCTAAAGGGTGATCAAGCCTATAAGCAATTCCTAATTCATGACATTTATCCTATATCCCAAACCTAGACCTACAAGCACCAATTTAAGACAAGTTCGGCTCCATTCTCACAATTTACATCCCTTCATCCTTATAATATCTACAAACCCCTAAGTAGTATAGCCACACATGTCCATATTAAGCAAAATAAACATTAAATAAACAAAACTCATACTTAATTGAATAAAACCAAGGATGGAAATTATAAACGAAGTCATAAAAATCAAAATTCAACACTAACTCAATAGAATGCAAAACTCTTTATGCTAACAAATAATTAATCATAACCCAAATTACAAAATCTAAACTAATTGCATCAAAATAAAAATTCCAGCACACATAACTTGTAAAAAAACCCAAATTAATTGATCATAAACCTAAGAACATGAATAAATCCTAATTATTAAGCACAAATTAATCAAAAGCATCACAAATAAGCAAAAATCCACAATATAAACCATTACACATTCAAATACCTCATAAATTCAGTCCTAAAAAAGTATATAAATAAGCTCAAATAACCAAGATTAAAGTTGAAAAATTGAAGGAATAAACATCCACTGGAAAAACATAAAGGTTCCTTACAAAATTCATAAATTTTAACTGTAAAATCCATCAAACATTCATTTTAAATATTCTAGAACGTGTAAAAATATTATTAGCACTAAGAAAGCTTTAAAATAATGGAATAAATATTAATATATTTGAAAAAATGAAAATAAAGCATTGAAACTAAAAGATAATAGCTAAGCTTATGGAAAATAACAATAATTTCTCTATTGGTTCCTTCTCTCTTCTCGTTGGAGTTTTCCCCAAAAGTGGCAGATTGGAGAACTATTTTTTAGGTCATTTCTCTTTCTTTATATAGTATTGTCCATTTATGGTAAACCCTAGGGTTTTCCCATGTCCAAAAAGTCCAAAAAGTCCCTCGAAAATATGAATACGAAAGTAACCCCACGTTTGTCTGTGCACAAACCACGATTAAGGCCAATTTGTTTACTCTCTGTCATGATCGTGGTAGATTCCCCACGATCGTGTTCCTGTGTTCGAGCTTCTGTTATGATCATGGCATATTTGCCACAATCGTGGCCCTGGATTATTTCCCCGATCTTCTCTAAAATTCTCCTCCAAGTGCTCTTGATGGATTCTCCTCCATGGATGGCTCTCCAAACTTTGTCAAACTTATTCCTTTTACCATATATTTGTGTTCAATCTTTTAATGTGTGTGTAAACTCAAAATGAACACAAATTGAGTATTTAAACACAAAAATAGGATTGAAAATACATTAAAATACATGAGAAAATATAAGATAATTCAGTCATATCAGATACTAGACATATTTATAGTAATTGCTTCTAGATTCTTCAGGATAGGGCTTCAATTGATGATCATTCACATATATTGGCTTCCCTATCTTCAAATTTCCAATCTCTACTAAGTCCCAACACTCTTGGAACATCTCAAATGTCTCTTCACCTTTTTCCTCCTCATTTAATTCCGCCAATCTGCTATGTAAAGGTGAAAGGTTAATATGAACAATAATAACGGACTCAGCATTTACCTCTGAGCTAAATGATATATCCACAACTCTTTCGAGCTCCTTCATTGCTACGACACAAGCAATTCCTTAGGTATTTCTCTTAAGATTCTTAAAATCCTTTTCACTCTGTAAGGTCTTTGTATTAACGTCCTTTGGGTAGACCTCGAGTTGAAATGGTTGCTCCGTTTCATTTTATGGTTCTAGGTGGTTGATATCTCCCCTTCTAGACATTGCATCATGCTAGAACCCTTTCACTTCCTACTGACATTGTAAAGTATTATACTAAATCTACTGTATACCCTGTTGAAACTGTTGCATACCCTGTTGAAATTGAAGATTGTTAGTAGCAAAAATCATGAAAAGGTCATCAAAAGATTTAACTGAACTGGAAGAAGAGGCTTCTATTACATGCGGGAATTATTGTGAATCCTGCAAACTATCAAAGAAGTAATTTTGTTGATTATCCCATCCATAATTAAAGTTAGTATGATCATTCCAAATTTGGTTATAAGATTAGGAATATGAGTTATATAAAAAAAATTACTTCCATCCATGAACAATTTTTTAACACACAAACACTAAACAAAAAGATCTTAATGCATGCATTAAGATCTTCTTAACATAATACCCAAACAATAAATATAGGATAACATAATCAATTCCTAAGAGACAAAGATCAACAAAAAATGAAAGAATGCTTAACTAAGTTCTTTGGTGTTGATATCACCTCCAAATCAAGACGGGAAAGTCTAGCCCTTCATGGGTCTCCAAAGGATGAGAGCTTTGCCCCTCTTCTTCATTCTCCCAAAACCTCTAAGCTCCAAACTTTTCATAAACCTTTCATATCTTTTTTTAGGCAAAACATTATTTTTACCAAAAAGTAGGGTTAGGGATAGTTTTCATTTCTCATGGGCATACGTGTAAGTCTCACAATCATGAGCTACCTTGTATGAGTGTAACTTAAGTGTTACTCCTATGCAAGTTGTGTCATGGTTATGAGAGGTGTCTCACGGCCATGACAATTTCAAGCATAGCTGTGAACCATGTTCTACACTCTTCATTTTTCATGCTCTTCATTTTATGTATTTTATTTTCTTCTCTTGCTCTAATGCTTCTCCTTCCTAGTCCATGAAGATAAGTGAGTGTGAATCTCAAGAAGATAACTCAAATATAGTACTTTTGACTCACTCTAGCTCTTTCACTTCCGAATTGTACCTAAAACCAAATATAAACTAAAGTGAATGTCTTAAGCATTTCATAGTATTATTCACTAAGTGTTTTGGAATAAATGTATAATCAAATAAGCATATGTCAAATGGTGAGCAAGTATCGTATCCAGAGGGAATGTAATTGTAACTTTCACAATGAAAATAATTGATGTCCAAGATAAAAGAGGGTTTTGTGTAGATGTAATTGAGGAAATAAAGTAAAATTGAATTAAAGAAAGTAATTTAATTCAAATGGTCAAAAATGATGAAAGTGATGATTGTGTTTAGAATCTAATACTCGATTTAGTCTCAACCTACACAAAATTAAACATATTTCAATATCATATCGTTTTCACGCCTATCTTAGAAACTATTTATCATAGGTTAATAATAAGCTCTTTTAACCCCAATTTTACCATAGATCATATTTAATCAAAATAAGCTCTTTAATTAAACGTAGCTAATATGTGTTTAATTGTCAATATTTTTAATCATTTACACTTAGCGATTATTGACATAAAAATGCTTAAGATACTCACTTTAATTCATATATGATTTTAGATACAATTTGAGAGCAAAGAAATTAAAGTGAGTCAGAAGTATTACATTTGGGTCATTTTCCAAAGATTTATTTTTGCTTGTCGTTATGGATCAAGAAGAAAAAAAATAATACAAGAAAATTGAAGCACAAAATGACAAAAGAAGAAGAAAATAGGAGTAGCCAAAACGCTAGCAATATGCGTTAAACGCATAGAGAGAGTTGCGTTTCATGCATCAACGCAGTGCTTGAAGATAAACGTGGAGAGCGCAGCACAAGAGATGAAACGCAACATGGAATAGAGAAAAACATAGCACAAGCACAAGGAAAGGCGTCGTTTTGAAGCCGTGCAGAGGAGCAAGATGCATCGTTTTGAAGGCAATATGCAACAAGCAAAGAAAGGAGCAGAAGCATAAAGAGAGCAATGTTTTAAGTGATGTAGACCCTTAATGGTCTTGTCACTGAACAGTAGACACTAAACAATAAAGCAGAGAAGAGGCTCAGCAACAAGGGGAGACACCACAGGGAACGACGATGCAGTAATAAATAAAATGTTGGAGAAAAATTAAAAGAGGAGTGCAACATGCAGGCATTTTGACGCAAAACGCAGACCAGTAGCAAGGTTTTAAGAGGAGCGAATTAAATTGTCAAAAAACAACAATGAATACATGGTGAGCAGCAACAGCAGCAGTAGCGAGTGACAATAAACCCATAAGGTTTATTCGTCCCATCCTTGAAACAGAGAGAGCACAAGCAACCACAGTGGAGATTAAGCTTGCAGCAGTGAGGAGAAACCAAAGGGATTCTTGGCTAAGGATTAAGACTAGAACTTCGAGAAAGACTCATGAAGAGCTAGACGTCCCGACACTGGTTCGGAGGTAAAATTGACGCCGACGACCCAGGTTAAGTATTTTTCTCATTATTTTGTTATTTCTTTCTCTCATTAGGAATTGATTGTGTTATCCGATTTTAATTGATTTAGGTTTTGTGTATGGATAATCATATTTTCATTATTATTCGGTTATTTGTGTATGAACCTATTAGGTATTGTGAATTGATGATTTTAATGCGTTCATTGAATTGTTAATTTCAAACCCATTGCTAGAATTTTGATATAATCCGTAATTGTTATATTGAAATTCGCGTGTAGCGACTAATGATTCGTAATCATTAGGAAAACTCCTCTTTTTCCTAAACACCAGTTAACTTCATTTCATAAACTTTACACACATTCTCTGTGGGATCGACCTAGACTCGCCACTGCTACAGTTGTAGTCTAGTTATTTTATTTTGACTAGAGTAATGACGCGCGATCCGTAGCTATCAAAAAACCTAGAACAAACTCTCTAGATTTAGTCAGATAGTCACATTACAAATAAGAAAAATAGATCAATTTACGTAACAACCACAAACTCTAGTCATTTAATCTATGTTATGTTATCCCTAACGACAACAGCATTATTTTCCACAAATGAATCCAAAACATAATATTGCGTATTGTATTTAAGATTCTACTAATGGGTTTACATAAAAAAAACAATCTAATGAACACGTTCAGATCATCTTTACATAAATACCAAAATCAATAGACATAGAATAATGTAAACAATCCCTAAAGAGATATTTATAATACACGATGAAGATATGCTTAAATATGACGTTCAATGTCGATTTCACCCTTGAATTGGAATAAGGAAGCTTAGCCCTCCATATGTCTCTAAAAAGTAAGTGTTCTACCTCTTCACGAAGTCCTAAAATGATTCATACCCCTCTAAGCCGCTCAAATGTCACTTTATATGAAAAACTAGGGTTATGGGAAGATGCACGATTGGATGCAAGATCATGCATTAATAAGTGTGCTTTAAGTTATATTTTTATTGTGTTTTCATGTGTTTTAAGTGCTTCTTTATATGTTTTAGTTCTAGTTTATTTGATCTTTAGCATCTTTTCTTATTTTTGAAGTTTTTGGTTATTTCTTTACATTATCTAGTGTTTGAGGATAGTTTTGGAGCCTATTTGTAGAATGGATTATTGCACCTTGTTAATGAATTGTACAGGTATTAGATTTGTAGCTGTGGATGTGGTACAGGTGATTTAATGGCACCACTGGGTAGGCTTAGATAATTCAAATGACAATTAAATCTAGCAGATAGGAAGGTGTGTGCGGAGCTTGCAGTTCAATTTTCAATTCAATCGGAGGTCTGGAGAAGAAGTTATGGCCAAAAGAGTGAAGAGTGTAGAATCCTGTCAAACAAGCATGATAGTGCAACTCCCAAATGACTTCCTCTCTGTCACAATCATGCTTGTGCATCATCATGTAACTACTAGATGACCTCCTCTCTGTCGCGATCGTGCTTGTGCATGATCATGCAAATACTAGATGACCTCCTCTCTGTCACGATCGTGCTTGTGTATGATCTTATAACTACTAGATAATCACCTCTCTGTCACAAGGGTGATAGGCAAAACTCGCCAAGATCAGGTTAAACCCTAGAAGCCTCCATCCATCAAATCACACACCCAAGACATTTGGAGGCTAGCCAAAGAAGGGAAACATAAAATCTACCTTGGAAAAGTGGCGACAACATCAGGATTCAGAATTTTTCCAGCTTTTTGGAGTAGAGAGAAGGAGTTCTGGACTTTACCCAGCTTTTATTCTTTTCTTTTTATGAATTTTAGTGTGAAAAACATGGATTTTATTGGATTGTTCATGATTATGAGTAGCTAAATACCTTGTAGGAGTTGTTCTTGAAGTATTTGTCAAACTCTTACTGTTTTGGATGCAATGAAAGATGTTTTGTGATATTTATTGTGCTTATACCATACAATAGACCGAGAGGGTGAGTGTGGGTATTTGAGTTGGGTAGTGTAACGAGAGTTAGCTCCCAGTGGACCTAATAAATATTCAGGATTTTCCAAATAGTTGAAGAGAGATCTTAGTTGTTTGCTTAAAATCACTTATAGGAGTGCTTAAAAACTTATTGAAGGATTAGGAGAAGTTAGTAAGTCTATACATAGCATAACTAATTCTAATCCATTCAATTAAGGTGAGCTAATTACGCCTTCAGAGAGGGTAATTGAACATTAGAAAATCTTGGGTGCATAATTAGATCAAAAACACAAAAGGAAAGGAAAATAGGGATAGAGTAACTCCTATTTTTAAACCTTGGCCATCAAATTACTACACTTTACCATTGAGTGGTATCTAACATCAATCTCTGTGGGACGATATCTGTTTTTAACTACAAGTAATGACCTATATACTTACAATTTTTGACGTAAAACTAATATTTTGGTTTGTGAATGAACATGCATCCAACCATGCAAACCCAAAAAAAAGGTTTCGTGAAGATCAACCATGTATATCAAAAATGTATCTTCCAAATGTATACATGGCTTTGTAAGTAGATACACGACTATGAATCTTCTATGTAATCTTGAAAACTTCATTTTATTGCATTTTCTTATCCCATCTTCACCCTAATCCATCTCTTTCTTGTTCCACAACAATTGACTTTGAATATCAAAAGGATGGTTCAAAGAATGTGCTTTTTAACTCACTTTAACTTTTGAACTTCCAAATTATACCTAAAACCACATATGAATCAAAATCAGTTTCTTAAGCATTTCATAGTATTAATCACTAAGTATTATGAAATAAATGTACAACTAATTAAGTTCATATCACCATATATGAAAATGAGATGGAATATTTAGAATGAGCTATTGGTAACCTTTTGTTCTTGTTTTGTTGAATCACTCTTGTAACTGAAAATTCTTGTAATTTTTTAATAACTTTGTTGTAGATAATAAATAATTCTCTTTTAATTCCAGAAAACCTATAATATGCTCTCTAGATTTAGTGTAACAATTTTATTACATAATAGGAAAACAAGTTAACATAAACAATAACCACATAAGCTCAGGTCATTTAACCTATTCTATAATATCCCTAATGATGCTAACCATTAGTTTACCACAAGTGACTTAGATGTATAATGATTACGTATTACAATTTAGACTATGGCAGTAAATCCATACATGAATAATCTAGTAGGACTATCTAAACTATTCATAAAATGAATAATCTAGTAGGACTATCTAAATTGTTCATACATAAATTGAAAACATTAAACATATAATAATATAATCAATCCCAAAAGAGAGTTAAGAACAACATCACTAGATTAATCAATTCCCAAATATGTTCATCGGCCTAGATATCCCCTTTGGACTTGAAATATGAAATTTAGCTCCTCATAACTCTTAAAAAGGCAAGAAAAGAGGCTTCCTTTGAGTCTTTAGTGTCTTTATGCCCTTTTTGGCCTCTTAAATACCCTTTTATAGTGTAAAATCAGGGTTGCATTCAAATATATAGGCATGTAATTGACCATGAATGTTAATTTGGTTGAAATTGCAAAGTTACATAGTCCCAGAGAGATATATGACAATGTAAGTCATCTATACAATTGTATGGGTCTCAATGTTGCTTGAAATAACATCATTGAGCTCGTACACACTCCCATATATGATCGTGTATGTCACAGTAACTCCAATTCACACATTATTTCCCATCATCACCTTAATTCATCTCCTTTTTTCTCCACAAAGTCAAATATGATTAAATATCGATAAAAAAACTCCAAGGATGCAAATTTAGCTCATAATTGTTCCTATTCCTCTAACTTGTACCTAAAACAAAATGTGAATCAAAATATGTATATTAAATGCAAGATAAAATTAATCACTAAGCATTAGGGAATAAATATATCAATAACCAATCACCTATCAATGTCTAGTGACCATGTATGCCACTGTAATCATGTAAAACATGCTAAAATAAAAAAAATATACACAAGCATGTACAAGTTTATGTATACAATCATCTATTCCTAAAAATTCCTTACAACTTAAAGATTTTCTTTCAAGGTCACAAGAGTCAACAACATATACCAAAAACACAAAAATTAGGCAGATTCAAATGAAGATGATCTATATCCTAACATAAAACACAATAAAAAAAATAAGAGATCCTAAAATAAAGCTTAAAAGTAACAAAATAATCAAATAAAAAAACTATTTTGATTCTTGAGTCTCCTCCCAAGCAGCACTTGTTTAATGTCTCTAGCTTAAAGTACCTATCATATTCAAGGCAACTTTGAGAGCTTAAGTTTGTTATTTCCTAGTAAGGATTCCTTAACCTCTAAATAAGCTACCTATTTTTTCCTACCACATTTTTCATCCTTTGTCCCTAACCCAGAGCAGTAGCTTTCCCTCACTAATGTCAATAATTTACATAATAGTGGCTAAAAAGGGTCGACCTAAAACTAGAGGCACCTCTATGTCTTGTTTTATGTCAAGAATCACAAATTCAACTGGGAAGATGAACGTATTAACCTTAACATGTATATCCTCCATAGTAGCTCTAGCATGCTTTATTGATCTATTTGTTAATTCTAAACTTACCTAGTAGCTTTTAGTTCACATAATTCCCATTTCCAAAATAAAGAATAAGACATTATATCAATACAAACCCTTAGGTTGGATAAAGCCTTTTCTATTTTTAATTTATCAATTTGATAATGGAAAGCAAAACTCCCTCGATTTTTAAACTATGCTAGTAGCTTGCTTTAAATAATCACTAAGCAACTTCCCCTTAACATCATGGTCGCTAATTCCTTAAATTTCATCTTATTTGCATGTAAATCCTTCAAAATTTTTAAATACTTCTCCATCTTTACAAGAACCTCAACAAAGATAAGATAATGTAAAGTTATTTAAATAGTTCAAAGAACTTTCCAAATCACTCATCCATTTGATCTTTTTTCACTTCAGTGGTATAGGAGATGGTGGGATACATTCCTTAACTTGCCATCACACATTCTTTAGGATTTGTCTCTATGGTACAAGGAAAAGTCCCTTGTGGTATTTTAAAAATCAACTTAGCAAGTTGGCCGATCTAAGTTTCCAAGTAACGTATAGAAGCCTTTGATTTCTCAACGAAGTCTCTATGGATTGAGATCTTGTTTTTGAATTTAAATGAAACCTAAATATGTTGTCCTCTAAGTTGGGCTTCTTTTCTTAAGGTGCATGCTGTTGGAATCCTGGTGGAGGGTTGTTCCTTGATTGGCTTTGCTTCCTTTATGTTGAACGCATATGTTTGTGTTCAACACAAAACACAAACGTATGCATTGCGTTGAACGCATATGCGTTCTTTCCCAATTATGACTGATGTGTCATTTTGCATTTTCTGATGCATGCTTCTTTATTTTCCATTTTCTTGCCTTTTATTATTATTTTTTCTCTTCCTCCATGAAGGCAAGTAGATATTAATCTTCAGAAAATGGCCTATATGTCGTGCTTTCGACTCACTTTAATTTATTTTCTTCCAAATAGTACCCAAAATCATATATGAATTAAAGTGAGTATCTTAAGCATTTTCGTATCACTAATCGCTAAATGTAAATAATTAAATATATCTATAATTAAACACCTATCATCCTTCAAGAAAAATTTGGATAATTCCTTCATCCTGGAACATGTGTATTACTCTTTTCATTATTTTAGGATCTAGGAGCATTCCCTATGTAGCCTACAAGCTCAGGCTATAATGCTTGAAAATTTTGAATTGGATGTCCTAGCGCACACATACTTGCTCTTTAGACTTATTTTTTGGGTGCTCATCCCTTTCTTAGTTTCATTCAAACTAAGGCTATTCTGTTTTCTGATGCCCTCTTATCTCCATCCTGTGATCATATTAGTAGTAGAATGTTTTTCTTCACTCTTTTTAGTAATGGTTTTCTTTAATCTTTGCCAACATATTTAGACTTTACCATTATTGATAACATGTCTAACCTTCACTTACATTCTAGCTAAAATACTCTAATTGCTTCAAGCTTCCCACCACTTTCTTCCTCTATCTTCTTCTGTCACAAGACTTGATAATCCATCTGTCACTCATGCCAATACCTCTAATTTCCCTCTAGATCACCTTAACATTTTAAGAATCTTTAACCACTCACTGAGCTAATTACAACTACAAAAAAAGGCAAGATTGAAAGAAGTTATCTTCAATGATGACAACATCTTCTTCTTTAAATTTGACTTAGAAGTTAATGCTTAACGTATCTTCTCCAATAGACCATGGCATTTGAATGGGAAGCCACTTTTTCTTCAATAATGGAGACTAAGTTTCTAACTTGAAAGATTGCAAAAGAAATAGGTCCTAATTTTGTAAATCTTCTGATAAGTATGAAATGAATCGTGTTTTAGGGTATAGTTTGATATGTGTTTATCTATTTATTCGATTGTTTAGTATTTATTTTTGGTAGAATTGTGTTAGTTTGTGAATTATTTGTATTTTAAGTGTTTTTATCAGTTAGTACAAACATTTGAGCTTAATTATTATCTATTTTCGGTACTTTGATATGTTTGTTAATGTTTCAGGGTCAACAGCGAAGAACAGAGAAGTTTCGGAGAGACTTGGACTGAAACAACAATAGGCAATGTTCGTAACAAAAGCAAGGGAGATAGCCCACAATCATGGCCTACATCAAGTAGATGCCCAAACACACAAAAAAGATGAGTTTTGAGAAATTTTTAGAACCTTTTGACCCTAGAAAATCCCTAGGATTGCCCATAACACATTAAGTGTATAAAGAATGAGAGAAAAGAGAGGAGTAGCTTCTTGCATCAACCACCATCACGAAACCCTAGAGAGAGTTCATTGAGATATTGAAAAAGAGACAATGGAAGAGAGAAGTGTAGAAGAAGTCTACACGAAGTACTTCCCTAAACAAGAGGTTTCTCGTCATTGCTACCTCCGTCATTCATTCGGATCTATTTTTCAGTGTATTTCCATTTTTATCTATGTATAGAATTGGAATAGTGAATGAGATAGGATTTATGAATATTAAGGATTATCTAAACTCACCTTCGAGTTATTTTATCTTTAATTCAATAAAAATCTAATTGTTTATGTGAATTGGATTAATTGTGATTGGTTTCTGCATTTTCATAAATTGGTAATAGATTGAGAGGGTGAACTGATAAAAAATAATTAAATTGGGCTAACGAGAGTTAGGTAATTTAACAAGAATGAGAAATCAATCAAATCGGTAATTATAAGATGAGAGATCTCATATAGGTTTCGGTAGTCTAGTGGAAAACTTCAGATCTAATTAGAGTTTGGATAAATAGTGAATTAAGAAATTGGAATTTTCCATAATATGATTAGGGTTTATAATTTAGGGCTTTTGGTTGTAACTCAAGAGAGAGTAATCAACCTTATGATAGTCCAGGAACTATAATCTGACATTTCATAATTAATTAGGTTAATGTTGAAAGTAGGTAAAAATTTCCCCTTTCTCTTAATTGGTAGTTCCTTACGTTGATTCTTGGTGTGTTCATTGCAATATGCTGATTTGTTAATATTTTGTGATCATTTCTTTAGTTGAATTGGTTGATTGAATTGATTGACTGAATTGTGTTATTGTTTTAGCCTAGTTATAGTTGAATTTCTGCAATTTGTTTCAACCTTAGACTTTAGGATTAGATTAACCCTCCTCATGGGATTGACACCATAGAAACTTCGTAAGTGACCCATATGCTTGAGGAATATCGAGGTTAAAATAATAAAACTTACGCATATCAAAAAATTGTGACCATCTTCGTAACACCCCACTGGAGTATTAGACCACAAAGTTCTTTAACTACTTCATTAGTTAAATTGGAAGGCCAAACTCTATGGATGAAACCATAATTAATATAAAAGAGACAAATAGGCCAGGATTTATGCACTAGAGGATGTCAAACAAACATTACTAGAATTGATTACTCTTGTGAGGCTTGTAACAACAATAGGATGGTTAAGATGTGGTGAATATCTCTTATCAATAGAGGCCTAATTTATCTCAATAAAGAAAAGTATGGGTTCTAATAGGTTAAATCTTTATAAGAAAAAAGGATTATTATAAGCTAGTGAATATGTCTGATAATTCTGAACCCAAAGATGTTGGTAGTTTACAAGCCCTTAGTTTTAGTGTTATCAAAGAATTATTTCAAGGTCTTTAGGAATTTGAACTATATGTTCCTAACTCTAATTACAATGAATCTAGGACTCTAATGGGATCACCAAAAGACCAACATTTCATGTGGCTCAAATTATGTTCATAATTAAATTGCCAAGTTAATGGAATCCACCTTGCAACTTTTGACAAATCATATTCTTCAAATTGATTAGAAGTTAAACTCTATAGGTAACCAATGAACATTAATTCTTATACATGGAGTTATAACACTAATATAGAAAGATTCTTTAGTTTTTTTAAAATCAAGTGACCATGGAATCTAGTAAAGAGTTTATAGTGACAAAAAGGAGGAAATTTAAAAGGAATATCAAGAGCGATTGCTTAAGCTCTCCAACCCCCTCCTGACATCTATATTCGTATAGAATGTCAAGATTTTAAATTACATTAAGAAATAACAAAATTTAAGAGATAACCTTACTATTACTAAACCAATACTAATTGACTTACTAGAAACCGAACTTAAGGATAACAACTATACTCAATTAAGCTTCCTTCAAAGGAATTAGAAAACTATCACCAATCATAATTCCCATTTTAATGGAAGAATAATTTTTTGACAAAAATAATTGGATATTTAACACTCTTGTTTAAATGACTAGATGATCAATCTATCATTCATCTTATTGAATAAAAGAATTAACTTCCAAGTCACCTTTTTTTACTCTCATAACCTAGTGTTTCAAATATTTTTTTTTTGACAAACTATTAGAAGTTTAACCTATTCTAACATCCCCTAAGTAATTCTTAGATATTTTAACAACAATTTTTTTACAATGAAGCTAAAGGTAATATGTATGTTAGGAATGATTTAAATGATTTGATGGACTGTGTCAGTCAATTATAAGTTGCAAATCTTAAAAATGGAAGGCTAATTCTATATGTAGAGCAAAAAATAATGAGTAAAATGGATCCTTTAGAAAAAGCTAGATAGGGCTCTAGTGAACAATAATTGGCTCACCACTTTCTAAGGTAACATAATTACATTTTAAAGTTCAATATTCTTAAACCATTCACCCTTTTTTTATATAAAATCTTACAATAAAGAGGTTGAGTAGTTTCCTTTTCAGATGAATGATTTTAATCCACTTTAAGGAATGTTTTAAGCATAATTTTATAGGTTTTAAGTCTTAAATATGTTGCAAAAAGCTAGAAATGGTTAACGAAGAGCTAAAGAAGTTGCACCTGAAGAAGTATGGGAATACATAACAAGTTATAGTTAAGACTAAAGACATCTTATTGGAGCCTCAACTTTCCCTTTATTAGGATCGCTTTAACTTCACCTTGTTGGAAGCTGAGAAAATTGCTCTCTCTAATTACATAAGGGCCCTAGGCACTAACTCTTCAATCATCAAGTAAATGTCAAAGATACAATGGCTATTAGAATATGAAAAAAAAAACACAACCTTTTCAACAAATTAGTTCTCTTTAAGAAAAAAATTAATAGAATTGCTTTATTTAAATTCTTTAGGATCTTTAGTGTAGTCTTATAAGGATTTACTAGCAGCTACCTTTGAATACTTATCCAATAATTTGGGAACTACATATCCTTTCTACTCATCACCTCAATTCACAAAACTAGTTATCTCTAGAGGTATTTCTATTTTTAATGCTCAAACTTTACTTCTTCCTTTTACTAAGGCTAATATGCAGAGGGCCTTCTTTGAGCTTAATCCAAATAAAGCTCTAGGACTAGATGGGCTCAATGAATACTTATTTTAGATTTCGTAGAGGTTTACTCAGAGTCTATTAATTGAAGTAGTTCTTGAATTCTTTAACAGAGGTGAACTACTTAAAAAGATTAATAAGACATTCATTTGTCTTGTCCCTAAATCTCCAAACCCAACCCTCTTATTTTAAAGAAATTAGGTCAATATCCTATTGTAATATAGTTTACAATAATATTTCCAAGCTTGTAGCATTGATAGGAGTGAAATGCATCATATTTTAGGGTATAGTTTGATATGTGTTTAGTCATTTATTCGATTGTTTAGTATGTGTTTAGGGTAGAATTGTGTTGGCTTGTGACTTGTTTGTGCTTTAAGTGTTTTATAGGTTAAAACAATCCTTTGAGCTTAAATATGATGTTTTAAGGTACCTTGATGTGTTTGGTAGTGTTTCAGGGTAATGATCGAAGAACGAAGGAGCTTCGAAGCAACTTGAGGCCAATTGCATGGCCTATAAACCACATTCGTGATAGAAAGGCATAATATAGTCCACGATCATGGCCTACATCAGGCAAATGTGCAGCCACTTCCAAACTTCAAATTTTGAGGGATTTTTTAGGCCTTGAACCCTTCAACCCTAAACACAAAAGATCATAAATATAACAACAAGAATAGAAAGAGAGAGCATTACATTCAGCCACTCTTGGAAACCTTAAAGAAAGAGAAAAAGAAGAGAGACAGATAGGAAAAACAAGGAAGAAGAAGTGGATCTTGACGCCGCTGCTGCCCAGATCAGGTGGTATCCCAATGCAGTTGCCTTTCTGATTTGTCCAACCTAAATTTTCTCTTCATTTCCTTTTTTATTTAAATGTATAAAGTTGAGATGGATTATATGGAAATGGATTTTAGGTTGTTTATTTTTTTTGTTCTGAACTCTCCTTCAGGATTTTACTTTGAGTTAATGTTGATTTAGTTATTTTTATGTTTATTGTTTTAGGTGTTGTGATTGATTAATGTAATTGCATGTTTCGATATGATTTAGTTATTTTTATGTTTATTGTTTTAGGTGTTGTGATTGATTAATGTAATTGCATGTTTCGATAACAAACCAAGAGGGTGAACTAAATAAAAGTAGATCAGATTAATGAGAGATACGCGATCTAATTGACCATTTAGTCAATCTAGTCAATAATTTCATAAAGAGAGATCTCGTGCGAGACCTAATTGTTTATGGAAAAGCATTGAACTAATTAGAATTGTGGGTAATTTATGAATTAAGAGATTGCAAGTTCCATAATTTGATTAGGGTTTACAATTTAAGGTTTAATGGTTATAACTCGGGAGAGAAAAATCAACCCTATGACCTTCTAGAACTGACATCTCGTAAACACATAAATGGCTAGATTAGTATTAATAATTGGAAAAATCGCCTCTCTCACAACTTGATTAACTCTCTTGATGGATTTACATTGTGACCTGTGTGACTATTCAGTTTAATTATGTTTTTTTGATATTCTTACTTTACAATTCTTGAACCAAATTCTCGTATTTACTTTTCGTGTTCACTTGTGAAGTTTTTATTTCTTTTGATTCTTTTCTTTGAACCTTATATGACTTACGATTAGGCTAGTACCCTCCTTGTGGGATTGACACCACTTGTACTACAATCGCAACCCATGTGCTTGTAGTTTGAGTGCTTATAAATTTTAAAGTTCAAACAACACGATCAAGCATTAAGGCTTAAAACTTTCCTTAGCTCAGTCATTCATCCATCTTAAGATTCTTTTCTAAGAGGATGAAAAATTGGTGATAATATTTTTCTTGCTCAAGTAGTCTTTAAGAATTATAATAAAATAATTCCTACAACAATTATTCCATTTAACTGAAGTCCCATAAGAGCTTTTACTCAATTAGTTGGCAATCACACACCCTGGAGGCATTTATCTCTCCAAATCAGTTCAATAATTAGATTGATTAATGTATTTATTCTATATAATATTACATCTTGGTTAATGAAGAACCAACTAAGATAGCTAAAAGAGTTGAGGATTTTAGACAAAGGGATCTTGTTTCCCCATACATATTTACCCTTTGTACAAAAGTTCTTAGCATACTGATTAGAAAAACCACTAGCATGGAAAGAACTTTTGGATACCATAATAAATATAAGTTATTAAAAATCCATTTTTTATCCTTTGTAAATTACTTGCTTCTCTTACGAGGAACTAACCTCAATTCCTTAACTTTAATGAACACTTTCAAAACTTTTAAGGATCTTTCATGTAATATCATGTCTCTTAAATTGTTGAAGGATCTAAATTGTTAGAATATTAAGTCACATAAGTGACATCATATAAAATGAATTTGGTAAATTTGTGATATTATTTTCTGATTGTATTCATATGCATAATATTAACATACACACATGAATTGTGATTTAGACAAATTGCACTCAATTGACATATTTTGGGGTATGAAACTAAAATGAAAGTGGCATGAATGTGTAATTCCAATGTCTTGTACTTTGGATTATTAATGATAAGAATTGATGGACTATAATTGGTAACTTGGAATTTGTTGTTATAATTGAAAAATTGATGAATTAAAAAGTACATTTAGTCTAGGTAAAATGCCAAGTGGCAAGACAAGTGGATATATGGAAAATTAGGATGACAAGGCTTATAAAATAAGACATTTGGCATAAATAATTGAGTGAATTTTTCATAAAAAGAGGACATATGGAAACTTAAGAAGAGGACACGTGTACCATTTAAGGGGAAGACATGTAGCTTGCTTCCTTGTAGGGCAAATGTCCTTAAATAAGGAGACATTAACTCAACTAATGATAAATTTATATGGCAAAGGCTTTCCTTAGATGTTTCTGCTGGAATTCATTCTTCCTTCTTCCTCACATTTCCAAAATACACTCATAATCCTATAGCTTTGAAATTCTACTTTACTTATGTTCATAGTCACTTCAAGATTTATATAAGATTATGCTCAAAGATAGCTATAATCTTCTATCATCTCCTTGCCTTTACTAGAACCAATCTACTTCCACTTTGTACTTAGATGATTTTGCATGCATGGAGAGTTGAATTAGCTTGATCTTTAAGCTAAAATTCGAGCTAGACAAGTAAGTAAAAGATTGATATTTATGGCATGTTATAATAGAAAATTTATGGTGATGAAATTGGCATGAATTGTATATGATATTGATGATGAATTGTGCTGGAAATTTTTGTATAAACTTGGATACTTTTCTATTGTGTTCTTAATGTATGAACAGTAGGTTATAGATTGTTTTGTGGATGAATTAGATTAGGATTTGAGGTATAATGAAGGTGAATTTATCTTAAAGAAAGGTGCTAATATAGTGATCTTGAAATGGCAACAGAACTAGGATATATGATTGAAAGTGAATGATAGTTTCTATTTAAATTTTGATGTGTGAAAGATAATGATTCGTGAGTTTTCTAATGAATGATTTTTTAATTGGTTTGGACATGAATTTGATAAGGGATTTAAGCAAGAATAAGGTAGAATTGTAGTTAAATTGATGGACTTTGGTGAAGGTGTGTTGGACAGAATATGAAGGAGTAAAAATTATAAGCAAAATGAAGGTGAGTGAACCTTCAATTCACTCATCCCACAATCGTGGGATTTATAAGGCTCCTTCCCACATTCGTGGGAAGTACTTTTGAAGGAGAAAATGTTAGTTTTGGGCAATTTTTGGACTATATCAGGTTAAGACACTTTATAATGGTGTAATTTGACTTTATTAGGGCTTAAAATGAACCTAGAAATTTGTTTGATTAAGTGATTTAAGTGTTTGATAAGTTGAAGTTGTTAATTGAGGTTATAAATTAAGGAATGGAATGATTGATATCAATGTATATGAATTTCAGAAGTATAAGTTGTTAATGGTATAAATATGTTTATGTGAATGCAAATGTGATTCAAAGGATATAAGAAATGAATAAGGTATGATTGAATGAGAATTGGGAAATTGTTTGAATATTTAATGCTTGGAAAGAATTGATGAATGTATGATTGATGAATTTAAGGTAATCAAACTTACCTAAAGTATAACCTAATTGCAAACAAGTTATGTACAAGCTATGATGAATGAATGAGCAAGATTTATGTAATAAAGTTACATACCCAGGATAGTCAATTGAGCATGCATAGAAACAAGATCTATATACCTGTGAATGATTAAGTAATCATATGATTGATCACTTAATGAATTGTGAACTATGTGTGTGTATTGCAAGAAGATAGATATACAAGTGATGGCCAACATCCAGTCATTCCTTGTTCACCAAGGCAATAGTTAATCTAGAGCATACTGTGAGTTGACCTAGATGATCCTCACTACAACTTAATTGTTTTTGTTTAAATTTCTGTTACTGAATTGCTACTTATATAATTGTGATATTCTAGACATTATTGGTCCGAGGAGCTTGATATTTGGGAATGTATTGGAAGTGCTTAATGATTGTATGTGAATGGGGAAATATGTACTTAACTAAATGTTGAATGCCGGACTTAGATTCGATGATTGTGATAACTGATTGTTTATATTGAAAGAAAGTGATCAATAGCATATTATATGAAATGTTGTACTCCATCACATGAATATGCATGATCAAATAAAGGAGTTGTCACTGGAGTGACCAACGAGAAAAAGCTTAAAGCTTAGAATACGCATAAAGAGCTACATGCTCAACATTTAATAAGCCCAGTATCTACAGCAGATACAGGACAGTTAAATAGGTGCTCACAACAAAATAAAAATAGAAATGAGTCTCATATGCATTTACGTCTATATCTTTACATGTGTTCATGAGATTGATTGCAAATAAATGTTGAATTATGTTGATATAATGATATGTAAAGCTTGTGTACATGTTGATGATATGAAGAATTGAGATAAATTATTGGATTGTTCTAAAATGCCTATATGAAGTCTTTGTATTCATAATATGCTTGTTGAAATATGATGAGTAATGGGATATATATGGGATTTGAATTTGAATGAGGTGTTATACTAATCGAACTGTGTTTCATATAAGAGATGTTTATGTTCTGTTTAAGTGAGCACATCGATGATTGTTCACTCACTTAGTTCACAAAACTTATCAAAATTTCAATGTTGATTTTCAGGTGTTGAGAAGACCTAGCTTCTCTAGCTAGTCTAGTTGAAGTAGCTTCTGCATTTGGACATGGGTCAGTGTCAGAATCAGTTGTAACTACAAATGTCTTAGTTATGTTGTATTAAGAATTGTTTCTCTCAACTACTGTATATTGTACAATTGAATTTTAGAAGTGAAATGACATTCGAGACTGTATATGTTCATTAATAAAATGGAACAAAATGATTGTGACTGAATATGATTGTGAATGAAATAATTCAAAATGAAGATTTGAAATGCTTTTGTTTTGAATATGCCCTTTTGTAGAGTATGTTCCCGAATATCCTTTGGTATATCGGTATATGCTCTATAGGAGTGGTATGTTATATTTCAAGACTTAAAAAGAACAAATATAAGAGTTATTTTATAATATCATCGAGAGAAACTCATCTAGCTATGTGGATCTCACATATTACATGTCTGAAAATCAAAGATATCAGCTTATCCTGTTTAAGAATAACATCTCTTATAAGAGACCAACTGTAAAGATTTCATGCCTTTGATTCAAAAATCAAAAAAAAATAAGTTTTTAGTGCAACAAGATTCCTTCTTATGTTAAGAGGATTTAATATATCAACTCTATACTTAATTGTATGGATGTGTATTGGACCTCATATACTTATCATCCAAAAAGGCTTGACCAAGCTTATAAAGAAGATTTTTAAATACTATTTATGGCTTCGTGAGGCAACAACCAAGTCAACAGCCAAATTAAGTAGAGTAAATTTTGCAGAATAAAGGAAGAATGTGTCTTAGGTATGTTTCTAATTAAAGAGAACATAGAGGCCCCTCAAGGATGGAAAACCTTTATAGGTCAAAAGGGTTCACACTATGGATTATACCACATATCCTAAAACTAAGATATTATGTCAAATTGCAATTCCAAAACAAACTAGGTAATGGAGAAAATAATAGCTTTGGCTTGACAATTAGAGTTACATTAGCCACATATATGACAACTATGCTTATTCCAACCTTAAGAACATCATTTATGAGAAGGATTTAGTCACATAGGTACTTAGTGGTAATATTCATCAACTTGGCTCTCCAATTTAATCTAATCTTCTAAACCCAACTTTAGGCTTTTCTCCACACATTAGTAGAGATGATGTTATATACTCGACAAAGCATTCTTTTGGAGAATTCTCTAATAAGACTTGTAAAAAATTAATAAGACCAAATTGGCCTAAGGTTCATTGGTTTAGTTTTGTATTGTTTAAATATGCTTCACCTAAGATGTCTTTTATCTATTTTAGGAAAACTTCCTACCTTTGATGTAATCTATCATTTATAAAACTTAGCTAACTACTGTCACCTATGTGGTTAAGAATTTGAATCTATTGCTCATCTCTTCTTTTAATGTACACTTTCATCTTGTTTATTGCTTAAGATAGCTTAAGATACAAAAGTTTACAATTGGGACTATCAGAACAAATATTTAGCTAGCATCACAAACTAAATGAGCAACAACATAAGAAGTAACAAAGTTGATAATGTGATAATGAGAATAGCTCTTGGTTTTTTATTTATTTATCTAATATGAAGGGAAAGGAATACAAGGATCTTTAGGGGTACTAATAGCTTTTCAACTCAAACACTTAAGGACAAAAAGGCTAGAATAAGAGAACTTATATTCTTACAACATATACATCTTGAATGCAGGAAATGCATAGCTAGCAACTGGGAGCTATAACACAAGTCCAATCTTAAGGAAGTAGAAATTCCTTAATAGGACTTAGCTAATTTAGAGCAATCACCTAAGGAATGTGTGCTAACATGGATCACAAGATTGATAGAGAATATATAAATGCATCTTACCTATTCAGTAATGTTGTATAGTGATAGTAAGTCATCTATACGCATTATTAGCAATCTAATATAACATGATTATATAAAACATGTAAGGACTATTTATAGTTTCGATGAAATAATAATTCTCACTTATTTTTCTATGTTAAGTAGTAGATGTAAGTATTTTCAATTAGTCAAAGAGAGTGAAGCTCTTGCTTCTCTTTAGAATTTTGCATGGTTTACATGCTACTTTCCTAAATTTTCTTCTTTTACTTCTTTATTATATCAACTTTACTCTATTGTTTCAATAGGGATTGTTTTTTTACTTTTTTTGTTAAACTTTATTCTTATTGAATCCAATGCATCTATCAATGCTTTGTGATAATTATTATGCTTATACATTGTAATAAATCAAGAGAGTGCATCAAGTCATATATGTTAAGCTGCACAATGAGAGTTGGGAGCTTAATAGACCTTAAATTATGAATTAATCATCCTTTGGATTTCTTCAAATCCAATTGAATATTTAGGAATAGTTTTCTGAATCAATAGGTTATAATTATATTATTATCAATTTCAGTTGAGATTGCTTGATTAAATCTTGAGATAGGGTAATTAAAACCTTAGGATATCTAGGATCGAGTTTTGATTAACTTTATTCTTATTAACAACTTAATTATTTAATTTTTTATTTTATTAGTTATTTCAAGTTTAGTAATTTATTTTAATTCAATCAATCTTTTATTACCTTAAACAAATTTTTATTCAAGTTGTTACATGTCTAATTAGTCCTTATGGGAACAATACGTTTTGTATTATAAGTTACAAGTTGTATATATGCGATATTGAAATCTTTCTATATCAAAATTATCAATAGCACTATCCCTTAGTACAAACCTATCTAAAGCTCCTAGATCCTCCTTGGATCTCTTGTGAAATCACCAAATCATAGGCTGAGTTTGTTACTAAGATCTCAGATAAAAGAATATAGAGTCAAGTTCCGTATGACTCCTCTTCTTCCCTTAAGTTATTTTATTACCCTCTCAAGATAGATAAAGGAGTATTAGCTCTAAGGCTCAACTCCACTATGGAGGCAGTTTAACACAAAGTCATTGTCTTCCTAAAATGGAATTTTAGTATTTAATTACATGATCTTAAGAAAAAATTTCCTTTAGATTAACATTGATTTGTGCTTAATTGATTATACATTTATTCCATAACACTTAGTGATTAATGAAATGAAATGCTTAGGACATTCACTTTAGTTCATATTTAGTTTTGGGTACAATTCGGAAGCAAAAGAGCTAAAGTTGAAAACACAATATTTGAGCCATCTTCTTAAGATTCACCTTTAGTTGTCTTCATGGAGCAAGAAAAAGAAAGATTAGAGAAAAAGGAGACAAGAAAGTGCCAAAAGGAATGAAGAATAACATAATTCATAGCTTAAGAAACATATCACAGCCATGAAAAATAAGTCATGGCCGTTATAGTGTTGTCACACCCATGACATGTTGCCTTATTTTTCATGGTCGTGATAGTGTTGTCACGCCTATGACATGCTGCCAGCTCACTTAAAACCTCTACTTTTTGGTATAAGAATATTTTTTATGGAAGAAACATTATGAAAGGTTAGAGGAAATGATTTAGGGGTTTTGGGAGAATGAAGAGGGGTAGAACTTGCATACTTTGGAGACCCATGGATAGATAGGCTTCCTGGCATAGGTTCGGAGGTGATATTGATGCTGAAGAAACTGGTTAAGCATTTCTCTCATTATTCTTTCTATTAGGGATTGATTATGTTGTCCTATATTTAATGTTTGGGTGTTGTGTAAAAATAATTGAACACTCTATTTGATTGTTTTTATGTAAGAACCCATTGCTAGAATCTTCAATATAATCTGTAATTGTTATGTTGAGATTCATTTGTGGCAACTAATGATTGGTAATCATTAATGATAACATAACCTGAGTTAAATGAGCCAAGCTTGTATGGTTGTTACCTTGATTAATGTATTTTCCAAACTCATAATGCAACTATCCAATTAAATCCAGAGAGCTTGTTCAAGGTTGTTTGATAGCTAGGATTAATTAATGAGCTCGTCTTAATTAAACACAACTTAAGAGAAAATTGGGGTTAATAAGTATGAAAACAACAATTCAATGAAGTATGTTTAATTATATGTAGGTCGAGATTGAATCAATGATCGAGTCCCTAAAGAATTCATCACTTTTATCATTTTTAGAATTTTTTTAATTGTTTCCATTAGTTTAATTTCATTTTATTTTCTTATTTGAAAACAGACAAGCCCCCAAAACCTAAACACCAATTATTTTCATAACAAAAGCTAACTGAATACTTTCTATGGGATCGACCTAGACTCACCACTGCTATAATTTTAGATCTAGTTATTTTAAGTAGTATTACGATCCGCTAAGTCAAGCATCTATAATATTCCTCTTTAATATTGGACTACCAAGGGGAAAAGTTATTTTCCAAGTCTTATGGGTAAACCATTATGCCTTGATTAAGTCACTATAAGTATGAGAAAAGTTAGCTATGCTAGGGTTTGTTAAATAATATATTTACGCAGGTGCTCCCTAAAAATATCCCTCTGATGAGATTAAATAAAAATTATAGTTCATTTGTTGATGTTATCTCATTAACCTACCTATAAAGACCTTAAATGAACCAACTTTGAGATTTTAGAAGACTAAATATGGTATATCCCTTAATGGTGAATATAAAGAACTAATATAAGGAGATATAGAGAAGATGGAAAACAATATGGAGCATACTATAGTGGAATCCAATAAGGAAAATAAAGATGAGGTTGAAGACACAATTACTAAAGTTAGCCTAAAGGACCCTTCCTTTTTACTTTATAAGGATGCAAATCTTAACAATTAAGAAAGATTGCAACAACTAAACCTAATTTATATCTTGACATGGAGATTGATACTACTGGTAATGGAATTCTTGATTTTATTGGTTTCAAAAAGGTCTCTAAAAGGGAATCAAATTGGAAGAATAAAACATTATTAGCTCTTTCTTAATGTCCATGTTATCATTGAATATGATAAGGCTTAATAGCCCTATATAGCGACATAATTTACTTGATATCTTCTTAGTACCAACCTGTACATAATTGTTTTATTAGAAACTAAGTTAGTGGATAATAAATGTAGAATCTCAGTTTTTTAATGAATCATTGGCAGATTGTTATCAGTCATAATTTTCACCATTGTGGCAAAATTATTACAGATAAAATAAAGGTACTATATTCTAACATCATTAATTAATTAATACACTTATCTATCATCATGAAGCAGGAGGATTGTAAGTTTTAGGTTTCTTTTTATTTTGATAAATCAGTAGAATATATAAAAGAGAAAAAATATGTACAAGAAGTTCACTAAACTAGTGCAAGTAGGGACTATATCTCAAGCAAAAGCTATGCTCCACCTAATTAAACAAGGACCACTAGGCTTAGGATACATGCAGCAGTTCAAGGAACTAAACCTCCACTAGTACCCTAAGCACCAAACACTATCAGCTAACAAGGAACCCAAAAAACCAGAAACTTTCTCAACTAGCAAAAACAAAACAAGCCTCATAGGCATCAGACAACGAAAATACAGAAACAAACTAACTCAACAGTTGCCTTAGGCTAGGAGGCAGCAAGGAACTTGGAAGAGCTGTCTGGAATACCTCATCGGAGAGGTTGCAGTGGGAGTGGCAGTGTGGAAAATGTCCAACCTCAGTCGTGATGCTGCTATAGAACGAAAGGAAATTGGAGAGCCAACTTAGGGAGTTGGATCGCCAACTAACTCTTAGTCAAAACTTCAGCTAGGCCATGCTCGCTGATGAACAAGGGGTAATCGAATACAACAACCTACACAAAGTTAGTGAAAATATAATGGAAATTAACTCCGCTCAGTGTTTGAGCTGAGAAGTTCCCTAACATGGGAGATAACTCCAAGTGACACACTCGCCACATCCTTAGCTTCATCTTTGAAGGTCCTTGCATTGTGTTCTCCCCATATAAAGTAGACAGTGGTGGAGAGTAGGATACGGAACAGATTTGTACCTGGAACCAGATTATGTGAGGCATTAGGAACCCATGAAAGGATAGCGGAAAGGGTGGGCTGAATAAGGAAGGGCACATTAAAATGTGAGAGGCAACGGTCCCAAACAACTTTTGAGAAAGGGCAGACAAAAAATAGGTGCTCATTGGTTTCATTTGCTAAAACACACAAGGAATAGTGGTTAGGAGTGTGAAGGAAAGGCATTTTATCTCGAGTTGGCAACTTGTGAAGGAAGGCGAGCCATAAGATAAAAGAGCACCTAGGTCTACTATGTTTAGACCATACTAGCTTGTGCCAAGGGACTTCCTATAATGGGGGTCGCAAGACTTTATAGGTTGAACCATTGGTATACTTTTTGGTGGGGCTAGTGATCCATTCTAGTAAATCAGGTTGGGAGCTGTTAGGAAGGTACCGAGGTGATTCAAGGGTCCTGAGAAGGTCTATTGATACCTCTTGCCATCTCCAGTCATCGTTTAAGATTACCTCAGAAACTCTTGTTGTCATTGGTATCTCTGAGCTATTGATCTCTCGCGGAGTAGAAAAATTCTTCAGGATTCCTCAAAGGTGCCATGGATCCTGCCAAAACAAGGTAGATGTACCATCTCCGATCCTAAATCTGAATTGATGCCTCAACTTATCCCTCACAGACAAGATCTTTCTCCAACTCCAAGAACTGTTATAAGTCGGTTGAGCACTCCAGAAGTTCTTCCTTTTCAATATAATAGAATGCACCCATTTAACCCATAGCGCTTCCTTATCATTAAACAAAACCCAGATCTGTTTGCCTAACAGAACTTGATTCCAAATAGACAGATGTTTGACTCCTAGGCCCCCCTCCTTCTCAGGTCTACAAATGTCACTCCATTTGATCTTCGAATGATAAGATGACTCTACCTTCCCAGCCCACAGAAAATGCTTAAGTTTGGATTCTATAGCCTTAAGAATTGAAGTGGGAAGAGCGAAGTGGGTGGACCAATAGACTTGAAAGGAAGAGAGGATAGAAATAACCAATTGGATTCTCCCAGCATAAGAGAGGCTTTTATGGGTCCATCTATTGATTCGAGTATCAATCCTATCTAAGAGAGAGAGGCAATATCTCCTAGACAGACGACCTATAATGAGACGAATCCCTAAGTACCGAATAGGTAGGGATCCTTGCTGAAGACCAGAGACCAATCTCATCCTATAATGCAAGTAACTGACTTCTGGAGAAAGAAAAAACTGACTCTTGGAGGTATTGATTTCCAAGCCTGAAAACATTGAGAAGGTACATAATGAATCAAGCAAGGTCTGAGCAGATAACAAATCCCCATGACAAAATAGTAAGAGATCATCAGCAAAAAGAAGATGATTGAGTTTCAGACCCTGACATCGCCAATGGTATTTAAACAAGGGATTAGCCTCAGTGGTAACTCTCAAATGCTTAGAGAAGACTTCCATACAAAGAATGAAGAGGTAAGGTGATAACGAGTCTCTCTATCTTAAGCCAAACTGACCTCTAAAAAATCTAGTAGGGGATCCATTAACCAAAATGGAATAGGAAAGAGTAGTGATGCATTCTTTAACCCACCTAATGAACCTTAGTGGGAGACCTACAGCTTCTAGAGTGTTGAGAAGGAAATCCCAATGGATAGAGTCATAAGCTTTTTGTAGATTCACTTTAAAAACACAACGCTTCCGATTGTTAAAAATGTGATTGTTCTTAAAGATCTATTGAGTTAACAGGATATTATCCCTTATTCTACAATTTTTGAGAAAGGCACTCTAATTTGGATTGACTAAGAGAGGGAGGAGACCTCTGAGTCGATTTGCTAAAATTTTAGCAATCACCTTATAGAGCATATTACAGCACGATATAGGCCGAGAGTCTAATACTATGGAGGGTTGGGCACGTTTAGGAATGAGAGAGATGAAAGTGGAGTTAAGCTCTTTGAGGAGTTTACCCTAAAGGAAAAATTTTTGGATAGCTTCAGTAACTTCACCCCCAATAATAGGCCAGGCCTGTTGGAAGAAATACTCATTAAAGCCATCCAGACCCGGGGCCTTATTGGGAGTAATAGAGTGAAAGGCCTCTCTAATTGCTAGGGGAGAAACCTCCGCTATAACAGCATGAAGAAGAGAGTCAGGTAAGGGGTTGGGAAAAAGATGAGCTACAAAATCTTTGGACGAATGAAGAGACTTGACAGCACCTAAAGAACCTTTAAAGTAGTCAAGGAACCGGGCTTGAATTTTTGGAAGCCCCATTATCCTATCCCCACTGCCCACTTCAAGTGAGAATATAGAATTTCGGTTGCGGTTTGCAAGGAGAGAATTATGAAAGAATTTAGTGTTTCAGTCCCCTTCTCTAAGCCAATTAATCCTAGAAGCCTGTTTGTAGAAGGATTCCTGATCCTCCAAAGCTCGATACAAAGCACTGATAGCATCAGATTCTTGAGCCAACAGAGCAGGAGATCTAGGAAAGGCTCTCAATGGATCCTAGATGAGATTAAGATTGGCATGACAAGTTTCCACTCTATCATTAAGATCCCCAATTTGACCATAATTCATGACCTTGAGAGCTTGCTTAACTAATTTCAGCTTGGAAACTACCTTATACATAGGAGTACCATCAACTGGGGAAGACCAAGCATCCTCTACTATTTGTAGGAAATTGGAGTAAGAAGCTAAGAAGTTTGAGAACCTAAGAGGAGCATGCCTCTTCGTAGGTGCAACAACTGACTTGACCACTAACAGGGAATGATCATAGATATGGGGGTTGTGGATGACACAATGAGAAGTGGGGAACCAAAGACTCCAAGCCGAGTTGATAAGGGTCCTGTTTTTAATAGAGAGGTATATAATTATTTGAGCATCCAAATGAAGTGTTGAACCCCATTTTCGAAGTCCAACATTCGGAATCGAAAGACATGGAGGACTCATCACCCAACTTAGAGGTCAAAACAATTGGGAAAGTTCCAATTGGAAGTTCAGATCGGTTACTTCGGTACACTTATTCCTCATGGTCTTAAGCTTCTAAAGCCTCCAAAATCATCCGTTCAAGCTTAGTGGTTTAAAGACACACCTCAAATATTTTTGGGCTGGTCTTGTCCATAACAGTCTACTGTGCATCACTTTCATCTATTTTTCTATTGTCTGCTTTCTTCCGTCTGCTTTTCTATCGTCTGCTTTTTTCGTCTATTTTTCTATTGTCTACTTTCTTCCCTCTGTTTTTCTATCGTCTGCTTTCTTCCGTCTGCTTTTCTATCGTCTACTTTCTTCCGTCTGCTTTTCTTCGTCTGCTTTCTTCCGTCTGCTTTTCTATCGTTTGCTTTCTTCCATCTGCTTTTCTATCATCTGCTTTTTTCCGTCTGCTTTTCTTCGTCTGCTTTCTTCCGTCTACTTTTCTATCATCTGCTTTCTTCCGTCTGCTTTTCTATCGTCTTCTTTCTTCCGTCTGCTTTTCTATTGTCTGCTTTCTTCCGTCTGCTTTTCTATCGTCTGCTTTTCTTCGTCTGCTTTCTTCCGTCTGCTTTTCTTCGTCTGCTTTCTTCCGTCTGCTTTTCTATCATCTGCTTTCTTCCATCTGCTTTTCTATCGTCTGCTTTTTTCCGTCTGCTTTTCTTCGTCTGCTTTGTTCCGTCGGCTTTTCTTTTGTCTACTTTCTTACAAGAATCATAACTCTTGACTCCGATATCCAAAATTTTCATACTATATACCGTTGGAAAGATAAAGGAAAGCTCTACAAATTTCTAGAAGAAATCAAAAACAATTTCGGTCTCTAAAAGGGGTCAAAATTCATGACAAAGTGACTATTCGTTAATTTCACCCAAAACAACATCAGAACTTTAATTAATCATAACTTCTAGCCCCGATATCAAAAAATTTCATACTTCATGACATTAGAAAGATGGAAACATAAACTACAACTTTCATTAAGGCCACCTTTGTTAATTCTATCTAGATCCGTATAGTTTTGCCATTGAAGTTTCTGAACACTATTCCTATACTTAGGATGGCTTATCAACACATCAACTTCACCTATCCACCACTACTACATACTCTTCGATACTATTAAGCTCCACCTCCACCAATTCATCTCAAACACAATTCTAACTCCAACAT
>JAOSBK010000006.1:16155942-16185361 GCA_027568895.1 Erythroxylum shatona
TCACTTATCTATGGGAGACACGTTGATTTCAAATCATTGAAGGAAAATCAGATGGACATTGAACTAGAGATTGAAGCGGTTGGCTGGAAGAACTTCTTCAAGGTTCGTGAAAAGGACTATTTGAATGAAATATATGAGTTTTGGAAGAATGCCAAGTTGGTAGACGATACCTTAGTATCAATGGTAGATGGTTTGTCGGTTGTCATGATGCAAGATACTATCGAGAGGGTCAGTGATTGTCCTAGTATTGGAGTAAAGCTGTTTAACAATACAAGATGGATTACTCAAGGACATGTAGATTGAATGCACATTAATTGACAACTTTATGGAAGTAGTGATCCTAAAGTTAAAAAGGCAGTAACCCTTGTTCCGAAGGCTAGGGTTCTATGTTCACTGCTTCTTCATTGTGTTCTACCAAGATTAGGCTCAAAGGGTCTTGTGACAATGAATGATGAACATTGTTTGTATCACTACTAAATCATCAACCCAATAATCTTCCATACTTGATTCTGAAATACATGATGAAGTCAAAGGGAGATTCTAGCTCTTTACCGTATGGAATGCTATTGATAAGAATTTTTAGAGAATCTGGAATCCTTCTCGATAGAGGTAACAGGGTAAAGATGGAAGTGAAGAGTATTATTAATGCCACAACTATTCACAGAAAGGGGATAAAGTTTGATGAAAAGGCAGATATAGGTCCTACACCCAAAACAAGGTATGAGGGGGAGCTTATAGTAAGACGGGGTAGAAGTGAATGTGGTACATCTGCAAGAAAAATAAAACCTCGATCAATAAGAAAAACATTTGAAGAAGAAAAGACTGAGAAATCGTTTGATGCACTAATAAAACCTAAGATGATTCTATAGAAAGAGAAAAGTCGAGTTCAACAATTATCGCAACAAGTGTCATTGAAGAGAAAGGTAGAGACACTTCAATCAAACAAATCCAAATAGTCAAGAAGGTCACCAAGACTATTAACCTTACAACAATAAGAACAGAAGAAGAGGAAATCTCTAATTCTTGATGGAGATTCTAAAAAGGAAGAGAAAAGATAGCAACATACCAGATCAATTGTCTCTATTTTGCAAAGCCAATCAACAAAATCATCTGAAGGGACAGAAATTAAAAGGAAGTTGGTATTTGACAGGAAGAAGCCTCAACAACAAGTTTCTTCTAAACCGGTAGAAAAACAAAAGAAGGTGAAGCCCAGTCAGAAGAAGATTTCTTCATCTGATGTTCAATAGAAGGCAAAAACTGTTGAACACCAATTGGAACCTTACAATTCTTTTTAACCAATCAACAAAAAGGATTTAAGAATGAAGATTGTAAAAGAATCAGTACCTATTTGAAGCAGAAGCTCAATTATTATCAGAGAAACTTCGAAAAAATCAGTAAAGATACTAGTCAAACTGATCCCGATTAATGATTAGACAATACATCTTCTAAGTCATAAAGAAAGACGAATATATGGTAATCTGCGAGATGAGAAGGTAGAACCATATCCATTGAAGATTTCAAAGGATCGGTATACAATCTATCTAATTACGAGCAAAACATTAATAAAAATTGTGCCAGACATACAACCAAGATGCTCAACCCTTGTGAGAAATAAAGAAAAAGGGAAAAAGAAGATGTTTCCTGAGGTAAATAAAGATGATCTTACAGAAGAGCAGATTCAAGTAGCTGTGAAGAACATAGATGATGCATGCAATGTAGCTCAACCTGGAGGTATCTATGTTTCACACCACATTTCAAACACATCAGGAAGTAAATTTGGAGTTTTAATTACAAATGAAAACTTCATAGTAGTTGGGAAAGTGCAAGAAGGACAATACAGAAGTATCATGGTTGAAGGTTTCAATTTCAATTTAGAAACCTTTGTGCATTTGGTCATGCATTTCAGACCTTTAAGTTTCATACCTTCAGTCAATGTTGTGTTACATCTTCTTGGACAACTAATTCTAAAACTACCTAGACCTGATGATCTTGATCTCCTAAAAAGAAAACAATCCTTCAGTCTACCCTCTATCAAAATTATAGAGTTAGATGTTTTACCTTCAGAACCATCTGCTATTGAAAATCTTCATCCACTTAGTGAAATACACCAAGATCCTACTGTTAATCCAGAATTCTTGAAGCATTTCATAAATTGGATGGAAGTAAGTCACAGCCAGATGGAAGCTCAGAAAGTATTAGCAAAAGAAATTGAGAAAGTTCATTCTAAGGTGGATGAACTCGCTGACTCAATAGGTGATCTTCATAAGGAAGTAGCACTATTATAGGTTACTATTGAACAAGACCTCAAGATGATCCGCACTGACATGCAACATATGTTCTCTGAAGTTTTGAAGTGTCTAAAATGAGATTTTTTTGGAGATACAGAGGAGAACAAGAAGAATAGATAGAAAGCATTATATATGTCTAGTATGCAATTCTTTTCTTATATTTTTTCTTTGGTTTATTATTCGTCTAAAAACTATTCGTCTATAAAGTTCATTTTACCTTCTAAAATTATGATTATTTGTTATCATCAAAAAAGGGGGAGATTGTTAAGTCAAGAGGATTTCACTTCTATTAATTTTGATAACAATCAAATAATAATAATCTTAGAAATGTATGAACTATTTTGATGAGTTTGTTAAGTGTGCAGATAAATGCAAGTAACACATAAGGCAACATAAGACAAAGCGCGGTAGCATGAGATGAAGTTGTAACATGAGACAAAGTCACAATATAAGACGAAGTCACAACATGAGACGAAGTCGCAATATAAGATGAAGTCACAATTTAAGACGAAGTCGCGACATAAGACGAAGCAAAGTGTAAGATGAAGCGAAGCATAAGACGAAGCAACGCTATATAAGACGAAGCGAAGCATATGATGAAGCAATGCTATATAAGATGAAGCACAACATAAGACAAAAAGGAATAACATATGAAATATAGTAACAAAAGAAGAGTTATTCCAGACAATACAAAAGGAAGATATGATAGAACATAAGTCAGTTAATTAGTTGGAGTTAGTTACAGGACTCAACTAATAACAGTTTCTAGAAGATTTAAGAAGCGGTTATCAAGAAGACGGTTGGAGACTTAGGCTATAAATATTAGTTCGAGTTGAAAACTACACATACACACATACGAATACATATAGAGAAACAGATAGAGAATTACTCATGAATGTTTTTGATATTAGCAAAAATTTCATATTCAGAGTGAAAAAGAAGTGAGCAAACACATCTGTAACGTGAAAGCTCAAAAATGCTTTTCTAGAGAGAGAGAGAAAGGAAGGCTTGAGCTTGGAGAGGCTAATACAACTCATAAAGCATACTTTATGAGAGAGACCTGAAGAGGGCCTATGCGTGAAAAAATACTTGTAAAGTTGAAAGAGTATAGTGAAATCTCATAAATACTTTAGGGACTGGATGTAACCCAAGGTTTGGGGTGAACTAGTATAAAGTCGCAGTGTCTATTCTCTAACCGTTATCTTTAATTTTATTGTGTTAAACGAGTAGATAATATTACTTACACTTGCATTGCTTATCAACTTTAGCAAAGTGTTTAGGGATCATTTGAATTTTGTAAAGAAATTCAAGAAGTCTCAAAAGATTGATATTTTTGAAAAGATTACACAATTCAACCCCCCTTCATATGTAGTTTACATATTATATTAGATTTCTATATTAACAAGTGATTTACTTCAACAAGGAATGTTATCCTTTCATCTAGGAAAAATTTAAATAGAATGAATTTCCATTTGTAAGCTCCTATTTTAAGAAATTCCAAAGGAGGATAAATAATTATGTGCTCAAAATATTCACAAGGGGCAAATGTTTAGCTTTATTTTAGGTCCAAAGTCTCTAACAACTTAAACCTAATATTTCCTAATAAGGTGCTCAAAGTTGTCAGTATACTGAAAGAAGCTGGAGGCAAGAGTGGGGGGCCAG
The DNA here is from genome assembly GCA_027568895.1 of Erythroxylum shatona. Classification (NCBI taxonomy): domain Eukaryota; kingdom Viridiplantae; phylum Streptophyta; class Magnoliopsida; order Malpighiales; family Erythroxylaceae; genus Erythroxylum; species Erythroxylum shatona. The sequence goes on from JAOSBK010000006.1 coordinate 16,159,893, forward strand.
GTTAGAGGAAGAAAGGTTTGGTTACAACAATGAAGACTTTGAGTATAAACGTGGGAAAATTTCGGCATCCATAAGGAAATGATAAGGACTGATGGACAAAGTAGAAGTCTTATGCTTAAAAGCTGAGGTAAAGCAACTCAGGAGATACGAAGTGAATGAAGGTCAGAGAGAAGTTGTTGCATAAAAAACATACATTGTGGAAGGTGACACAGGGATGAATGAAGAAGAGTTGAAGGAATAGACAACATTGAGGAACAATAGGTAAGTAGGGATAAAGGAGGATAACAGTAGTTGGAGCAAGATAATTTGAGAGTCAAGGAAAAGCAAACTAAGAAAGAGAAAATTGACTGTGAGAAGGACTACAAGTTAGTTCAAATTAGCAGCCATGGTGGTTGAAGCAAAGGTTAATGATATTTTAGAGCTACTAGATGATAAGAGTACCTTATGGTTGAGGTGATTACATAGTTCTTTCCTAAAAAACAAAATTATTTGGGCAATCTCTAGGAAAGCCTTCTATTCTTGCTTCCTATCTTAATGATTTAAGCTAAGCAAAATGGTAGAACTAAACACTACAAGTAGTGTTTAGGACGGGAAAGATGCATATTTATGATAATTAGATAGGGTATGTACCTCTCACTCATCACCAGGATGCAGTGGTGACATTGTGAATTTTTCCTAATCTAGCTAGAGTTTGCTCCTTCATAGCTGGTAGACAATGGATTGAGTTCTGTTCTAAACTTGGCCATTTAGTTCCAAATAACTCTCTTAATCTAGCTCTTCAAGATTGCTACTTCTTACATAACTTACCTGTAAACTAGCTTTTAAACAAATTCTATAGAGATATGATTCAAAAAAAGGGACATAGTGTAGGATGTCACAAGATTGTTTATAACAAATTCCTTATGCTAGTACTTCCTTTCACTTTGTTTGTATCTCTTTACATTTATGTATTCCAAAATATAAACTAATTTGTTTTTGAAAATATGAACCCTAATAGAGAGTCTCTATGTAGCTAAAGGAATGACATTCTTCTCTCTGGAATATCCATCTTTCCCTATATGAACTCTACTGATACTCATGTGCTGAAACCCTCAGCATTTTGTCTTCCTCTCTGGTTACTGAACTCAACTTGTCCTCTCTTTGTCTTCTTTCCTTTCTTTGTGATTTCTCCTTTGATGCCCTAAATCTGCTTTAACCTAAAACTGCTTTAATTACTCACCTTCCTATTACCTTTCTTAGTCCTGGTACCATTTTCTCAATTTCAACTTCTTACTACTCTTGTTAGAATCTACTTCATGTGTGCACTATTCTTTCATCTTCATCTATACCTACTTTCTTTATTTGTTGTGTCTTGATTTTATCTAATGGACAATGGACACTTCAAATTGTTTCTCTCATCTTAGTTCTACAAAAACACCAAATGCTTCCTTTCAACATACTTTCCAGGCTTTAACCTAACCACCTCTTGATATTGTCAGTTCCGTAAGCATCAAGAAAGCTTAGGTGCAAATGGCTAGTGACAATATTCCTGATGCTGGGTTGAGCTACTTTCCTTTAAGTAGAATTGAAGAACAACAAATGATCTCTACTCTATTAGAAGTGATAACAAAAAGTGTACAGAAATAGTTGCGAAACTAATTAGTTTTTTCCTTCATAAGTGGGTGGCATTTTCAGTGGTGAAGCAATGGGCACTTACCAATTGGAAGCAATATGGTTTGATGGACATCTTGGTTAATAATGATGGTACATTCTTCTTTAAATTCTTAAGAAAGGAAGCTAAAAACAATGAACTCAAAACAAGTCCTTAGCATGTCCAAACAAACCACTTCTTATGTAGATATGGAAACTAAGACTTAAAATTAAAGAAATCAAGTAGGAGATTATACCTATATAGATTAGCATTCACGAAGTCCTTTTGAAGTATTGGACAACCAATGGTTTAAGTTACCAATGGCTTAAGTTATCTTGAAAGCTGCATTGGTAAACCTATTTGCATAGATCAAGTAATAATTGAGATCTCCATAATCAATTTTCTGAGGTTCTAGGTTTTGGTAAGCTTAATGACTCACTTACCTTATGTGATTCCCATTCTAAGGATGAATGAATAACTTGAAGTCATAGAGGATAGTTTGAGAGTAAGTTATGAATGGAAGCCTAATACTGAGAACTATAAAATGCAATGGATTCCTAAATACAGAAAGTTCAAAACAAGATTGTATAGAGATATGAAGGAGTTAGATGTGACAAAAGTCCTTGACCATTCCAATAAAATAAACCTTGAAGTAGATAAAACTCAAGAGATTTCTATAGAAGATGAAGAGGGAGATTGCTTAATAATTTAGAAATAAACAATGGAGCAAGAAACTTAATCAGTTAGACATAAATAAAGAAAATTGGACCACTTCAAGGCTGGAAAAGCATGAGAAACACATTGTTAGCAAGGAAATAGAAAAATGTGTGATAAAAGCATCCCTGAGAAAGAGTTTGAAATTGTATTGAGAAGGAAATTGACTGTGAAGAAGAAACCACCTACTCAAAAAAACAAAACATGAAGATAGCTTGTTGGAACATTAAAGGAGCAAATGTTCATGCTAAGAAACTACTTATCAAATATTTTATTATTGAGAATAAACTTGATATTATGGTTTTTTTGGAATCTAAAATCAAAGTAGAGAATTATGATCTTTTGAAAATGCTTAGAAGCAATTGGAGAGAAGTTACAAACTATGATTAGTGCCTTAATGGTAAAACTCTTGTTTACTATAATAGGAACTCCATTGAAAGTTTTTGATGTTGTATCACAGATCACATAATACACGTTGATGTCTTTTGTAAAACCATAAGGGCAAATTCCTTGATTTCTTTCATATATGCTCATAACAATGTTTGTTACAGAAGTTAGCTTTGGGATGTGATTAGGAAACTCTCCAACAATGCTCATACAATAAGGTTACTTACATGAGATTTCAATTCCATCGTAATTCCAGAAGAAGTGGAAGGATTTTATGACACTAAGACTCCTTATTTGGATTTAAGACAGTGTCTATAAGATTTTAAAGTTTTTAGTGTGGCGTTTAAAGGACATTTGTTCAAATAGAGTAGTAACAAGCAGTAGGATGATAATCTCATCAGGAAAAAAATAGATGGAAGTTTAGAGAGTCTAGAGTGGCTCCCGCAATTCCCAAACAACTACACGATGTTTCCTAAAGCTACAACTTTGTGGAGAGCCATTAGAGACATATTACCCACCACTGAAAGATTAAGTTTAACAACTCGACAAACTGGTGCAATCTCTGTAAATGCCAAACAGAAAATACCTCATATTTATTCTTCAAATGCAACTTCATTAAAGAAAGGGGCATAGAAATTAGTTCTTCAACAAATTAACTGGAGTTTGAATTTATAGGATATTAGCAAAGACATCAAATGGTGTTTTTACATTGATCTTTCTTACTTGGTGTTATACATATAGGATGAGCAAATTTTTGGAAACAAAGAATGAAGTTTTTACCATTTCACAAAGGACCTGGCTAACGTCATTGGATCGACACCTTTTGTAGCCAGCTATCCTTAGCTCCAAAATGTATTGATATATGGGGTGCTAAATGCTTTGTTTTGTAACAATGTTAAATATCATAGTACTTTATGTTTGATTATGGGAGTCTCAGTTTAAGAGTTATTTGTAATCTCAACTAGATTTGCTTTTATTGGCGTAATTCAATTTCATTTTTCCCGAATAATGAAAGACATAAAGTCAACCCTGAATGTATTGGGAGTATTTCTCAACTGCTTTTGGTCTACATTTTCATTAAATAAATAAACACACACAACGCGGAAAACGGGGTAGATTAGATACCCGGACCTATGCAATTTACCATCCCATCAATAAAATCCTTTCAATTATCTTTTCATACAGGCAAGGGAATATACGTAAACACGCGTAGTTTTGTTTGAGTATGTCTTTTTGTTTGTGGAAGGTAAAATAAATATTTGATTTTGGTTTTGTTACGTCCCAACTTCCGTTGTGTTTGTTGGGCGCTCCCTTTCTCTTCTGGTTTGTTAGTTTGACTCCACTTGAAGCAAAACCCACTCTTCCTTAATACACGTACTCATATTTTTCTTTTTCTTCATGGGCTCTTTTCATTCAGTTTCTTCTTGTCTTCTTCATTATTGTTTTCTCAATAAACAGTTTTGATTGTACTTTTTTTGAGGGGTGGACTTAGTGGTGCCTTTGATATGGTTGCTTGTGGTAATCTTGGAGCTTTGTGCTCCCACAACAGGAGAGGGAAAGAGTTGGGGTTGTTGTTCTCCACTGTTTTCTTGCTCTGGTTTGGGTCTTTCGTTCTTCCCCCAGTGGTCGGGCTTAGACCGCTTAGAGAGCGGAATCGGTCATGGGGTGATGAGGTTAGTATGAATTTTGTGGTCGATTCTGAATGAACTAAGTATTGTCACTTCGATTGTTTAGATGTATTGCGCATTATGTAATTTGAAATTCTTTTTGGGTTTTTATCAGCTGTCTTTATACTGGTAATACCAATTTAGAGATCAGTATTGTTTCTTAACCGAAACTTTGACGGGATTCGACTTTTTTTTTCTTTTTTTGGTAAGAAAAGCGAAGATTATACATACACTTGGATTCAAGTTGATCTTTGTCAATTATAGGCTTTGACTTTTGTTATTTGAGAAACTGGAAAAACGAAACAAAGCTCAACTTTTGGTAATGAGAATATAGATGATGCCATGTTAAGTTGCTGACATATCAGAGCACCATGCATTGATCATTAAAGAAGCTTCAAAGTCTAAAGTGGATAATTGAAAATTGAAAACTGAAGTTGTGTGTGAAGCTTTTATCACTCAATATCTTTGTAGTTAATACTTGCAAGTGTTGCTTATGAACTGCACGGAACTCATTCTGAATACGGTTATAAAAGGTGAAAAAGAATAAGAAATATCCATCATCTCTCTCCAATATAGTGCTAGTCATTAGGAAAACAAGTTGTTCAAGAATGATATTTGTATTTGGCAATTATACTTGGTGTAATGATCAGTCAATAATTCTCTCAATCTCTTAGCTGGAGTACTTGTTATATCTTCAAACGCGAAGTTTCACTATTGTAAGGATGAGGGTATATTTATACTTGGTGCCTAAGATTTAGTAGCATAATTTCAAAAGTGATGTGATCACCCCTAACTATTTTGTTATGGTATTGCCTCTTGCAGTGGCTGTTTGTTCACAAGGAGGAAAATGATGTGGGTGCATTTTCTCCATGGAACATAACAGGAACTTACCGAGGTTTGTGGCCTACGATCATGTATTAATAGTCTGCATGGCTTTTGTATAGAAGTAAATAGTTGTAACTACCACCATACTTATTTCCTCTGATGCATGTATCTTCTTTGAACTGTTGTGTCTTCCTTCGATGTATAATATTTATCCTCATTTTAAAATATTCAATAATTTAAGAGTTGTGCTTTTAAATACAATTATCCAACTACATAACTTGAGAGGATATAACTAGGAGAAAAAGAATCGTTTATGAGCAGTTTTTTTTTTCAGAGTTTTAACATCTCCAAATTTCATGTTGTGATCATCTTGCAATCCAAAGAAACCTTTTTCTTTATTTATATAATTTTAATCATAGATTGGCTTGGCCAATAACTTAGTTAATATCATGGACATGTTATGCTTCTACTTCATCTTAGTTCCTTTCGTTCCAAAAGCTACAGAGTCCTCAAGTTGCAATTTGTTTTGTTAAAATCTATCCATACACTAGAGTGGTAGAAATGGAGTTGTGATGATTTCTTATATATTGCTTACCATGTCAAAAGTTTTGTTATCAAATATCTTAAGATGATTGAAGCCATATTTTATTTGCAATCTTAATCTAGTTTGGCCCATGTCTGAGCTCTATTTGGGTTGGAGATGTATATGATTGGATGTTTTCGCATTACGTACCCTTTCTTGTCTCTATAAGTTCAAGTTAACATTGAGATATTCAAGATATGGATCTTATAGTGAGGATGCTTAGGCAAGGATATGAAATTTGGGGTATTGCTCCAGCTGATTGCTTGTTGTTAGTTCTTTTGTTGTTTCAACTTAATATATAATCTTATGAAGAAACTTCAAATCGTACTTGCTACATTTCTGTTGGATGCTTTATAGTTTTAGTTTTCAGTTTTACCAATATGTTCAATGGTGTTTCATCTTCCATTCACATCCCTTAACACATTTTTAGACACATGATTTGCAGGAACTTGGAAGTTTCTAGACTCTACAAATAGCTCTTCCAGGTTTCCAAATTCTAGGAAGGCTAGTGGTGATTCTGTTATTGAGTTAATGAGCACACCAACAAAAATAACTGGTGTGCATTATGTCCAGGTGACTTCTTTTCTTTAATCTGTATTAAGTATTTTGTTTAAAAGAATCACTTAATCAGAATTTAGTTTCATTATCATTTTATACAATTAGTGTTTGTAGCAATCAGCTATTTGTTGAATACAAGCCACCTTTATTGAATAGTGATAGTTGCTGATAAATAAAAGAAGACAACTGACTGTGCTGGAAAATAAAAATATTTTTATTGATGATAAGAGTGCAAGAATATTAACACAATTATAATCAATAAGCTAGTCCGTATTGAGTGGACAAAACTCCCCAGTACAAATTAATTCTCAAAATCAATCACACCCATTAAAAGACCCATTATAGACCAATTATCTCCCAAATAACCAAAGCGTATTATCTGCAAAACACAAAAGAAACTAATTACTAACAATTAGGGAAAACATGGTAAAAGTGGATATGTATTATGTTATTCGTGAGAATCCATGACTTATCCAACAATTTCCACGTCTTCTTCAACAACTTCCATATGGGGCTTGACCTATTCAACCTTAACTCCATTAACTTCTCCACGTTTCTTTCTCCTAAAATAGGTCCGCAAAGGCAGGATCCTATCAATACAACCCCCTAAAAACTCACTTTGTCCCTTAAGGTGAAAAGAGGGAAATTGGCCAGCTAACAAATCATAGTCCTCTCATGTTGCCTCTTCAATTGGACAAGCACTGGACTAAAAGTTCAAGAGAAGGCCCACCTGAATGAGAAACCCAACGATGTGAAAGAACCTGAATTGGTGATAAGGTGAGTTCCCAATCATTGATGATGGGCAAATCAGCTGGAGGAATAGAAGGGACTGTCCATGAGCAGGTTGCAATAATGAAACATGGAAGATGAGATGAATTTTGGAAGTATTTGGCAAAGCTAATTCATAAGTTACTGGACCTACGAGATGAATATGTTACGGTCCTGAGTCTGGGATCGCGTCACCGGATGATTAATCGAAGATTCTTCTCCCAACAAACGGTTTTTACCCTTGTTCTTCCTCCTAGATGTACCTATAGTAAGTAATCCAACATAGCTCGTCGAAGGGAGCTGCAACCTTGAAACTCGTTAAGAGAGAGAGTTTAAGATCTTGTGATTTCTAATAAATTTTGCTTGTTTTCTTTATTGATGAATAACTCCCTGTTATAGGGAAATCTCCTCACAATCAAGAAGAATAATAAAACTAGAATTCCTAGATAAACAAACTCCCACTGCCAACTAGAAATCCTTAATAGACTCCCTTTCCTAATAAACTCCTACTGCCAACTAGAATTCCTAACTAAGCAAGGATTCATAATCCTTAATAGACTCCCTTTCCTAATGAAACTCCTACTGTTAAAAAAATAAGGAAGTAACAGAAAATAACTGGAAATAACAAAAATCAGACCACCTAGGATTCCTTATTTCACACACGACATCAGTATCTTAGGCAGTAAACTTTCTGCTTCGTTCATATTTTTGTCCCATGAATGCATCCGTAACATTACTTCCCTCCTCCATAAAAAGCTTGTCCTCAAGCTTGAAGTCTAGAAATGCCATTTTGAAATCCGAGACATCTTCCCAAGTAGCATCCTCTGTCGCACCTCCATTCCTCTATACTAAAATTTCCCAATGACCTCTATTCAACCAAGACCGCAAATGGGCCATAGGATTGATCACAACTCGACCTTCTTTAAGCGAGGGTAGCACTAGTGGCTCCCCAAGTAACTCACCCTTGAAAGGCTTCAACAAAGATACGTGAAAAACATTATGCAGTTTGCAGACCAAGGGAAGCTCTAGTTGGTATGCTACAATACCAATGTGTTTTGCCACCCGGAAAGGTCCATAGAACTTGGGTGCAAGTATGTGTTTTGCCACCCGGAAAGGTCCATAGAACTTGGGTGCAAGTTTATGTGTAATGTGGCCGGCAATTGTCTTTTGATGATAAGGATGTAAACGCAACCTGTTAGGAACCTCTAGCTTAATAGGCTAGAGGTTAGTTTTTTATTGATAGTAATCAATGTTCTACACTGATATTACAAGGTGAATCCGTAGATCACCTCCTATACCAAGAGCTAGTAATGCTCCTCAGGGAGAATGGTGATTCTCTCTGTCTATAATCTTACTCTTTTCTTCTGCCTACCTACTCTCTTCTCTCTCCCCCTTACATAATATTCCCCTCCCCAGGAACATTCGGTTCCCTAACTACTTTGCCACCTCAGCCTAACTAACTGCCCTCCTGCCCACTGTTGTTTCTTCTACAATAAATCTCTCTCTCTCTCTCCCGAAGAGTCCTAACACAACCACACATAGGTACCAAGAGAGAATGCCACATCATGATGTCCTTTGTCATAGACGTTTTTCATTCGTTGCTGTGCTTGCTGGAGTTTGGTACAAATTGCAACTAAAGCTTTATCGTGATCAAGAAGTGCTTGATCCACCACATCTACTCGAGAAGTTCTTGCAACATAAGATGTCAAACTCGGAGGCTCCCTGCCATATACTACGTGAAATGGAGACGTTTTAAGGGTTGTGTGGAAGGACATATTGTAACAAAATTTAGCCCAAGGAATCCATTCTACCCACTTCTTAGGTCGATCTCCAGCAAGGCAACGCAAGTACATTTCATGGTTTGATTAACCACCTCGGTTTGCCCATTAGATTGTGGGTGATATGCAGAGTAGAAATTAAGATTAGTTCCGCATAAACGAAACAACTCCTTCCAAAAGGTACTTGTGAAAAGGGTATCTCGATAACTAACAATAGATTCAGGAATGCCATGTAGTCGTACAATATTTTCAAGGAATACCCGTGCAACAGTGCAAGCATTGTACGGATGTGCCAATGGAATAAAGTGAGCATATTTTGAGAATCAATCAACCACCACTAATAATACAGTTTTACCCAACGATTTTGGTAATCCATCAATAAAATCCATTGATATATCCGACCAAACCTGGTGAGGTAATTGTAACAATTGAAGTAATCCAGCTGGACTCAAATGTTCAGCTTTATTTCGTTGACAAACTACACATGCTGCGACGTATTCCTTGATGATGTTCTTCATGCCCGATCATTAAAAATCCTTGCGAATTCGCTGTAACGTCTTCTCAACTCCTCCATGAGTATTATCATGGTTTCCTGGCAATATAGCACTGATCAAGGAAGAGGTTGGTAATAGGTAAATGTGATCTCAAAAGAATACCATTCCATCACGCAAGGACCAACCCGGTTCTAATGTTCCTTGCTCAATTCTTGATTTAATTTCCAGTAAAGTGGCTGAATCTTGAATCTCTGCTCGAATCTCATCGAACAAGACAACCTGTGGTTGAGATATTGGGTACAACAACCCACAATCTTTTTCATGTCGTGACAAAGAGTCTGCTACAATGTTCAGCCGACTGGCCTTATATTCCACTTGAAAATTGAATCCCATTAACTTGCTAAGCCAGTGTTGTTGGGGGGATGTGGGCAACCGTTGTTCAAGTAAATACTTGAGACTATAGTGATCTGTTCGAACGATAAAAGAACACCCCCAAAGGTATGGTCTCCAATGTTGGACTGCCTTCACTAACCCGATTAATTCTCGCTCATACGTTGCAAGTTTAAGATGACGATTTGCTAAAGAAGGCGATGGGATGTCCCTTTTGTTGCAGGACAGCTCCTATACCTACACCAGACGCGTCACATCCAACTACAAACTCTTCCTCAAAATTAGGTAAACTCAACACTGGGGCAGCTATTAAGGCTTTCTTTAACGCGACAAAGGAGGTTCTAGCCGCATCATTCCATTGAAAAGCTTGTTTCTTTAGCATGTTTGTCAAGGGGGCCACAATTTGACCATAATCCTTAATGAATTTTCGGTAATATCCTGTCAAACCCAAGAATCCACGCAAGGCTTTGATAGTTTGAGGTTGAGGCCAATTAGCAACTGCTTGAATTTTACTTGCATCGGTGGAAACACCTCCTGCTAATACCACATGGCCTAAATAGGATGTTAGAAATTCAAAGATTTAGTTTGATTTCATTTTCCTAATTTCTAGTTGTTTCTATAAAGGATCTGAATCCCTAAATTAGGGGTTAAGGATCCTTAGAAATAAGGTAGCATATATTAGTAAATAAGGTAGCATATATTTAGTTACTATATTTAGATTATTTCTGTTTGTATTAGGGTACAAATTACCCTATAAATTCGATGTATTTTATCATAGATAAGTGCGAATGAAATAAAAGTTTCTTCCTCAAAAACCTACATAAAACAAATGAAATCTAAAGAGAAGTGTGATGATTGAAAAAAGCCCAAGCCTGATGCCAAATCAGTGGTAGAAAAAAGAGGAGAATATAATTTTGCTCCTCCGTAAATTAGAAAGTAAAACTGCAGATATTAAACATAAAACAGATGAAATCTAATGAGATGAGTGACGATTGGAAAGAGTTAAGTATGACGGAAAAATCAGTGGTAGAAGTAGAACGAACAAGAGAATATATCTTTAGACCTCAATAAATTAGAAAAACAGATAGAGAAAGTGCAAGAACATTTACCTGACAACTACAGATATCAAAAAGACCATCATCAACCAGGACTTCGTCCAAATGAACCTATGTATCAGCATCAAACAAATGGTTAGATGCTTCAATAGCTGTAATTTCCAAATTAGATGAGGAATCAAATAAAGACGCTATTTGGTTTCTTTTTAAAATGTATATCCAACTAAAAAGTTAAATCTGTTGTGCTTAAAAGGATGAAAGTTTTACTAGCTCACAAGGAAATGCCTCATAACAATTCCCACAGATGAGGCGTGCTGGAAATGTCAATTTTTTACGTCGCTGATAATGATCTGCATCACCATTGTAAAGTGTACGACAATCTTCTATCTGTTAAAATCATTGAACACCACAATATCTTGTCAGTTTTCCATGCAGTTAATTTGGTGGTAACAATGACTCACTTCTCATATTAGTTTACCCTTTCAAACTATTTGTGTGTCAATTACTCCATATCATTAAGAAGAACAAAGAGTAGCCACAAGGGCGTGCAACACAAGGAATCCATTTTTTTTCTGAAAGTTAAAAGAGTATCATTGAAATGCTCCAAGAGCAACAAGTTTTAGAAGAATAAGTAATACAAAGGAGAAAACTGAGTTCTCATTAGTACAAAACCACAACGGTAGCATAAACAGTTCAAGTCTCCACTTGAGGATCATTTCATAACTCATTGTGCCTGTGAAGTTTATGACGATTGTTACAGCTCAGATCTTATGCATTAATTTTTGAGCGGTGATGTCCACATTAATTTACTCACTTCTAAACAATCCTTTGCTGTTTCTATAGAAACTTAGCCACTTATTTAAAAACCCTTCCGAATAATCCTAAGAGCAAAATGGATAGTCACAACTGCTTAAAACACTAGAAATCATTTTTTGATTAGTTGATACCAAAGTTACTAATAAGAGAGCAGATTTACCGAGCCTTCAGCGATATCAACACCAACATAATATCCAATTCTCGCTTTATCCCATTTGATAAGATCCCCGCCCTAGAAACAAAAGCAGCATACCAGTTATTCTTCAAAGGGGTGTAAGTATCTACCAGGCAGCTGAAAAAAGGATTTAATGGGAGTTATACCTTCCCACAACCAAGATCAAGAACGACATCCCCCTGACGTGCATAAGGTTGAACTAGCACACTCTTTATCTGCAAAATCACATACTTTCATTGATTGGATAATACAAGCATATTATCAAACAACAATATGTGCATCAACTACAAAGAATAGTCAGTCTGGGTACCCAATTGTTTAATTTCTTCAAATGGATAATTGGACTAGCTTCTCGTTCTTCCAAAGTTTGATTTGTCCTTGCGCTGTAATGATCAGCCACTCTCTGAACAAAATCTTCAGAAAAAGGTGCATCACCTGTGAAGAAATAGCTGAAGTCTAATGTCTGAATAATGCAACCAAGTAGTGCAAGGAAATGGGACTTAGAACTAGCTGCGAAAAGTTTCCCATCACGCCTTGACGTCATAAAAGGCTAAACAACTTTAAATACTCTCTGATGTTCTGCTCAGATAATTGTACAATGATATCGCAACATAATCAAAATTTCAATTTTACCTCTGCCCAATTTAACTCGGGAAAAGGTAAAGCTTGTGGATCATAAACCTCAAGTCCTAAGGAAAAGTAATTGACCTTGTAACCAATGTATACCTGTTTCACACACAGCAAAAAAACAAAGTAATAGACCATTATAGAAAATCAAATATTAAATTAAACAATTTTCCTTTTTTCTTATGAGAATCTAATACGAAGACAGTAAATATATGAGCTTATTGCTTAAAGGAATCAATTAATAATCTCAAAAGTTAAGTAGAGATAATCAATGAATTTATCCATCCAACCTTCGGGGGTGTATTTGAATCTGGATTTAAGGGGACCATCACTAGCAGAATGTGGAGAAGAATTTGGGTATCCGCGTTTCATTTTCAATATTCCAATAGTCACTAAATCCTGACCGTCTGAAAACCGTTGCTTCCTTACAGCCTCCCACCAACAGTAGCCCGTGAAGAGTAAGAAACAAAGCTCAAACCAGAAATCACTTAGGGGGTATTTGGAAAGGAGTGAATTGAATTCAATTCAGCTGTTTGGAAACACAAAAATGGGATGAATTTAATTCATGCATGTAATTGAAACCCATCTCTTTTATAAATTGAATTCACTCCTCCAAGCATAGGAATTCAATTACATTGACGCGGGGAAGACACATTTGAACAAAAAAACTGTTGTTTGCTGTGAGTTTATAACCAGACATTCATCAAAGTTTATATATTTATTGTGGGTTTTTATTGAGTATAATTCTTTGCCCTGTATTTTTTATCAAAAATCACTCTGTGCCATTCAAAGGTAGCGTCTTGCTCTTTTGCTTTTTCATTTTTTGGACTATTTCACTTTTCACTCTCTTATGCTTCACTTGATTGGATTCCAAAGATTATTAATTAAAATATTATTAATAATTAATTAACTATAATATAATTAATTAAAATATTATAATTAATTAATTAATTAATTAGAATATAATTAATTAATCAATATATTGTAGTTGATTAATTACAATATAAGTAATTAAAATATGGTTAATTAATTAATTAAAATATAATAAATTTTTATTTCCCAATATTTTTTACAAATCAACTACTGTTAATGATAATAGTAATCATTTCTTCCTCTTAATCAACTATCATAATTATAATAATAATATTCATTCTCATTTCTCACTATATTCATTCTCATTTCAAACAGTGTAATTGAATTCATTTCTAATATTACTGAGTTTGTTCCAAACAGTATAAATTGAATTCAATTCAATCTCATTAATGTAATTGAATCTGATTCGTTAATGAATTCAATTCAAAGGTTTCCAAACAGCCTATTACTCCCTAATCGTCTGGAGAAAGTGTTGATGAAAACGTCGAGCCCTAATTCGGAAACTTCTGGGAGTTCTTTAGTGGGGGGAGTTTTAGGGTAACTAACAATTTGTTTTGGGAAATTGTTTTACTTGAGGCTGTTTGCTACACGTGGATCATATGCTTCTAGATATCGTTTGGCTTGCTTTTCTTGTTATCCTTATAAAAAGAGTAGCATATTGACACCGGGACGTGATCCTCTGGCCCGTGAACACTGTCTCAATCCTGTCCCAACTCATTTCAGCCATCCATTTATGTGAGGGCCAAAGGATTTGAGGGGATTGACACCAGTCAAATGCACCGTAAATATAACGTCCTATATTATTATATAATTTTAATGTATAAATATATTTTGGATAATTTTAAAATTTGCAATCAAATTATAAATATTTAAATTTTGAAATGTATATTTTATTTAAAAAGTTAAATTTTATTATATTAAAAATATATAAGTTAGAATATTAGAAATTAACAAGTAAAATTAGTTAGTAAAAATTTGAGATGAAAATCAAAAATTAAGAAAATGTATAGTGTAATGTATTTGTTATAAATGTATAAAATATATAAACTAAATTAAAAAAAACTCATACAAAATAAGTTAAAAAATAAATATTTTGTAATTTAAAATTTTGTGATAAAATTATTAATATTTAAAATTTGAAATGTATAATAAGAACAAATATGATAGAATTATTAAAAATATATAAATTTGAATACTAAAAATGAACTAGTAAAATTTGTTAGTAAAAAATTGGAATAAAAAAAAGAGAAAATGAAATATGATAATTCACACTATACTATTATTAAAAATATATAAGTTAGAATGTTAAAAATGGATTAGTAAAATTAATTATGTGACTAAAAAAATGTAAAATATTTTATTATGAACTAAATATTGCAGTTAATTAACGTTAAAAAAATCACATGTTATATTAATATAGTATAATTTAAAATGTTGTGATAAAATTATAAATATTAAATGTAGGTAAATACAAATATTATAATATATAAGTAAAAAAATTAATATTATTAGTTACAGGTGTAACTAGTCACTGAAACAAAAGTTAATTATATATAATTATTTCAGTTAATTAAGATAGTGAAAAAGGTCCTAACATGATATTATTTTATGTATAAATGAATATTGTGTAATTTAAAACTTTGCGATAAAATTATAAATATTAAAATTTTTAAGTGTATATTAACAAAAGAATTATGATAGAAATATTAAAAATATATAAATTAGAATATTAAAAATGAATTACTAAAATTATGTTGTAAAATTTTAGAATGAAAAAACAAAAATATGTAAGAAATGTAAAGTGTAATATATTTGTTATATATGGATAAAATATAGAAAGTAATACAAATATAAAAAATCTAATTAAAAAGAAAAAAAGTATATCATCATTCAATTATTAATTTTGTAATCGATTGAATAATTTAGTTATGATTAAATAGGTAAATATTTGGAATGAAAAAATAAAATAATTTAGGAAATATATACTGTGATATATTTTTTATAAATAGTTCAAATTTACTGCTTGGTTATTAAATTAATATAATTCACAAAACAATCATCGAAGCCTACACCTTCATTGTTATTATATATATATAAGTAGAATAGCTTCAGAGTCACGCATGTGACTTAATAGTAGTATCACTATATAATATGAGAGATTAAAGAAGAAAAAATATCTGCGAATAAAAAAAAGAGAGGTCGATGGATCATTTGAACGGTGGGATGGAATTTCGTGTTCGTGCACCCTGTTTGTCCTTAGTATTATATACTTAATAATTATTATATTAAATCTTTATCCATTACTAATTCATTTGAATTTTTTCAAAAAAAAAAAAGAAAACACAATACCAACAGTATAAACAAAATATTATATGCTGAAAACAAGTACAGCAATCTAGGAATAGCATAGAACCATCCTATTCTAACAGGATGATTAACACTTAAGTATTGGAATTTGACAGACACCGGTTGAAAGAACTAATCAACGAATTCCCCTAAACAGTAAAACAAAAGGGCGTGCAAACTCATCATGGGCAATCAAAAACACTGACCAAAAGCATCAACAAAAAGGACATTGATCCATCCCTCCATAAGACTCAAAACCAAAAGGATAACTCAGAATATAAACAAAAGAAAAGCACACAAAAAGTACTTGGCAGCTAAGCTAACACAATTGAAAATATGAATGAAAAAATATTTGTGGCAACCAAAGCTCATATCAAGAAAATAGCATATCAAAGTAGGATAACAGCCGTAGGAAATAGAGAAAGGGACTCGTGTACCTGTGTTGCGGTTGAGAAGCAAACAATCCGAAGAAGTAGAAAAGAGTGAAAAACTGAAGGTGAGATGAGTAGCTAGGACAGGGGACGAGAGAAATGGTGACTGCAAATGCAAATTCAGATTTGTGAAAGACCCGGAGAATCGGCTAAATTTTCCAAACAACATAATTTCAGTTTTCTTAATTGACGGTTGACTTTTGTGGAAGATCAAAAGTTCTCGATAGCCCTTCATCTTCATAAACCACACTCGATAGGTGGAGAAATGGATCACCAATGATCTTCACAGCTGCAGCTTCCATTTCGGAACAGATGGAATCGATTGGCATCTCTTACCAATATTTCTCTTTGAACAATGTTTGATATGTGTTTGGTCCAAGTGTGACAATCAACACAAACACGAAGATTTTTCATAACTTTCAATGGAGTCCCTGGCTCTGTATTTAGCAATCCAAATGCTATAGCAATCCTTTCACTGTGCCCAAAAAGCAAGTCTCTCTTTTCTTCATCCTCAACATCATGCAGATCATATTGCAACTCAGAAATATACCCTTTTTCGGTCATCAAACGAGCGAGTGTCCCCAGTAACTGATTAACCTTTTCATGTTGTTCAAATAACTTATCCCTGCTTCCAAAAGTATACAGTCTGTTTCTTAGTTCTATCCAGCTGCATCCAGGATCTTTTTTTAGTCCTCTATCTTGTATTAACGTCCGAATAATTGTGGCCTGCTCCCATTTCCCTAAAGCTGCATAAACATTTGACGCTAAAACATAATATCCAGTATTTTCTGTACCTAACTGAATGATATTTTGAGCAGCACGTTCTGCAATCTTCAGATCATCAGTTCCTCGACAAGCACTAAGTAAAGTTCCCCATATACTTGCATCAGGCTTCAAAGGCATCGAACTGATAAACTCCTCTGCTTTGGATAATAGCTTTGATCTGGACAGAAGATCAACTATGGAAGCATAGTGTTCGAGCCTTGGCTTCATGTTGCGATTCTTTTCTAGCTGAGCAAAGCAAGCCAGACCCTCTTCCACTAAACCAGAATGGCTACAAGCATAGATGAGAGAAACAAAGGCAACATGATCTGGAACGATACCAACTGCTTCCATTTCATGAAAAGCTCTAATAGCTTTCTTTCCCTCACCATACATCCCATATGCAGATATCAGTGAAGTCCATGTCACCACATCTTTTGATTTCATTCGATTAAACACTAATGTAGATTTCATTAAATCACCACATTTAGAGTACATTTCAATCAATGCATTTCCAATAGTGACACTACTTTCAAATCCTAATTTAAGAATGCAAGCATGAATCTCTTTCCCCAGCCGCTTTGCTGCCAGTAAACCACACATATGCAAGATGCATAACATTGTAGTCTTATCTGGCATCAACTCCTCGGTCCTCATCCTGTTAATCATTCTAAATCCCAGAATACAATCTTCACCTCGGATGCATGCAGCAATTATAGTATTCCACATTACTACATCACGAACTTTCGTATTCTCAAAAACTATTAGTACGCAATCCAATTTCCCACATTTACCATACATATTAACTAAGGCATTAGCAACTATCAAATATGAATCAACACCTAGTTTAGTAATCTCGCAGTGTACTTGATTGCCAAAGTTAGTATCTGCTAACTGAGAACATGTTGACAGCTGTGTCACATATGTGACATAATCAGGTTTCAAGCCAATCTTCATCATCTTAAATAGCCTCACCCCTTCACCATAGCCACCGTTTAGGATGTACCCATTGATTAATGAATTCCAGGATACAGTGTCGCAAATTCTCATTGTGTCAAAGACTTCTTTTGCAGCTAGCATATCACCACACTTTACATAGGTATCAATGAGAATATTATACACTCTGATATCAAACGCAAAATTGCCTTTTACCATGTAATTGTGAATGAATTTCCCATTTATCAAGTCGCACGAGTGACTGCAAGCACGAAGTAAAGATGTAATTGTCAACATATCAGGCTTAAATCTATTGACCACCAGTTTAAACAATTCTATTGACTCCTCAAAGAACCCCATATTAAAATATCCACAGATTAGACCATTCCAACTCAAACTGTCTCTAACCACCATTTTGTCAAAAACTCTTTGAGCATCCTCTAACCTTTCAAACTTGAAGTACATAGAAAGAAGTCCATTGCTGACTACAACATCAGCATTTACCCCAGTTTTCTCAACCAAACCGTGAATGACCTTACCCTCGTCGATCACATTTAAGCCTCCGCAAGCAGGCAAGATACAGGAAAAAGTAAAACAATCAGGTTTCAAGCCATCCATTTTCGACCGGTGGTAAATCTCCAGAGCCTCCTCCCAGTACCCATTTGCACTATATCCCGACATTAAGGTATTCCATGACACGGTGTCTTTATGGGGTATTTCCTCAAATACTTTACGTGCTTTAGCCAAATCACCAAACCTTGCATACATATCCACCAAAGCATTCCCTATGTACAAGTCAGATCCACAACTCCTCTCCAAAACATGTTCATGAATAATACGACCCTTCTCAAAATCAAAAGTCGCTGCGCAAGCATTAATCACAGACGGGAAGGTGAACCTGTCAGGCTTAAGATCTGTTTCTCGCATTTGGAAGTAAAATTCAAGAGCTTTGGTAAACATCCCATTGTGGATGAGTGCTCTTATAATTGAGTTCCATAGATAGATGCTGCTTGTGGCTGAAGTCTGGCGAAAGACAAGGAGAGATGAGATGGGGTGCTTGAGCTCAGCATACTTGCTTATAGTCTTTCCAGAGAAGAAAACAGACCTGGCAAGGCCTGAGGTGATGAGCAGTGTATGTGCTTTATAGAGTTGTGAGAGGTTAGTTGAAGATGATAAAGCTTTTGAAAGCAAAGACTGGAGTGTGGTTTGCTGCATTTACACTCCACAGTTTTTTCCCCCCTCCTTGTTCCTTTTATCTTGTTAAAAACCAATCTTTTGACTTTTTCAGAAGCTAAACAACAAATGTAACATACCAAAGGTATGGAAATGTGCTTTTCTGTTGTAAATGAGTCCATAAAGTTTACAGTCATTATGTGCATAAATTCATAACCTTTACCAACGTTTTATGAAATGAAGTTGCGGCATCAATTTTTTGTTAAAATACGACAAAATTTAATGTAATGTGATCTTTTTTTATTCTTTTATTATATTTTTGTTTAATTTTAGTCAAAAATGTTATATAAACTCTTAAGTTTTAATAATATGATATTTTTAAATTATAAATGAGAGTAAAATTAACAGAATATGATCAAATGACTGGTAAGATATCAAAAAATATAATAAGAAGATAAAAGATATTTTTCAAAATATAAGAATGAAATAAAAAAGTTAAATTACAACGACTCTAATATAATTAAAACTTACTTTTTATGCCTTATTTTTTACAACGGTTAAATATCTTTCAAGTATGCAATAAATAAACTATTTGGCATATGCATCAACTCAAAAAATGTAACACAATAATTGGCAAGTTATACTTTTTAGATGAGATCAACCACCATTAAAACTTGACCACTCCACATGTGTCTATCACTTGTTAACATCAAAAAATATTTTTAGCTCAAAATCTCCCTCAAAATATGTAGAGTCTAGGGCTAACACACTAACATAAGTTTTGTAACGAGACTAGAGTAGGTTACCATGAGACAAAAGATTTTCTTTCTAAAGATATTCAATTCAAAATTATTATATATCCAAGCTCCAATATTGAAATAATTTCAAATGTTTTTCTTGACTTTGTCCGTGTCAACAACAATTCGAAATGCCTTGATTTTTATTTTTAGAAGATGTCCAAGTTAAATAGCCCTAATTATAATTTTTTTATCTTCTCTACCCTAACTGGAATTCCCAATAAGAATCTGAGCTACTTTTTTTAATCTCTCTAACATAATTTCCAATTTCTATGAACTTGCCTTAGTGATGAGTTTATGTTTGGCTATTAAAATTTGGAATAATCTCTCTTGGTAAGAGATCATTTTTCAAGTGTCATCAGTATCTAATAAGTAAGATGTGTGTTTATACTTTTAATTACTAATTACTTTATACAGGAAACATATAAACATAGATCTAAGAAAATGTAATTTCAAGAAAAAAAATCATTTTGGTGTTTGAAAATTGCAGCATAAGATAAGTCATTCAAAGGCCTAAGTTTAGGAACTTTAGGAATTAAACATAGAAAGGTTTTATTGATTTCCTTGAGAATTTTAACTATGTCAAAGAACTCTAATGTAGCATTAGTAATTAAGGTTTTAATGAGAGGCCATGTCTTTTGATAGAAGAGGTCATTAGGCCATTAGGACCTAAGGCCTTTTTAAGGCTCATCTCAAAAACCATCCTCTGTTGAGCATTGCTTGGTCTAATTAAATAATCAATTTCTTCATCAAAGAAATGATTGTTCATAATAAATGAAGAGCACAGAGCTAAGGTACCCATAATATTCTTGAACAATGAGCTAGCTTTCTCCTTAAGATCCTTCTTAGATGATAATAAGACCCCATCTTAATTAAGTAAAGAGTGAACTTTATTCAAGTCCTTCTTACTAGGGTTGAGTTAAGAAATAATAATAAGTTTTTATCACCTTCCTTAATCTATTAAACTCTAAACTTTTGTTGGATCAAGTGTTGTGAATCGCTACTGCTTTCACATATTCATTTTGAGCTTCTTCTTCCTTACTAGTTTGAGCCATTACAATAGGGTACTTCTCCATCTCCTCTTAGATCTTGACAAGAACATTTTTTGTGCTCATAACATTCGCCTAAGTGTTAATACCCCATCTTTTTGGCTTTAGCCTCTTTAGCTCTTCCTTTATCATTTCTAACTTCTTCATGCAGGGAAAAGCTCTGGATTTCCAAAATAATGTGTAAGAGTCCTCTTGTAATTGCTTAAGAGAAACCTTTAATTTCAGCCAAGTAATTATTAAATCTAAAAGAAAATTGGTGCATCTTTCTCTTAAGCATATTTTATGCAATTGTTGGAGAATGGTTTGAGAATAATATCCTTAATACCATAGCTTTGTTCATAGGAAATTATGGAAGTCATTCCCCATCAACCAAAGCATTCTTAGGTTTCTTTCAAATATACCATCTATTGCTTTTTTGATTGCTTAATATAAAGGCGAAACCTTCAACTTTTAAATCAGTAACCTTTATCCTCTTAACACATTATTGGAAATTAGTTGTGAAATTCTTTAAGAATATGTTCCCCTCGTCTTTAAAAAAGAAAAAGGGTACTATTGAAATCACTTAGTATCAATCAGGGATCATGAATTTGAATATGTAATTTTGTAATTTCCCTAAAAGTGAAATTTCTTCTGTAAACAAAATTAAATTAATAACTTTGCATTTTTCTCCTTAAAAATAACCTCTAAATGTATTAATTGGTTAATGGATTAAAGTACCTAAACATTAAATAAGGTATTATTAAAGCAACTCCAAAAGAACCAAAATGATAATGTTGGTGGTTGGAATTCTAACAAGAGAGTGTATCCTAGTTTAGCTTGCTCTTTAAGATACCTAGCAACATAAGCTTATTATCTAAAACATTAAGCAAATGTAGTTTAGAGAGACTGTTAATCCTTCTAACATTATAAGGACAAAATAAGTGGTTTTTGAGTTTAGGTCCTTTATACTTATTTTTCTTCCAATCTTTATCTTATTATCCACCTTAAAATCCTTAACCTAAGTATCATCAATATCTACTAATGTTGTTAAAGCAACAGCACCTAATGAAAGGACAAACAAATACTCTTTAAAAATAGGTATAGCTCCACAACTAAAAGAAGGACCAAGCAAAGACGGTTTTCAATAAAAGTAAGCAGAGTAAGCAGTGAGAAGAGAATATAGGTAAAGTCAAGGTTAAAGGAAATGAAGTAACAGTCGAAGATGAGGGGTGGTTATGGATCATATGATGGAAGGGGTAAGAAAAAGTAGAAAGAAGTGAGAGCTTCTCACTTATGGTAAAATCACATATAAAGAATTGTTGCATTTTTATTCGATTACAATTTTGATATAAAAATGTTATTACATATTATCAAAGATATAAGTGGACTTGATTGTTAATGATTTTAGCATATTAAGGAAAGTTAATTTACCATTTGTGAACAATATTTTAATGTTTTTTATTTCAAGCTATATAATTAAAATGTTCGTAATCACAAAATTTATTGTTTTTAATGATTAATTGAATTATATTAACTCAAATTAATTTTATTATTGAACCAATTAATTTTCAAAAATACCCAAAAGAGATTTGTATTTATAGGTACTTGGAGGAATAACATTGAATAAAAATTATTATTCAATATTATATTTAATTATTTAATGTTAATTAAATAATTAAATATAATAACTTAATTCAATTTTATAATTAATTTAAATTTTAAAAATAAAAAATAAAATATTTTTAATTTAATGTTTAATAATAAATATTATTTAAATGTAAAGTATCTACATTCTTCTCATTGGGTACTATCTTTATTAGTTCCTTCTTCGGTACAACTTACATAGGACTAACTTAAGAACTATCACAAATAAGGTAAATCATACTAACACCAAGGAAATTAATTACCTCAACCTTCACGACGTCTGCCATAATAGGATTCGCCCTCCTTTAGTGTTGCACAGCTCGCTTGAAATTAAATTAAGGAAACATTAAAGTCTTCCAAACATTATACTACCAAAGATGAGCAACCTAGGAAGTTTTAATATTTTAGGCATAATGATGATAATTATGTCTTATTCCATATTAAAAAGATCGAGATTAGGTGATAAGGAAATTAGTACAAGAGCAATATATATTTGGATAAAAATTAAATAAAATTTTTTAGAGGTGTTAATGAGGACGTAATGGTGAAAAATTATAGGTTTATTTTACAACTTATTTATATATTTTGCATATTGATGAGGAAGAGTGACTAATCATAGGTGATGTTTTAATAGCTATAGTAGGTGTAATAAATAATATTAGGGAAGGTGAATTGATAATTAGGGTTAGAAATGAATAATTTATGTTCTTCATTGATAAGATTTTACTTATTCTTGGTAGAGATTAGGGACAAGCTAATTGTTCCAATAATTTGTAAGGAATCATTAAGGAAGAAATCAAAGGGCCAAGACAAGTATGAAGGAAAGAGTTAAGGAGACGGTCCAAGTGAAAAATGGTGATCTTTTACATGTCACTCTTTATGAGATGAAGGTCGGAGCAACCACTTTGCTCTGAAAAGCAATTGTATTTAAGGGAATAGTCCAACTAAATGAAAAATAAAGAAGAGCTTATTTGGATTTAGAGACCAATAATTGGGATTTTTATTTGATATTTGGTTTGAAATTGTTTTGATTAGATTGGTGAATATGAGTATATTTTGTTCTTTTTTATGTTTAATACTTTGTACTTTTTTAAATATATTGTCTAAGTCCTAAACACATTATTATCATCTAAGAAAACTCTCAAAAACAAGCTCAAACCTTTAAAAACACACTATATTATACACCTATCATATATAGAGTCAAATAACTAGGATTGTTTTAGTAGAATTTCTTAATGAATATAGAAATCGTATCCTTTAAGATTTTTGAAGCTCAATTTTGGTAGAAATGAGTGTATATGATATATCTAAGAGTAAGAGCATCCATATCTTATCCCTAACTCTTAGATATTTTATAGAGTCATCTCATATACCAATTCTTGGAGGAATGATTAATGATTAATTTATTATATTTATACACCCATATTTAGTGTACTTTTCTTGATTATTTAATGGTTTTATAATATTGCCGGTGCTTATTTTGCTTCAAATGTGTTTGTAGAAGTATTTGATGTGTAAGGATTGGATTTTATGGAGCCATTCCTATCTTCCATAGGGAATGTCTATATATTAGTGGAAGTAGATTATATATCAAGATGGGTTAAATTAAGGACGACTTCAACTAATGGTGGTTCAAAAGTTCATAAAAAAAGTTATACGATAGATTTAGAGTGCCAAGAGCAATAATTAATGATAGAGGAACCCATTTCTATAATAAATCTTTTGAAGCTCTTTTTAAGAGATATGGATTGTAGAATCATCTGGCCAAGCCTTATCATCTGCAAATAAGTGGCCAAGTAGAGGATATTAATCATAAGATAAAGAGACGGTTAATAGTTCAAACAAAGATTGGGCATTGAAGCTTTACGATGCTTTATGAGCATATTGAACTGCCTTTAAGACTTTGATTAGTGCATCACCTTTATGACTTATTTATAGGAAGGCTTAGCACTTGCCAGTGGAAATGGAGTATAGGTCATATTTGACAATTAAAGCCTTAAATTTCAATTAGGAGACACCTGGTGAAAAGAGACTATTAGAATTAAATGAGTTAAAAGAGCTATAGGTGAATGCATATGAGAATGTCAAATTATATAAGGAGAAATCTAAAATATGGCATGATTCTCATATCAAGAAAAAGGAGTTTAAAGTTGGAGAAGCAGTTTTATTATTCAATTCAATAGTGAAATTGTTTTCAAGAAAGCTCAAGTTATGTTGGAGTGGTCCTTTTAAAGTTACACAAGTATTCAAACATAGAGTTTTGGAATTGGAGAATGATAAAAAGGAAACATTCAAAGTGAATGGACATTGACACAAATCATAATTCAGAGGAGAACTTCGTATGAAAGGTAAGTATTATCTTTCCTTTCTGTTGGTTGAAAATAATTGCACTAAAATGGTCAAGTTGGTGACCTTAAAATTAGTATGTTATATTTTAGTTAGGCTTTTTGTAATTTAGTGCATGATAGTGCCTTAATTTTTTTAATGATTTTTGTTATGTTTGTAATGAGTTTGATAATGAATGTTTGTAATTGGACGCATGTCACATGGTTAAGAAAAATATCTAGGAGGCTGCATAATAGTGTGGTTGAATGATCATGCAATTTCGGAGGAGCAACCTATTGGTTCCTCCTAAACCTTTGGCACAATTGTGCATCCCATGCATTATCATGTCAGAGGGTTTTTGGCTAAATGTATAATTGTGCAAGGGGTTGCTTTATCGCACATCTCCCCTTTTTACCCCACGCACAATCGTGCCTCTTGCACAATCATGTACAACCCCCTTTTTACCCCTCCCCTTAAAACCCTAGTGTAGCACCCCACTCCCGCAAGACCCGAACCCGACATCGACGGTGATATCTGAGTCCGTGCCCCGCAAGGGTGGCGTGCTAAAACACTCATTCAGTAATCGGTACATTTTTTTCACATACATCAAATGCGGAATTCAATGCCCAATTTGGGTCCTCATTCAATCATATACAATTTCATTATACACAATTTCCAATAGCCACT
>JAOSBK010000006.1:16185461-16202924 GCA_027568895.1 Erythroxylum shatona
CTCCTACCAAGATCACTCTTTCAACTCCTTCTACTCCTCACTTTCAATAACATCACATTTAAAAACAATCCTACCCGAAAATTGTCAATGAATGCATGTACACTTATTGTTGTGCAAAAATGCAATATTTATGTGCATATAAACTAACATTATGCATGAGCAAGAAATGCATTATCTTAATTTCTCTTTGAGCTTGAATGTACTGAAATTTTGGGTCATAACCCTTAATACGGGGACGGGATGTTGCACCTAGCCTATTTATATTACTCCTTTTACTCCCTCCTCTGATCTTTCTTTCTCTAGTTAGTACCACCTACTCTCTCTTAGAGTTTTCTCTTAACTTTTACTCACTTTTCATAAGCATTGCACACTTGTATTTCACTTTTGTTTAATTTAACATTCCTTACTTTCAAATCTTGTGTTTCTTAACTAATAAACATCTTTTTTGTTAGTTTTGCAAGAAATTTTTATGCCCTCTTTCTCCTAAAGTTTTGGTGTTTTTATGCTTCTTTTTTCATGTTTTTTAACAAGATGGCACCGAGAGTTAAGAAACTTACCTACAAGTCCAAACCAAAAGAAAAAATAAGGTATCTAGAAGTGGTGCAAGAGATTTGGCAGCTGATTTTGGTGCTCATTTTCTAATCTTCTCCAAAGAAGAAGGTGACATGTTCTAAAACATTCAATCCAAAGATATTACTACACTTAGGTATTTTGATTTTGAAATTTTGAAAGATTTGAGTTTAAAAGAAAATGTTGAATCTCTACATGCTAAGATTCATTAGGATAAATTCATTTATTGCAATTATATTATTTATGAATATTTAACTCTTAGTTTACACTACATTGACCTATGAGTTGAAAAGGCTAGATAATTTTTAGTTTATATTAAAAGGGAAACTATGTAATATTGATGATTTTATTATGGAAGAAATATTTGGTTTCCTTAATCAAAATTTATTGAATTGTACAATTATTTTCATGCCACTTCTTATTAGATTACATTAATTATGCACCAAACAATGTTATACAGATTCTAGAACACTTATTGCTCCATAAATTCATATGTCATATAATGTTTACGAAAAGTCAGAGTAATAAATATTCTAAAAAGGATTTAATTTTTCTTTGGTGTATGGAGCATAATATTAATGTTTGCACATCAACTTATATTTTTCACATAATAGTTACTTCACTTATAAAGAAAAGTAGTTATTTAAGTATGAGATTTTTAGTTAGTACTTTGGTTTATTACCATAGTGTTGATTAAGATGGACTAACCCCTGTTTTGCCTAAGAGATTAAGGAGGGTTAGGAGATAGTGCTCAACAAACTTGAAGAGAACAATGAGCACCTTAAGGGTTGTATGGATGACATGTATAAACAATTGAAGGAGGTAGTGCGAAATCTATGCTACCAAACCAAGAAATTACTAAAGTTGTTTTCAGTGCAAGACTTCCAAGTCCCGTCTTCAGTGTAAGGCTTCCAAGTCATGTCTCTTACTCCATCACCACCATAATCTCCATGAGTATTCTCACCTTTCTTTCTATCTCTCTAATTCTCATTGTTTTACTAGTTTGTGTTTGCTTATTTTTTACTTTTGTTTTCCATATTGAGGACAGATTGTTGTTTAAATGTGGGGATATATATGCATTTGCATTTTTTTATGAATTTGTTTTTACATTACATTAGTTTTTATTAGGTTAGCATTATGTACATATTGTATAGCATGATGTGTGCATTGTGTCAATGTGTCAATGGAATGAAATTGAAAGGAATAAGCTTATCTATAAACATGATATTTTAATTTATGAAGAAACATTAATATGAATGTTGATTAGAATATTGCACTTATTCAATCAATTTATCACACTTGTTTAGATATGATTATAATTCAATTTATTTAAATAGATAGACATCATTAGTAGCCTTTCATAGGAGTGACTGAATAGGAATAAATGTAGGTAAATGGAAACAAACACACAAAGTGTGTTGTGTAAATGTGTTAAATAGATTTCCTATTTTGCTGACCCTTTAAAAAATTATAGGTTAAGAATAAAGCTAGTAAGCTTGTTATGAGTTAAGATATAGCTAACTAACTAGGGATATTCATGACAAAATGTTTGTCTTTACGTCAAAAGACTAGAATGATACTCCAACCAAGCTTGATAAGTATGATGAACCTATAGATCTTCTTGTTAAATGCCAAATTAAAACTTATGAATGGGTATTTAGTAATGGCGTACCTCTTTAATTGGTATATAAGAATGAATGCATGCTTACAAATGTCATAGATGTATGAACAGGTGTCAGTATTTTGGTTGATATATGTATTTAAATCAAAGAACTTAAATTGAATGTCAAAGGATAGTATGTTAAAACTTTTAAAGTGATTGATGTTTATAACTAAGTTAATTTCAAAAGCTTTGATGTGATTGCACCATTATTGTACTGATGTATGATTATGTGTTTGTACGTTTTGGGTACTATTTATTTTGCGTTCATAGTTTTTCTTAGGGACAAGAAAATATTTAAGTGTTTTATAAGTGTTAGAGTGTGTTTTTGGTGTTTTCTTAAAGGATGACCGTGTGTTGTTATATATCTTATAGGACTTAGATTTATGTTCTCATTAGTGTTGTTATATATTTTGTTTGATTGATTGTTGTGTAAGGCAATAATTTGATCTTAATTGTATATTTCAAGGGTTGATTGATGTGTTTGGTGAAGAGTGGAGACAGAAAAAGGTAAAGAAAAGATGAAGAAAAAGTTGGAGAAATATGTCTGACATGAGGAAGTAGCAAATTAGGAAGTCTCTAGAATGATTGTGAATCTCATACCTTATCATGCCAGAGAGTTGGAGCAGTGTCATACAAGATCGTGCATGGCGATTTTTTAGGTTGTGAGATTTTTTTTTTCTATTTTCGACATTTCAGGGCTATTTAGGACCATTTTATAGTAATAAAATGGGTTTTGTATATTCTGTTTGATTGATTATTGTTTAAGGCAATAATTTGATCTTAATTGTATATTTCAAGGGTTGATTGATGTGTTTGGTGAAGAGTTGAGACAGAAAAAGGTGAAGAAAAGATGAAGAAAAAGCTAGAGAAATATGTCTAACACAAGGAAGCAACAGATTAGGAAGTCTCTAGAACGATCATGAATCTCATACCTGATCATGCCAGAGAGTTGGAGCAATGTCATATAAGATCGTTCATGGCCATTTTCCAGGTTGTAAGATTTTTTTTCCTATTTTTGACATTTCAGGGTTATTTTTGAAAGCAAAACTCATAAAAAAAATCCTAAACAAAATCCATTTTATTAATATAAAATGGTCCTAAAACTCCCTAGAAATGATAGATCGTTATAAATCACAGAAAGTATGCCTTTAAAGCATGAAAATATTCACAATGATTTTACTCTTTGGAGAACTCATCCTTTTAGCACATTCACTAACACATTAGCTTGGACTATATTCTTCTCCCACAACCTCATATTCACTAGCCTCCTTTCTCTAATTTAAACACCTACCTATTACAAATCAACTTCACATTTTGACTATTCATCCTTTTAGCATGTTCACTAAGGCATTATCTTAGAGTATCTTCCTCTCCCATAACCCCATGTTTAATGATCTCTTTTCTCTAGTTTAGGAACGTAGTTGTTATAATCAACTTCATGTTATAATTGGCTTTGAAACATAATTTTAAAACCAAAGATAGGCTTAGTTATATTGACAAGAAATCATATATCCTATTTTAAGTAAATCTTTGAATACATAATGAACTCCATTTAGAACGTAATATGAAAAATAAATTTAGTAAGACATTGTGCTTTTTTGTATATCACATGGAGGCATCAAAGTTGAAACCTATAATTTTATGGATGAATATTTATAGGCATGAAATCTATGTATATTTTTCTTGAAATTTTTAATATTTTTCATATAAATTATCTTGTTTTAAATAGACTTATATTGTGTTTTAGGTCCTTATAAGAAAATTGCTTGAGAAATAATTTTGGCTAAGAATTGGAGGAGTTCATAAGAAAAATATCATGAAAAAACAATTTTTAGTTTAGAAAAACTGTAACATGTTCGTGTGTTATGTTCCATGTTAGAAAAAAACTCTTGGCCAAAATATCAAACATGGTCTAGCATATGACATGTTATGTACTAGAAAGGTGGTGTTGACGATGCAATGTGTTACATTTATAAAGAGACAATGTCAAAGGTCTTAGAAGAATTCGAGACACTTATGACCTAAAATACGGGCACGTTAAAATCCATCAATTTTCAAAAAGAAAAACTTAAGAGGAAACAATGTTAACCTCATACACAACCAAATGGTAGACTATATGGCATAACCAAGAAAAACATGATGATACATGACCTTACCCTAACCATGTTCGCGGCAAAAGTCTACAAATAAGGAGATGCAAAAACGCTAAAAAGAACACATAATTTAGTTTTGTTTTACATTTTTTATTCTTGTAATTAGGATTAGCTAGGGAACAAAAGCCCTAGAAAACACATACTGCATCCATTTTTAATATTCTATGAAGATCAGAATCATTCCAAAGGAGCAAATCATATTAAGAGATTAAGAACATCATCGAGAAATACCATAGAATGATTTCTTCATTTCTTTTAGTTTTTTCCTATTTCAAAGATGATTATTAAGTGAATATTTTTATATCTATTAGATGAAACCCTAGCTTATTCTTATATGACTTGATTTTCTTTGTGATATATATATATCTTGATCTTAATGCTAGTCAAATACAAGAGAAAGCGTAGTATTAATTTTAATTTGTATATAGATGTTAAGATAACCTAGAAACATGTATATTAATGATTGACTGGAGTATTAAATATAGAAATGCTTGATCTTCCTGACGTTAAACAACCTTTTGTGAAGTTCTTTACATTGACAAGTAACAGTTTATTACACTAAAAATTACTAGTCCAGACAATATAATATTTAAACAACTGAACGAAGGATACATAATGATGTTAAAGGAAAATATGGTCTGCAAATTATTATTATTTGATTCTTCTTATTGATTTCTTGTTGGATTGTTTGGTAATACTTTAATTTAGTTTTAATTTCAATCAATCAATTATCACTTTATTATCAATGTAGTACTTATTTTCTTATGGGATTGATCTCTACTCGTCATTATAATAGCATAGAACAATAAATCCACTAGCTTATAATATTATAATCGGTAGAGAATAAATCACCACCACCAATTCATACTCAAGCAGCATTTTACAAAAGTTAAACTTTTTGCTGTTGTATCAGACAGATTGCATAAGAAACACATGAAATTTCAAACTAGTGTCCGCACTAGCAATTGAGAGAAATTAATGAACTGGTGATTCTAAGCAATCTCTGAGTCAACAACTAATCTTATTAAAGCAACGTTTATATGTGTAGATATAGGAGGAACTCTTTTGAGAAGTCGGTTCCCAAACCAAATCCGGTGATTGTATGCAAAATCAATTATAATCCATTCCAAGAACTGGGAGATTTTGATTTTTATAGCTTACAGTGAAGGATGAACGCAATTTTTCAGCCGTTAGCCGGTAAAATAATAATAATAAAAGGAGGAGCAAATCAGGTGTTCTACATTGCTATTCTAGTAGAAGTATATTCCCTCAAAGGTGAAGACCCGAACTTACCTGATAATGTTAGGAACGACATGAAGCAATTTCTGGAGGTTCTGAATACTCGGCTCTTAACATTGTCTCGGAAACAAGGGCTGCTCCCAAATGCAGCAGTCTCTTATTGAGCTTTCAGGAAGCTCTCAATTGGATGCATATTTTCAGCTTGCTCTCTTATTGCTGCCTAGTTCTAGTTTTTTAACCATCCTAATTCGTTTTATCTTTTAAAGATGAAGAAAAAGACAACTCTTTAATGCTAGATTACTTACTCTTAAGAGATTAGCAAGTATACATCGAAAAAAATCCTTATAGCTTTTTATAATGTAATTTCCTTAACAAGAATGCCAGTTAACAAAGCTAGTATGCAGGCACCAACCCCGTATGCGCATGAGGTAGTATCACGTACAGGGAAATTGGTAATAATCTGTACCATATACTGAATCGGCAAAATTGCGTAGGTCATTTCAATTTTACAAGAGGCTTACGAGCTTGTAGGTTCATGGACGACCATCATTAATCGTCATCCATCCATTTAGAGATCACCTTGAAGATTTGCTCCTACATAGTTGTAGCACTAACTCCCGCTACTAATGTACATAATATCATCCTTCGATATATGCAGCTTTCCTTTGTTTCGTCTACTGCTGATTTGCCTCCGATCCGATTCCCCTCGCTGACAGAAACAATTTTATCTCAACATCTTAGGAATTTGATAAGTAACATGATCATGCATTACTAATGTCATCGTGACTGTTTTAATGTGTTTACCTTCCTCAAGGCAAATGCCAAGTATAAATAAGCTACTTCCCATTCGTCAGCAGACAGCGTGCCTGGCTATGAAATCTGACATGAGCAAAAAAATAAAAGGGAAGCCAAAACCAAGTAAAAGAGGCACAACAAATTAGCCTTACTCTTGTCTTCTTTACCATCACCCAAAGCACCAACCCTCCGCACTAACTCGACATGTTCTCGACTTTTCATATACTGGTGCACAAACTCATGTGCATTCTTCACAAAAACTAGCTCTAAACCATACTGCAAGAGTTCAATGAAGTAAATTCCTAGAGAACAATTTATGCAGCTTATGTTTAAAGAAATTGCAAAGAAACTGTGCTGCGACAATACTAACAGTTAATCTTCAATACCGAAACAAGCTGCAGTAAATGCATTTATGATGGAACAGTACCTCTTCTGCCATTGACTTGAAGACATTAAAGGGGACAATCCACTCTGGACAATCAACAGCATCCTACAATTTCAAATCAAGAAATTGTTTTTGTCGTCTAAAGAAGCATCTTATAATGATAGTTTTAATAGGATATGATTATGCAATTATAGATAGCTACAATAAAAAAAACTACTGTTAAATAAGAACAGAAATGGGAAGAACAAAGAAAAAGAAAAGAAAAGAAAAGAGAGGTACCTCAAGATGGAATTGGTATTCGATTCCAAAAGGACACGATGATCTAAATTTCTGAATCAGGAAACAATGCACTATTCAGATAGGATATTCTCACATGTTAAAAGTAATGAGTTGCAACTTTCAAGAAAATCTACCTTCTCCGAATATTCCTCATCAAAACGTATCCAGTAGACACTGTTACCAAAGGCCAAACTGTCAGCTGCAAGTCAACACAAAATGAGAAGTTCCATTAAGAACGAAAATGGTCTATTATGTTCTTCGTTGTTCTTCAGTAACCATGGAAAGCTTATATGGTTGAAATCTTCACAAATGCTGGATAAAGATATACAGGTAATATTAAGGTGCCAAGACTACACCTTCTCTCAGTTTTTTGATGATGACATTGGCATCTGGCATTGTCCCGAAGAACGTGCCTCCTGGACGAAGTAAGGCTGATACATTTTTCAACGCTCTCCTTGCTCTTGCCTCAGTAGACCAAGAATAGTGCAAGGCAAACTGAACATTTTCACAAGTAGAAATGTAAAAACATAGTATAAACATATGCATCCACATAGACACACACGAAAAGCTAGAGTACAGGCCTTGTGGATTTACATCAATCCTTAGCCTGATTTAGTAGAGCAAGCACAGAGAACAGCAAAGCAATGATCAATTAGCAAACAAGCATCAGTGGTGCATTGTAAAAGAGATAGAGATGAAGTCTCACAAGTAGCAACTATTTCTTGTACATAGAGACAAAGGAAATTAGGATTTAAGAGCGTATTCAAAATTTGAGGATAAACATAGAAGCTAAGATGAAAATATCTTAAATATAAAACAAATGAAATCTAAAGAGAAGTGTGATGATTGAAAAAAGTCCAAGCCTGATGCCAAATCAGTGGTAGAAAAAAGTGGAGAATATAACTTTGGTCCTCAGTAAATTAGAAAGTAAAAATGCAGATATTAAACATAAAACATATGAAATCTAATGAGAAGAGTGACAATCGGAAAGAGTTAAGTATGATGGCAAAATCAGTGGTAGAAGTAGAACGAACAAGAGAATATAACTTTAGACCTCAATAAATTAGAAAAACAAATAGAGAAAGTGCAAGAACATTTACCTGACAACTACAGATATCAAAAGGACCATCATCAACCAGGACTTTGTCCAAAGGAACCTATGTATCAGCATCAAACAAATGGTTAGATGCTTCAATAGCTGTAATTTCCAAATTAGATAAGGTATTAAATAAAGACGCTATTTGGTTTATTTTTAAAATGTATATCCAACAAAAGACCTAAATCTGTTGTGCTTAAGCGGATGAAAGTTTCACTAGCTCACAAGGAAATACCTCATAACAATCCCCACAGATGAGGCGTGCTGGAAATGTCAACTTTTTACGTCGCTGATGATGATCTGCATCGCCATTGTAACGTGTACGACAATCTTCTATCTGTTAAAAATCATTGAACACCACAATATCTTGTCAGTTTGCCATGCAGTTAATTTGGTGGTAACAATGACTCACTACTCATATTAGTTTACCCTTTCAAACTATTTGTGTTTCAATTACTGCATATCATTAAGAAGAACAAAGAGTAGCCACAAGGGAGTTCAACACAAGGAATCCTTTTTTTTTCTGAAAGTTAAAAGAATATCATTGCAATGCTCCAAGAGCAACAAGTTTTACAAGAATAAGCAAGACAAAGGCGAAAACTGAGTTCCCATTAGTACAAAACCACAACGTTAGTATAAACAGTTAAAGTCTCCACTTGAGGATCATTTCATAACTCATTGTGCCTGTGAAGTTTATGACGATTGTTACAGCTCAGATCTTATGCACTAATTTTTGAGCAGTGATGTCCACATTAATTTACTCACTTCTAAACAATCCTTTGCTGTTTCTATAGAAACTTAGTCACTTGATAGCCAATTTAAAAAGTCTTCCGAATAATCCTAAGAACAAAATGGATAGTCACAATTGCTAAAAACACTAGAAATCAGTTTTTGATTATTTTGATACGAAAGTTACTAATAAGAGAGCAGATTTACCGAGCCCTCAGCCATATCAACACCAACATAATATCCAATTCTTGCTTTATCCCATTTGATAAGATCACCACCCTAGAAAACAAAAGCAGCATACCATTTAGTCTTCAAAGGGGTGTAAGTTTCTACCAAGGCAGCTGAAAACAGGATTTAATGGGAGTTATACCTTCCCACAAGCAAGATCAAGAACAACATCCCCCTGACGAGTATAAAGTTGAACTAGGACACTCTTTATCTGCAAAATCACATACTTTCATTGCTTGCATAATACAAGCATATTGGCAAACAACAATATGTGCATCAACTACAAAGAATAGTCACAGTCCTGGTACCCAATTGTTTAATTTCTTCAAATGGATAATTGGACTAGCTTCTCGTTCTTCCAGAGTTTGATTTGTCCTTGCGCTGTAATGATCAGCCACTCTCTGAACAAAATCTTCAGAAAAATGTGCATCACCTGTTAAGAAATAACTGAAGTCTCATGTCTAAATAACGCAACCAAGTACTGCAAGGAAATGGGACTTAGAACTAGCTGCGAAAAGTTTCCCATCTCGCCTTGACCTCATAAAAGGCTAAACAACTTTAAGTTCTCTCTGAAGTTCTGCTCAGATAATTGTACGATGATGTCCCAACATAACCCAAATTTCAATTTTACCTCTACCCAATTTAACTGGGGAAAAGGTAAAGCTTGTGGATCATAAACCTCAAGTCCTAAAGCAAAGTAATTGACCTCGTAACCAATGTATACCTGTTTCACACAAGCAAACAGCGAAAAAACAAAGTAACAGAACATTATTGAAAATCAATATTAAATTAAACAATGTTCTTTTTCTTATGAGAATCTAATATGAAGATAGTAAATATATGAGCTTAATGCTTAAAGGGATCAATTAATAATCTAAAAAGTTAAGTAGAGATAATCAATGAATTTATCCATCCAACCTTCAGGGGTGTGTTTGAATCTGGATTTAGGGGGACCATCACTAGCAGAATGGGGAGAAGAATCTGGGTATCCGCGTTTCATTGTCAATATTCCAATTGTCACTAAATCCTGACCAGTCCGTAAGAAAACAAAATTGATACAATTTAAATTTTAAAAATAATAAAGGAAGTTGAAAACTTGAAAGATAAAGCAATTTGATTGAATCAATAATACTATTAGATTCAGTTGCAATTAGTTCAGTGGAAAATAAATTGTCTACTGTCAACACACAGTAAGTTAAAAAATAAACCAGGTATAGTGTTTACAGAAATCAAAACACTCATTACTAGGATTTAGAATTACATTTCTAAGCAAATCTAGCAGATATAAAGCAATATTCATTCCAAGAAGTTCACGAAGTAAGAAACTGGAGTGCAAGAGGACTCACCCGTGGAGATCAACGCAGGAAGCAGTTTGGAGCAAACACCCTACAATCGAGCCCCTGGAATCTACAGGGAAGTAAGTAATCAATATGAGGTTTTACAGAACAATCAAGGAGTGGTTAACTCTTACATGGACTGAAAGACTACGCATGCCTAGACTCCGAGCGTCATTCAATTCTTCCCTTGACGACTCGTTGCTCCAGCGACGCCAACCCTACTTGGGTAAATATTTCAAGGAAGTGACAAAAGGAAGAGAAGGGCTTTACCGCAATTTACCAAAACGCGATCGACTAGTTTAGTATCGTTGCAAGTGATTTCCACTTCTTGTAATGCTTAAACGCTACCGTTTTGAGTAGCTTGCGGGAGAATTAGCTCTCCAATGCTACGTCGTTAATTTTTTCTGCGTTAATGAGTTGCTCAAATTCTCAAAAAAAGTTCTGAGTATTTTAGAATATTGACCCTACAAGGACCATTGATACTGTGCTTATTAATCTTAGCTAAATATTGAAACTTAAAAAACAAGATTTTATCAAAGATACTTAGATTTCTAAACTAATAAACTTTATAGTAATTATTATGTAAGATTGATTATTATAATAAAAATAACAATTAACCTAATGTATTTATAACCTCTCTTGACGTATATAGGTATATCTAATTAAAAAATTACTACCTCTTTCATACACAACACTTTATTGAATTTACTAAACATAGTTAATCAATTGGTTATCACTCAAGTCTAGGATATGTTAAAATAGAAGATAGTTGTCACATACCTTGTAGATACCTAGATGTAGAATGTTTATTCTCCTAGTGTAGAGATTATACTTTACCTCTCAATCTTTTATAACCTAAGATTGTATCTATGGTGATCATATATAAATCCTATAATTAAGATAAAAATAAAGTTAACTGAACAATAATAAATCATTTACTAACAATTGAATCATCCAATATAAATTACTTGATAAAAAAACAAAACTAAAACCATTTTAACATTAAAGAAAGAAGAGAAGAAAGAGATGGAAGAAAAGCTATCATGAGTATATTTAATCTATTAGTTATTATAATAATCTAGGATATATTAAAATATAACATGGCAATAAAACATTTAGGAAGTATCTAGTTCTAGAATGTTTATTCTCATAGTTTATAGATTATACTTCACCTCTTACTCTTTCATACAATCTTTAAGATTTATCGTGATTAGACATAAATCTAACAATTACGATCGAATAGAAAAAAATTCAACTAAACAATAATAAAACATGTATTAACAATTGGATTATCCAACATAAACTACCTTATAAAAACAAAACAAAAAATAAAACAGTCTTAACTAAGAATGGCGATGGGCTAGGCTAAACTCGAGCCCTTAATGACTTAAGCCTAGCCTAAAATATTTTTTAAAGCTCGAGCCTGATCTAAAACCAAATTGGGCTTAGAGGCTTGGTTATGGCCTAAACCTAATAAGGCTTCAAGCATCTCAAAGTCCAATTAAGCCTAGGTAGTTTAGAGCTAGCTTAGGCCAATTGGGCTTTGATTAGATCCAATTGGGTTGAGTTAAACCTAATTAGGTCAAGTTAGCCCCAAAAGCTCAATCCATTTAAAGAAATACTAAATGGTCCAAAGTTAGGCTAAGTCAAGCCCAAAAACCTAACCCTTCAAAGAAAATATTAAATGATTCAAAGCCCAGTTAAGGTAATGTTAGAGAAGTGCTCTAAAGGGAATCACCTTTAGCATTTATTGTACAAATCATTTTATGATTGATAGAGTCATTTTTCATTATTTTGATGTTCATACATTTATGGATTTGATGTTAACCTTAAATTGATTTAATGAAGTCCTTGATATAAAATATAGCATGGAGGAAATCATGATGAGATCATGATAATGTGATTCCTATCATGTGTAATTATGTTAGTATCTAAACTTTCCCTAGTCATACGATTAATGAGATAGGATATCATTAATTCGGATAGACTAGCACATATTATATACTCTTTGATTGGATCAAGAAGTAGATCTCATAAGCTGTAGACATGAGCTGTTTAGAGTTAACAGGTGGATGCTTATTAAGAGTAGTAAGTACATTGGATTGACCTACTATGAGACAATCATATCGATGTTCTATTTCAATGTTAATGATATTCTCATTATAACAATGGTGCAAGTGTCTTTTGACTTGAGATGCTCAAGGATATCTCGGATACTGATCTTGTGCTTTGACTCCATTCATCAGTGCCTTTCTGAGGTTACTCATAGGGTGGTGATTGGGTACAGTTTGAGGTATTTAGAGGTAATTAAGTTGTCAATAAAGGATTTACCACTCCTAATAGAAGGAGATGATACACATGGCCTCTTGTCAGGGTCATTACTCGGGAGTCTCTAGCCAAAGCAGAATATGCGTCATGAAGAGAGTTTTCAATGATAGACAGAGTAATGAGATCCTCAGGACAAGATTTAATATCACTTGGACCAGATATGATATAGTCAGTTTAGTGAGAAATGACACTTTGACCATACTCTAAACCAAGTGGGGTATAGATGGTGAAAGGATGAATTGTATGGCAATATTGCGTATGGAAGTGTTTATAGTCAAACCACTGACTTTCTAGTCAATTTGGGGTCATGACATATTGCTAGATACCGCTTTTGACTTACTTGAATTAAGTGTTAATTTAAGTGACCAACATAACTGGGAACCTAATAGGTCACACACATAGGAGATCCGAATGATGAGTAAAATGGTCTTGAATAGTGATTCAAGATATGAGAGAGTGTTTCAGGATTGTATCAC
This sequence comes from Erythroxylum shatona, assembly GCA_027568895.1. Classification (NCBI taxonomy): domain Eukaryota; kingdom Viridiplantae; phylum Streptophyta; class Magnoliopsida; order Malpighiales; family Erythroxylaceae; genus Erythroxylum; species Erythroxylum shatona. Next base: position 16,198,740 of record JAOSBK010000006.1, read on the forward strand.
GATGTGATCGTAGTAGAAAACGTTGTATGGAATAGATTAGAAACAAGTGTTATTGGGCTGTCAATTTGGTCATTAACTTCCTAAAACTTCCATTAATGCATGTTATTGATGGTCATTAACTTCTCATAACTTCCATTAATGCATGTTATTCATGACCATTAACTTCCCATAACTCTCCATTAGTGATGGAGTTTATGGAAGGACAAATGGTGCAGAAATAGAAGTGATTTTCGTGCATCTTATGTAAGACAAAAGTGAAAGAAAAGTTCTTTCTTACACACTCTTTTCTCTCTAACTCTCACAAGAGTTCTTATCTTTGCTGGCACAAAGAAAGAATTCTAGCCATCTCTTAGTGAGGTTTCATCCTTCTATCTTCATGTAGACTTTCATTAGAGACGGGCTCCATTGATCATTGTGGTTTATAACAACCCAACGTGGAGAAGATTAAAGAACGAAGGAGATAGTCAAAAAGGTATATAAACATCTCACATTTCATGTTTTTGTTTTCTATATCTATATGCATGAGTAGATATGGTTTTTAAGGTTCTGTTTTATTTTCCATTTTGTATATTTGATATATATTATGTATAAGATGTATGATCGGAACCTTACACATAAGTCAAACCCCAAAGCCTGATTATTTAGGAGATTTGTGATTAAGGCAATGACCCAAATGCTTTATTTTTAAAGTTACTTTCCTCCTCCTTGTTTTTTTCACTTTCAATACCTGAATTGAGAAGTGGTTCCCAATTCTCGTATTAAAAGTGAAAAGTCAAGAGGAGGAAAGTGGGTCTATGAATAGCACGTTTAGATCTTTGTGTAAATTATAAGATTTCCAAAGAGTTGGGCTTTTAGGTTTTAGTTTTACTAATTTTTCTTTAGACCCTTTTTTAAACGTGTTTTAGTATTAAGAAATTTAGTTTTGTTTAAAAATAATATAATATTATTTTTACTATAGTTAGGTTTCAAGGTCTAGGTTGGGCAAGACCTAAAGCTTGAACTTAGCTTGAAGAATGAAATTTTTTAAAAATAAAAGTTCATACTTGGTCTTAAGCTCAATCAATTTGGGTTAAGTCCATTGACTTCGAGTTAGATTTAGTTTAGGCTATTTTACCATCCTTAATCTTAGCATTAAAGAAAGAAGAGAAGAAAGAGATGGAAGAAGAGTTGTCATAAGTCTCCTCTTCCAATCTTTCCCTTCAGCTTCCCATGATGTTATTTAACACTAAAATTATGAACTAATGGAAATTGGCACTACGACAAAAAGAGTTTTAGGCAATAACATGTTTGTAACTGTTTAAAAATGTGTTGCCAAAAATTAATATAAAGCAACAATGTTTAAAGTATTGTCTTTAATAATATTAAAAGCAACTATAATAATAATTTGTTGCTATATATTAAAAAAAGCAACAAAATTAAAAAATGATTGTAATAAAGTCTTATATATGCAACATTTGGAACTATGACTATTGTTCTAGTGATCTATTTACTAAAGGGTATTTACTAATATTACATATTTATTTACATAGCTATTTACTAATGTATATTTAAAATATTTTATTAATGAGTACTTAAAATATGTCTAGCAAAATTAAATTATCCACAACTTTTTATTTAGTGAAATTAGAACACATGATATAATTACTCCAAAGTACACAGAAGTACGTGTAATATATACATATATAAAGGTGTCAAGATCTTTTTATGTAATTTCTCTCTCATTTCTAGACAAAAACTAATCCCAAGATTCTCTTCAATTCTCGTCTTCATGCACCCCTCATTTGAAACTTCTCAGTTTTGTAGGTAAGTCATCAAAATTTACTTAAATTCTCTTGTTTTTTTTTAAGAAAATGGTAATGAATTAACCCATTAAAGGCAATCAAAAGGTATAAAAGAGCTACAAAGAGCGATAAAAGTGTTTTTTAGGATGAAGATGTCCTAAGGAATAATCCCAAATCCAACCTTCTTTAGAAGTTGGGACAGTTACAAATTACATATTCCATGGTCTATTATAATAATCAACATTAAGAAATTTGGTTTATATAGGATAACAGAACCTCTAATATATAGGAGGATCCTATTGCTGAATTGCTCCTTTTTTTGGCTTCTATAATGAAAAATATGAGCATTCCTATCATCCCATATAGCTTTAATAGTGAAAGATAAAATTAGGCACAAGAACCACTTGATTGTGGTGTTAGGATGTTTAATATTGACAAACAATGATTTGATGGAATTCCAATCACTTGGAGCATTTTGAATGTAACATTTGTGTAATTGTGATCTCTAAATGGTTATGACAACATTTGTGTAATTGAGAATGGTATAACCTTTAAGCTCTAAATGCTTTTGTCATTTATATAAATATCATAGATCCATTTGCATCATAAAGCATATTTGTTAGTCATTAGCCTCCATAATCTTTTAGAAAGCATAACAGTGTTCATCATCTTAAGGGAGATAATTCCAAGACCTACTTTGTCTTTAGGAAAACAAATATCCTTCCATTGCATCTTGGCCCTTATGAAAGCTTCAAGATTTGCACTCCAAAGAAATCTATTGCATATTATTTCAATGGGCTTAATGATCTTCCTGGGAAAAGCAATGTGAGCATCCCAAAATACATTAATGGAGTTTAGAACAGAAGAAATAAGCTAAGTTTTGCCAGCAGTAGAAAGAGGTTTAGAGCTCTAGCTAGAGCTTCTACTAATGATCTTGTCAATCAGGATGTTGAAGTCGTAAGGTTGAAATAGGAATGCCTAGATAAGCATAGGAAGGGACTGCATTTTAAAACCAATGATAACACTTATTATTAGTTTTTGTCCTATAGTAGTCTTAAAAAGATAGAAGCCACTTTTAGAGCAATTAATTTCTAGACCAGAAAGCTTGTTGAAAATCTTTAAAGCTTTTATTAGAGCAGAGATGAAATTATGCTAAACCTTGGAGAAGATGATGAGGTCATCAACAAAAATAAGATTAATAATCTGTAGTTTCTTACACTTTGAGTGGAGTTTAAAGTTCCTTGTTCTCTCCACAATTCTTTTAAGAGTTATGTTGGAAACTTCCAAAACAAAAGCAAAGAGATAAGGTAAAATGGGATCCCCTTATCAAATCATTTTGTAGCTTTTAAAAGATTTGCAAGGCTGACCATTGATTGATTTTTTCTAAGTTAGTTAATGTTGAATTAATTGCTAATGCACGGTGTAACTATAACTAGTACGAATAAGTACGGGTTAATCCCACAAAGATAATACATACTAATAATAATGGTTATCCTATTTCTAATCTATGAATTTGGTTTTAATTTTTAACTAAAAGAAAATAAAACTAAAGCATGTAAAATAAATGGGAAGAACAAAGAATAGAGAAATAAGGAAGCATTTAGAAATTTATTGATATCAACAAATTAGTATTTAGGTTTCGAATCCCCCTAAACTCTTAACATATTGATCTTTTATTATGCAATTGTCTTGCTGATTTATTAGACCGTGGAGACTCCTATGATATGCTAATAGTTGACCTTGAGTGTATTAACAACTAGTCTTAAGGTTTTCAACAAAATTACTTAGGTTAAAGTTTATGGGATCGCTTTACCAATTTGTGAATCCCTTTATTAGGCTTAACCATAATCTGGAAGATTTATATCATCTTATCTCTAGGTTTGCAATCAACTCCTTCTAATTATAATAGATTTATTCATAAACATGATTTCTCAATTTCTATATATGAAATTAGATTGATCTAATATTCCCGGGTCTATTAAAAAATAAATAAAATATGTAATCAGATCACAATATAACAATCGAATCAATTACATTAACAAAAGAATCAAATCGCATTAAACTATCAATATATGCTTCATCTAACCTAAACACTAGCAAGATGTTTAGTTATACATTATCAAACATGAAATTAAATATACATTAAATGTAGCGCCCCCTTATCGCAGGAAACACATCGGGACGCTCGTAGGTCATTCCGATACATATCTTCCGATAAGGGTGAGCTATGAACAATTACTACTGTACTTCACATGGCATCATAATAATAAAACATCAGTATAAAGATCACTAATTTTTGAAACCAAAGTTTTCCTCATTTCATTCAACAAAATCAAAGAGTTTATACATCTGTCATTCTGTACTGTCTGTACATCAATCCCCAAAAATCCTAAGACAAAATGCT
>JAOSBK010000006.1:16219991-16233752 GCA_027568895.1 Erythroxylum shatona
ATACACAATTCAACCCCCCTTCTTGTGCATTTACCTATCGTATTTACAGTATCATATTAACGTGTGATTCACTTCACAAAATTCACACTCAAAGCAAAAACACATAATCCAGCATCCTCATACTTGAACAACACATTGTCTTCAATGTGAGAAGGGTACCTAAACACACCAAGGGGGATAAAATAACATGAAGAACATAAGAAGAAAATACTAACAAAAATGAAAAGAGAAGGGTTAGAATACAAATTCATTAGGGTGATTGAGGCGGGGATGGTGTTGGAGGTGGCAGTTGAACACCTTGAGCATCAAAGCATCGATGAATATGGTGTATACCCCGGTTCTAGCATCGTTGTGTGTGGGCCATCTCCTTCATCATCCTGTAGTTTTTTGTAAGCCTGTCTATGAGTGTTTTGGTGTTGTCAAAGATTACAGCAAGCACCTTCTTCTAACCAGGTTCTTTTTCTTCCTCATCCTCTCTAAACTCCTCACTGGTTAAGTTCTTATCTTGTTGTTGAGGTACTGAACTTAAACTTGTCTGTCTTACCCTGATCTTTACATAAGATTTGGCATTGATATCCCGAAGTTCCACATTGTGAGACTTCAAGATTTCTGCTCACCATAAGTGATGAAAGTTCATGAACTCAGGATGATGGATAGTAAGTTTGTTGCAATTGACACTGTAACACTCAATAATGGCTGACATCAAGTAACCCATACCTAAATTATTGCTTCTCTTGCATAAAGTAGCAACAATTGCATTAAAAATATGGGTAGAGGTGTATACTGAGATACTGTGATCCATGCACCACAACAAAAAGTTCCTTTGTTGAACATTTGTTAGTTTCGGTTTTGTCAAATACTATTTGACACATGAATTTATGCAACAACAAATGTTCATGACTTCTGATTGTGTTGTTGTAGGCATTTTTGTCATCAAATTGGTCCATCTCAGTTAATTCGTTCCAATAGTAGGTAGCACAGAAATCATCGTGCTGATCCACTTTAGATGACACAGGAAAACCACAAATTTCACATAAAGTGTTATAATTGAGTTTCATAAGATTGACCTTGTAACCTAAACCTCTTATCCTTTGAGTTACTCAGTTCATATTAAAGAGAAGTAAAGAATTCTTAGGTTAGTTCTTAGTAAGTAGGATATTGAAAATATATGAACTTACCCCACTTAATTTTGTCTCCTAGGTTTTTAACCTTATATCTCATTCCTATGCTAGCCAATGTATCAAAATCAAAGTATTTAGAAACCATTATTTGCGTAAGGTTGAGGGAGTGAAATCAAACACCTTCCTCTTCTGAATATATTGGGAAGGGTGCTCTGAAATTTGTCGTCTTGTTCCTTCAGTCGTGGCTCGATACTAGGATTCTTCCCGAAGATTTGGTGTGCCTAACTTTCTAATTGATGCATGACATTAGGATTGAAAGTGAGCGACAGTTTGAGAGAATGAAAGAGTTGACAGTTAGTAGAGAGAAGGGAGAGCATTTGGAGGTCTTAGGTTTAGATAAATAAAGTGAAAATGAAAGTGATTGAAAAAATGAGGTTGGATATGAATATATAGGCGAGAGAAGGGTAAAATTGTAAAAAAAACCTAGCTAAAAATTGCGTGATGTTGATGCCCTACCTAGGCCATGATCGTGGGTTTTAAACAGATGATTGCTATGATCCTGCCTGTTGGCCACGATCGTGCCTGGAGACTTTTCTTGCACTTTGCTAAATTTTTGTCTTTTCCTCATTTCACCTCCAAAATCCTTCCTAAACTTCTTATTTGCACTTGTCACCTCATTGTGATCTTCTTCCTTAGCAATCCTAAGTTAACATTGATCATCTAATCTTCCACAACATTTATTCGGAAACAAAACACACAAACCAAAGAATTGTAAACTATCTAAAACTAAAGGGAAACAATAAGCAATTAAAAACTATGGGTTGCCTCCCATGCAGTGCTTCTTTTAAAATTAGTAGCTTGACGTATGTTTTTCTCTTCTCATGGTGGCTTAAGAGAATCCTTCAATGGTGGCTCGACTGTGGAGCTCATAAAATGTACGTGCGCCACCTAGTTGTTCAAGCCACTGCCTTCCTTTTTTCGATTCTTTCTTCGCCTTCTCCTTTGAGATTTTTTTCTTCCCAGTGAACACTTTTATTCATCATTCTTCTCTGTTTCTCCACCAAATTCCGTCATACTCATAATGGCTATGGGTTGGATAGGATTGTTTTTTCATTCTTGGTTATGATGAAAGACACTTGCTCCTCTCCTACCCTTAGAATTAGTTCGCCCCTATCTACCTCAATATTTGATCGAGAAATGATTAAAAATGGCTGCCCAAGGATAATTACAGTTTTCACATCTTCTTTTATATCCAAAATGAAGAAGTCCGTGGGAAAGGTAAACTTTTCAACTTGGACATGCTCATCTTGAACGATACCTTTCGAACAATAAACTAATCTGTCTTCTGTTTTTATCAATATCTTAGTGAGGACCATCTCCCTGACCCCCAATTTCTGATATAAGGCATATGGCTTTATGTTTATGTTGCCTCCTAAATCAACAAATGCTCTATCTATTTTGACAATAATGCAGGGGATATAAAAATCTCCTAGGTCCTCCTTCTTTGGTGGGAGTGTCAATTTCCTTTCCTCCTCTAAATATTTTTCCACTTTCCCACTTATCGATTTTATCAGTATGAGTCGTACTTCTAATTGCTTGATCATGTCTACAACTTCATTCAGCTCAGCTTCCTTAGATTTTCTCATTGCTCTGATCGGAAATGGAATCGGGGGTTGGTATTTGATTTTAAGCAAATTGTACTTTGCTAGCAGAGAGCCTTCTTTATTATCATGTATATCTGCCTTCCCCTTGTTCTTGTATGGATATGGCTTTAGTTTTTCTAAAATAGGGTAAGGATTTTTAGGTCAATGCTCTTTAATTGTTTGTACTTCATGTTCACTTTGAAGAAAATTATGATCAACCCTTTTTTTGTCCTTGCCTCTATTATCTTTAGCTTAGCTCGGTTCTTGCTCAATGGCTTGGTTAATGACCATGATTCGTTCCTTTCAGGTTAGACTTTGTGTTACTGGGGAGTGTTCCCGCATTTTTGGTTAATAATGCTTCTGCTAGTTGACCTACTTGGACTTCCAAATTATGAATTGAGGAGGCGTAGTTCTTTGTTACTTGCTCGAATTTGCCTTCGAGCCTCTTCCATACCTCCAATCTTATCTAAGATTTTATCTAGTTTGGCATCCATAGAGTTTGGTTTCTCTTGTTGGAAATCTGGTGGCCTTTGTGGCTTAAACTGGTCTCCACCATTGTTTCACCACGAAAAGTTAGGGTGATTTCTCCACCCAGGATTATACCTATTTGAATAGGGATTGTTCCCTCCTCCTTTAGCAAACTATGCTCCTATATACTTCACTTGTTCCGCTTCACCTTCTTACATTAGGAAACAGTTGATAGTGTCATGATCCATTTGCCCATATAGCTCCCATTTTAGTTGAATGGCCTTAATAGGAGCGGAAGATGATGCTTTCATGTTGTTTAGTTATTGAGACAACTTGCCAATTTTTGCTTGTATTTTGTTCATTTGGTTGACAACTGTAACTCCTTTCTACTCTTGAAAAATTGCAGGTTGTCTACTTCTTTCATTCAACCACAGAAATTTGTTACTAGCCATCTCTTCTAGAAGCTCTTCTACTTCATCAACAGTTTTTCTCATTAGCGATCCTCCTGAGGCCGCATCAATTATGCCTCTCATGGGTGGTGTTACTTCATTATAGAACATCAGCAAAAGGAACTCCTTAGTAGGTTATGATGTGGGCATTTCCTTTGCAAGCCTTTATAACTTTCCTATGCTTCGTAAATCGATTCCCCATCACCTTGCTGAAAATTAGTGATCTCTTTAGTGATCTTTGTAGTCTTGGTGAGGGGGAAGCATTTATCTAGAAAGACATATACTAATTGGTCCCATATAGTGACATTGGATAGGTTGAGGGAGTGGTACTATAACTTACGACCCGTGCATTTTCTCCGCTTCACCTTCTTGCATTAGGAAACAATCGATAGTATCATGATAGAGGTGTTGAGTCTTACAATTTATATCCCTCAATTACCACAAGTGCATGGGTCATAATAGTAGTTGAAGGGTCAATCCTATAGAAAGGCCCCTAATCTAATCCTTGCAGGGGTCATAATAGTAGTTGAAGTGTCAATCCTATAGAGAGGCCCCTAATCTAATCCTAGGTTATCTAAGGCTGAAAATTTAATAAAATGAAATTAAAAATGAAATAAGAATATAAACAAGGGAATTTGATTGGAAGAATTCAACTCAAGAAATTAACACAAAACAAAAATTGAAATTGAGTAACACAAAAGGTCACTGTGGAAATTAATCAAGAGAAATTACCAAGTTATGAGAGAGGGGATTCTACCTATCATTAATACTAACCTAGCCAATTATGTGTTATCGAGATGTCGATTATCATAAGGAGAATTACTCTCTCAAGTTATAATCTTAAACCCTAAATCATTAACCCTAATTAAATTATAGATTTTGCAATCTCTCAATTAATAAATGACCCATAATTAAAATTTGATCGGAAGCTCTCTAGTAAACTATCCGGTCTCACACGAAATCTCTCTCTACATAAAAATCGATATGATTAACTACATGGTCTATTGGATCACTTAACTCTCGTTAACCTAATCCAATGATTTCTATCTGGCTTACCTTCTCAATTTATTACTAAAATATGTAAAAATCAAAGTTAATCACAACACCCATTCAATAAAACACAAAATCAACTATATTGACAATAAATCAAAGTAAAATCCCGAATAAAGAGTTAAAACATTGTCAACAATCCAAAATTCATCATCATATAATCCATTTCAATCTTATACATTAATGAACAAAAATGAATGGACATGAAATAGACTTAGATTGGATAATCTAGGAAGGCAGCAACGTCGAGAGACCACCTAATTCGGGAAGCAACAGTGTCGAGACCCACCTCTTCTTCTTCTCGCTCTCTCTTCTTTTCTCTCTCTCTTGAACTTTCCAAAAGTGGCAAAATGTAGAAGCTCCCTATGGTTACATTATTAAGTCTTATATGGTATTTCCAACTAGGGAAACCCTAGGGTCTTTTCTGAGTCCAAAAGGTCCAAAAAATTCCTTGAAAACTCAAGTCGAGACTACTATTTGCGTATCTATCGCACAGGCCACGATCGTGGCTGGAAGTTTTTTTTGTTTTTGTCATGATCGTAGCCTATAATGCCAGGCTCCTTGCTCTTGCTTTTGTCACAATCGTGGCATATTTGCCACGATCGTGGCCCTGGGTTATTTCCCAGGTCTTCTATAATTTTCTCCAGTTTTTGCGAAACACTAACAAACATATCAAAGCATAAAATTGAAGCTCAACATCATGTTCCAACACACAAAAACACTTAAAACACAAATATTTACTAACTAACATAATTCTAACCTAAACACGCACTAAACAACCAAATTAACAACTAAGCACACACTAAATAATCCACAAAACTGATGCAATCTACACCTATTAGGAATCAATTCAATTTTGAAAGAATGTTATGCATTGATTTGATGAGAGGTTGTACGTCATGAAATGTTGAAAAGACAATCTAAAAACCTTAAAGTTTTGCTATAGTGGTTAGAAACAAATCAAAGACAATTGTTGGTGGTGAAAAATCTACATACAAATGCATTTATTGCAACCAAACTAGACATACCAAAGATCATTGCTATAAACTTATAGGATATCCAAATTGGTGGGACCATAATTGGGTACCTCGGAAGAAGAATTTCAAGCAAACTCCAACTACTGTTGCTGCTAAGACCAAAATTAATGATGATGTCATTGAGAAGACTTCTACATTAATAGCAACTACAAATAATGATGCTAAGATTTCTAATGTTTCTGAACTTGTTTCTAACAGTACATGGATAATTGATTTTGGTACTACAAAACATATGACCTTTGATTCTATACAGGTTATTGAACTCACAGAGACCTTACAAAATTTTGTTTCTACTGCCAATGGTGACAAAGCCCCAATTGTAAGGGAAGGGTCTTTAACTCCCACTAATACTCTAAATTTGGATTCTATTTTGATTAATCGAACTACCTCATGCTCCATTGAATTTCAAACACCATTTCAAGTCCACACTAGTGTTGTAGCTACTCCACCAATACCAAATTTACCTCCTCACATTTTTAGATGTTAGCATTTGTGCATGTCCATAAACATTAACACAAAAGCTAGCTCCATAAGCCTTACAATGTGCTTTTATTAGGTATGAAACGAACCAAAAGGGATATCAGTGTTGTCATCCTCCAACTAAACGTATATTCATCACAATGGGTGTAGTCTTATATGAAGATACAATATGTTTCTCTAATTCTGAGCTTCATGGGAAGTATCAAAAGGAAATTCAGACTCTTGATTACAAACTTCAAGAGAAGAATGAAGATGATTGTCATTTTTCACATGGTAATGATGTTGCTAATCATCAATTGGACCATGAAGAGGAGCAGGAAGGGGCTATTAAACCAGAGGATATTGATCAAGAAGGTACTACTGAAGAGGAGGATGCTGGTCCTTCAAGTGTAGAAATTGAGACTCTCATTAACATACCACACCAATCGTTTACTAAGGATGTTCCTATTGCTGACCCTGAAACACCTAAACAATTACCAAAGCTTCTTATTGGAGGTATTCCTAAGCCTATATATGAACCCAAAATTTCAAATATAGTTAAATATCCAATGAGTCATTATGTGTCAAATAATAATTTGTCGAAATCAAATAGGTCATTTGTAAATCAATTATCTATTGTATCTATTCCTAACAATGTTCAGAAAGCTCTAAAGGTTCTAAGGTGGAGAGCTACAATTGATTTGAAAATGAACTCTTTACAAAAAAATAAAATCAAACTTAGGAGATTGTTAAATGGCCACCAAGAAAGAAACCAGTTGGATGTCGATGAGTTTACACTGTAAAGTACAATGCAAATGACACAGTAGATTACACAGAGATATTTGCTCTTGTAGCTAAAATCAACACTGTTAGATCATTGTTGTCCCTAGTTGCAAACTTGTATTGGCCTTTGTAACAATTTAATGTAAAGAATGCCTTTTTACATGGTGACTTGTCTGAAGAAATCTATATAGAGCTTCTGACATGTTGTACAACAACATAAAGATAGAGTAAAAAGGTTTGTAGTTTGAAGAAATTGTTATACGACTTGAAGCAGTCTCTAAGAGGATGGTTTGGAAGGTTCACAAAGTTTATGATAACTTTTAGATATCATCAAAGCAATTCTGACCACACTTTGCTCTTGAAAAAAAAGGCAAGGTAAAGTCATTGCTCTTATTGCATATGTGGGTGACATGGTGGTGACAGGAGATGATCCATAAGAGGGGAAGGCATTACAAGAATACTTATCTACAAAATTTGAATTGAAAGATCCTCGTTGGTTGAAATATTTTCTTAGGATTGAAGTTTTTCATAAAAAAAAGGAAATTTTCTATCCTAAAGAAAATATGCATTAAACTTATTATAAGAAATTGGTATGTCAATATTTCAACCAGTTGATACACAAGTTAAGGAAGGCGCGAAGTTATGTGCATAAGCAAATCGAATACTAGTTTGTAAAGGAAGATACCAAAGGCTTGTTGAAAGGCTATTGTATTTGGCTTACACAAGACCTGACATTACTTATGCTTTGAGTATTATTTGTCAGTTCATACATAATCATGTAGAACAACATATGGGGGCAGTTATGAGAATTTTGAGGTAACTAAAATTTGTTCCAAGTAAAGGAACTTTGTTCACTAAAATACAAATAGGCAAAGTATAAATGTATATGAAGATGCCAATTGTGCTGGATTAATAGAAGATAAAAATCATCTTCTGGCTAATTCACATGGAGAAGTAAACAATAAAACATGGTCACTTGGTCAAGTGTGAGATTTGAATTTAGAGAGATAACACTTGGTCTCTATGAAACTTTATGGTTTAGACTACTTTTACAGGGTTTAAGCTATCCACTGAAGCAACCAATTAGTTTATATCGTGACAACAAAGCTGCTTGTGATATAATGCACAATCATGTCCAACATGTTTTAACAAATCACGTTGAGATTAACAAGTTCTTCATTAAGGAGTGTTAAGATTTTTCTCTATAATTGTTGGAATTGGGCAGTTGTAAATATATTTATAGACTCCTAATTATAGCTGTAGGATTAATTTTTGAGATTTCTTCCTTTATTGTATATTATAACCAGTACATTTTTTAGAAAGTGCCCAAATGAACAAAATTCTACGTGATAAGATATGAATGAGTCTGCCACCCTTTTGGGCCACATGATATTCCTCCTACTCTCTGGTGAGCTGTGATGCAAGACCCGCAAAGCTTTGCTTCGAAAATGGACATCTTCGGCCTCGTAATGACTTTGCAAGTGTTTTGCGTAGAGTTTTTTCAAAAAAAAAAAAAAAAAGGTACTTTGCTTAGATGGTTTGAGGATTTAAGCTGTAAAGCTCATAAGAAAAGTTGAAGATGGTGTCCTGATAAAATTTAGCAACATCGTTATAAATTGAACAAAAGTATTCATATTTGAAGATCTTCGAAACAAGCTTTTCTTATTTTCTATCTGTATATTTCATACACTTGAACGTACGATTCCTTCAATATTTCATTAGAAAAATAATTTTTAATAATATACATCAGATTTTCTAAAAAGTTACAAATAGTTAAAACAAATTATACACCGTAAGTGTGAAAACGTGGTATGATAAATTTAAATTCCTAGTACGGGGATGGGTGCGCTTGTTAGAAGGACAGCAGGTCGTCAATGTCCACAATTTCTTCCTAATTGAACCCTACTTCATCTTTGTTTATTTCATGGTATGTTTACTATCCGCGTAAATGACTTTCGAAAGAAGACTTAGTAGGCATCGGTACAGAAATAATCTCCGGTTTACGAAGATTGTATTGAATTTGTATTCCTGTCAAAGCGATCATAAGCAGGTTTTGTTCTGAAGTAAAGCACAGAACTTGAGACTAGGCCTACCAAGGAAATGCAACCCCAGAAAAAGAAAGTCCTGAGGTAGCAATGCCTACCCATGCATACCATTTCTTCTCCCAGGATCGTCCGCAGTGTGCCTTCTGCATTGTCATCATACAGTGTAGCTGCTAGAAGGCCATAAAGAAGTGATCCAAGTGGAATGTTGGTAATGATAAGGTTATGGTTGACCCCAGCACTATTGGGTCCAAATAGCTCAGACGTTATTGAAACAGCTGCCGAGAATATGAAGCCAGAGCTTAGTCCGATGAGAGCTGTGCTAGAACGCAATGCTGCTTCACTGCCGGATGCAACAAGCAGAAATAAGGCAACTGGTGTGGGCACAAGAGCAATTGCCAGCCACCCGGTCCTGGCAAAGTTCACCTTGCTGCATCCATATTTTAGTTTATTAACATTTAGTTTATTATGAAGAAGATATTCTACCAAAAAAGGACATACTCATGCAGGAAATCTGGTGCAGCTGAGAGCAGTCGACCAAAGAAGGAGCATGATGAGTAGAGTGTTAGAAGTGAATCAACTTTTGAAATGAATCCAAGAGACTGTGCTATTTGTCCAAGATTATTACTGTAAGCTAGCCCCAATGTCCCTCCACACAAATATGCAATGTAGTAGAGCCAGAAATCCAACCTCCTCACCAGCCACTGCGCTGGGTGCTCTTCACCAAGCATCGTCAACCTATCCTTATCCATTACCTTCCCGAAGCAACGAAAGCAACTAAAGCTCCGTTCGTTCTCCAGCACACTGTATGAATTTCCATTAGAGCTGGTACCGGTAAACAGCTCAAGATTATCCGCATTAACCAGACTGAAGCCTAAATGGTCAAATAGGGAACTAGAACGGATGTTTCGCCAAGTCCAGTCTCTTGCGGACACAATACCAGGCAAGCACAAGGGAAGGGCTAACAGAAAAATGGCACCTCCAAGAAGGAAACGCGCGGTTGATGCAACAGAAGATAGAGAATTCAATAGGAGGAGATAAAGGCCAGTGATAACAGCTAGTATATTGAGGCAAAGGAAAATGAAGGAGTCACGGCTGATGATGTCGGTGGTGAGTTGCGAGGGAGGTGGTTGGCGAAGGATAAAGAGGAGTGAAATGGCAGAGACGAGTAGGGGGAGAAATGAATTGAGGAAGAGGTAGACAGTTTCATTCTGAGGATCTATTGCATTGGCAATGAGTGTATATAATGCAGCAGTAACCCCATTAAAACTGATGGTGAGGGATAATGCAAGAGCTCTATTCACTGGGAAGTTTTTGATGCACAGAACATAGCATACCGTGTTGAACCAGCATATACTGCACCCTGCCATCAAGCAAAAAGGAAAAACCTGCCCCAACATCACAATTGAGGCTCATAGTCATAATTATTTTGCAAGAAATCTTAACCTACAAACCTCCACGTGACATGTTTCCTACTTGTAAGAATGGTGGATGGCTGAGAAAGTAAAAGTCTTAGCAACTACGTAAATAAGATTATATATCCAAGATATGAAAGGTATCGGTGCTGCCGCGTAATCTAGACTTCCAGGTGGCAAGTGGCAACAGCAACACCCCAAAAGGCTCGTTGGTAATTACTTACTTGTTAATGTGTCAGCAATGGGTACTAGGAATTTCAAAAACCTCCTTTTACTTTGGTATTGCTCCAGTCCAATCCAAAGCATGCTGCTACGTGGAACGACCAAGTTACAGGAATACTAGTTTTGTAGCTTTACATTCAAGAAATCAACAGAAAAATCAATGCCCATTTTGCTCTTATCTCCTAAAGGAAAACGGAACAACGTAGTTTTCTCCATCCCTGGTCCTGGTCCTGGTTCTTTTAATTAGATGACATCATATACAAAGGCCCAAAAAGATTTATTATAAGATAAAAAGAAAGCCCAAAAGGACTTGATTGAATTTGCCCAGCCAAGATTCAAGAACTTCTTGATGTGGTGATTATTGTTCTATGTGTAAGTCAGAGGTCCACAAATTCTAACAAGAGTTGAATGTAAATTAAATCAAAACGGAAGCCACCACAACCAACCTTACCAGGTCGATGTTTATTCATATATCAAACCAACCACAAATGGTATGTGCCAACAACATCCACAAAAGGACGAATTGAATGAATTTAAGAAGAATGAGGAACTAACCAGAAAATAAGGCAAGGAGATAATTTGCTTAATGATAAGCCACTGTAGACCATAGCCAATGACACCCATGAAAGCAGCTATGAACATGACAACCCACAAAGGGAGATACAATAGAGAGACTCCAGAACACCAACCAAAAGCCTTGCCCATATCTGAAGCCACGGACAAGAAATTGAGTTGAACCTGTGTTATCCCTAGCACAGACTTTAACTTGGTGGAATATGCAGAAAAATCGAAGTTTGTCCCTGTAAAAGCCTGTATCCATATCGTTGCCACCAATATCATCCATTTCCTTGACTGCCCTGCCATTTCTTGTATTGCCAACTAAACGTAGCTATTGGTTTCTCTAGAGAAAATTGGAGAGAGAGGAAGGGAGAGAAAACGCACGCCCTTGTTGTGATGTCTTCTTATACCCAATATAGTTGGGATTGGGAGTAGGGAGAGGTTTTAACTATAATTAACTGTTACAGATATTTTACGCGAGGCTTTGAAACATTTTGTTCTGTCAGTTGTCCACGTATTTCTGACACCTATGACCTGTCAGAAATATTTCCCCACAAATATTTCTCAATCTAAAACTAGCGTTCAGAGATTTCCTTCAACTGGTTTCGATTAGTCAATCTGGTTGAGCACTTGTTACATCTTCAATTGTCAATCAATCCACAACTGCACCACCCACCCAACATTTTAACCGCCATCAATCTACCACTTGAAAGCCATGATTATGCTTAACGCTAAAGTTATTCCTTTATGTAATATTGGATACATATATCTATTGCTTTCTGACTTAAGCATCGTTGTCTTTCACAGTTTTACCTGCTTCATTGCTTCACGTATAGAGATTCTTTATTCGCTTACGCGGAAATGGATAAGAAAGAAAGGGTTAAACTTAAGCCATATATGAAAAAAGAAAATATTTAAAATATATGTCAAACATTTTTATTCAGTATATGATTAAGCAACTTAAAATTTTTAAATATAATGTTTTGTAACAATCGTATACAAATATAATATAGGCAAAAAACAAAATAGTTAAAAATAAACTAAAAACAAAATAAAAATAACAATACAACTTAACAAGTTATTGAAATAACAGTTCTTAAAAATGAGAATAGAAAGGTTCAGAAGTTTTTGTACGTGCCAACTCTTAATTATTTTCAGTCACTTTTCTCTTGTAAGGGACTTGAGAGTAGCTTTAACTTTATTTGCCTATGGTTCTCAATTTTCTTAATAAGAAACTATCAAATTATTATTATTATTTTGACATTAGAAAGCATATTATGTTAACAGATCATGATAGAATCCAATTCAGCATGTTGTGGAATAAATATCAAAATCTTTTCATTCAATTTTTTTAAAGTCAAGGTCACTTAAATGAACATAATCAAAATATTATTATAGTTTCTACCTTATTTTGGAACTTGATCATTTTCTTGTTATTTCCTTCAAATCTTTTTGAAATTGACTCATTTCAACCACCGTAATAGCACACAAATTCAACCTCTAACAGTATCTACAGAACATATTGAGCCAACTCTACAACAGTAGAAAGGATTAAGTAAAAAGTACTACCTCTCTTAAAGCTAAAGTATATTTATAATAGGTTTTATACCTTTAGTAATTTAATTTAAATAAGATTATAATTTCAATTAAATTTTAATTATAATTACAACTAACTATAATTAAATGTGAATTAGATCCAATATATCATATTGATTCTTACTTATTAAATATCTCATATTTAATAATAAAGTTTCTACCTTAATTTAAATACCTTTTTTCTCTTTAATCCATTCATTGTGTATAGTTCTTTAGGTTCCTAAATACGTTAGCAATTGATATGAATTATAACTCTAAATCATATTTAAGATTAGATAAATTAAACTATTTTAATTAATCTTTAATTATCTAATTAAAAAATTTATATCCATATAAATTCTAACTTCTCACACTTAAAGAAACCTACTTTCAACATGGGGTAACAAGAGAAACTCTGCTTTCTCCCTACTCCCTACCATTTTTTCACGTTAGCCATTCTTTTTTCCAGCTTAAATCACTTCTTAAACCAAACCTTTTTTTCTTGTTTGAGTAACCCACCCCATTTTATTTCTCCCACCTAAGACATTAAACCTGATAGTTTACCATTAATGGAAAAGTCAGATTCATTGTCCTAGCCTCTCCCTCATGCCATTTCGACTACCTTAACCAAGACATGGTACCTAAATCCAAAGCCCTACTTAACAAATAATGACTTCCTATTATTGCTAGGAACCAAGGAAATAACTTTGAATGGTGCAAAGATTGTCAGAAACAAGCATGGAACAAGGTAGTTAGAGACCTTAATTCCTTTGGTATGCTTCATTATATTCCTCCGTCTTCTAGTGATGACCTGGTGGACCCTCTTCCTTATTTTTTAAACAATGGAGCTAAAAAATGGAATGTGTTATAAAACCAAAACTAAAACTTAAGAATATTTGGGAGAGGAGAATTCTTCTTATAAATTGGTATCACTTACAT
>JAOSBK010000006.1:16247018-16259310 GCA_027568895.1 Erythroxylum shatona
GATGTGATTTGGGCTTATTCTCTTGGGCCTAATTTATTAGGCATTGAATAAATATATATGGATATATTTATTGGGCTGAATTGAATTAAGTTGTCAGGCTTTTATTATATGAGATATAATGGGCCGAAACTTATTGAGCTTCAATGGGATTAGATTTTCTCTATAAATAGAAAAACTTAGGTCTCATTAGGAGAAGGAAGAAGAAGGAGACGAAACCCTAGCCACCCTCCGAGAGAAAACTGTGCGACGTTTGGAAACAATTTCAGGACGTGCTAGCACAAGATAGCCGCTGCCCGGATCGTTCATACTCGTGTGGATACCGGTAGAAGGCATTCGCGTATTGCAGTGTCTACGAATCCAAAAAGAAATAACCAATTCGCGTCAGAAAGATATTTTCGTACATCCTGTATACTTTCAGCTATACTTCATGTTGTGTTATGGTCTTTTCACAACGTATTGTGAATACTCAGGCCATACGAGATCCAACAATCTGTTACAAAAAGAGGATTAAGAAAGAGAAACTAGTTTGTGATTGTCGAAAGATTTCTTCCCATATCATGACGAATTCTGCTCAAGGTAACTGATTTGTTCTTTTTATTTATGTAGTTATTATTATATTCAAGATATGAATGGGTAAGAATGATTTACGTATTATTTATAATTCATGTATGATTTATGTCTTTAATGTTTGAATATTAAGAATTGAAAAACTTACAATTCTTGCTGTAAATTACTCGACATTGAAAGCTATAAGAAATAATCGAACAAGCATGGAAAAAAAAGATGCTCAAACATGGAGGCATGTCACGGTGATTTTAGTTGAGGAGATGGTGTATCCATTTCCCTACAACTGCGGGAGAACCATACCACGGCCTCAGTTCGTCGTCAGAACCAACTGGAGAGTGATAAACTCCATCAAGGCTTATGTTTATAGCACCTTCCAGGTGGGCTGATATTTCTGGCACCACTCCATCTCCCCACACATCTGCCTGTCCACACACCTGTCAGATTTGGATTACTAACAGTTTCCGCAATTGCTAATACATTTGGAACACTTTGATCAGAGTTACCTGTTTATATCCTTGCCCAACAAAACGAGCACGAAAACCTGGATTTGAAGTTCTTGTCCCGTTGACAAGAACAGCCTCTGCAGTTAGTTTGTCATTTTCTGTCCGAACCGTGGCGTTAGCTTCATCTGAATTGCCAAAGAAGCGAGCTCCTTGAATATACCTGCAGTTTCTATAACCACTTAGATTGCTTGTTTATTTTACTCATTTACAAGAGGATGCATATCCTAAACCTCAACAAGACCAAATTATGTCATGGTTCTCAAAGCTTAGATGATAGCAGAAACTGAAAAGAGAGCGTGATCAGATTCTGAGTTTCACCTCCCCGCAATACACACATGCTTCAATTGTGCAGAGTAAACAGTTTCTGAGCAATACATTTCAACGTAATTAAGTAGACCTCTTGTTTGATCAATCACCCCAGGAACACCTTTTGGAGGAGGTCTGAAATAGAGCAGAACACAGGTTAATGGTTATCTTAAGAAAATTATGATAGAATGAGCTGACGTACAACTTAAAAGCAAAATCTTCGAAGAATTGAAAAGAGAGAAGCGAATCAAAAGTAAGTGCATCCCAAGAGTTACTTGAAGAGAAAAAATGAACCGTACGACCTACATGTGTGGAGTACCAAGAGTCAACAACAAGGAAACATCAGTAAGGCCGAATTCAGCTAAGTAGACACGAGCTAGCCATCCTCCAGCAGAGTGACCAATCAAAGATAGAGTCCCACCTAAATAATATGTTTAATCGGTAATTAAGCATATCAAATTTTGCAGCAGATAAGGTGTCTTCAGTGCAGAGCAACAACAATGATGATATATAACAACTTCATCGTATAATGCCCCATAAGAGATTAAATCATTTCAGACAGCTTCCCCAAATAGGTCCCCTGTAAAGTCAGATTAAATAAGCTCTTAGAAGTTGAATTATCCATTCAAACTACTGAACTGGATACTTGGAGTTCGAGGCTATATAGACAATTATTTACATATAGAAAGAATGTCCTTATGCTTTGAGATTCAGTAAAACTTGAAGGGAATCCAGACTTTCTAACACCAATCTTGGAACAATTTTTCCAGTTCAGAAAGATAAAGCATGCACATATGGCATTGACAAAAAAAAAACATACTAAAGAGGGAGCAATGGCACCTTGTTCTACTCCTTTTGCCTCTTGGATTGCGTCGTCAACCCTTTGTAAGTACCTACACATCGACCAACAAATTATATATTACAGAGGAGAGCAATCATAGTAATAAGATGCATTCAAATAGGCATTACTGTTTTATAACGCTTACCAATCAAGAACTGGACGTGGGAGGAGGGTGCCACGCCAGTAATTGGGGTCGACAAGACCAGCAGCATTCCTCAGCCAATCCAATCTTGAAACCTTAGCCACAACTGTAGGGACTCCATACTCTTGGAGTGTCACTTCTAACTTCTCATAGTCCCCTGTGTTGTTCCCCAACCCCTGAAAATAGCCGATCTTAACGGAAGTAATTCAAAATCTGGTGTTGCATAGATAGGCATAATAAGTGACAAACCGGGAGAATAACTGCAGGCCGGAAAGTGCCGGCAGAGATTGTTTGGCTGACGGATGAGAGGGAGTAGGCTCTGAGATTGAACGGTGAAGATGCAAGGGCCATAATGATACCAATTCAAATGTTTTAGGTGTGTACTTTGTACCTGGGTGATGAAGCTTAAACGTCTGCTGGAGATGATGCGAATAGCGTCAACACCATCAATCCTACCAAGTAGTCTTTTTGTGTCCCCAAGCGAATATGGAACAAGCGATACTATCTTATAGATAATGTACGATACACACTTGTAGCTTAACAAGAAGCAAACTTCAAACTACTGCATGTAAATTCCGTTACTTGCTTCCTTTATTTTTATGTTGTAATTTATGCATCATTTTGAGTCCCGTATAATAAAAGGATATATATATATATTCAAATGGCATTAAAAAAATTGAATTGGATATATAAAACTTTAGAACTATTTTTTTAAAAGACTTCATTTTGAGAAATTAAAGATTGAATTAATAATAAAGGTAAGGTTCAAAATACAAGCAAAAGCATTGAAGCAACCAATACAAATTTCTTGCAAAGACAAATACAAAAAATGATATTCAAACTATGCAAAAGAGTAGAATCTAAGTTCATTGGTTTTTGTCTCCTCATTCCACTTTCTCAACTTAGAGCAAAAATGTTCATGGAGTCGTGATCCTCCTTATAAATCAAGTTAAAACAATGGTAAGTCTACTTTCCCATTAGACTCTCTAGGGTTGTTGATGAGAGGCTTAAGAACTAATTGATAAGTTGTATTCTACATCACCAAAGAGAATGTTATTAAGTTACTTTCTTATCAAACTCACCAATTCTATTAACACCTATTACTGCTTATTTATCTTTCCTTGAAAAATCTTTGATTCATCTCATTTCATATAACATACGCTACTAAGGCCTTGTTCGGTAAAGAGCTTATTATCTCTTTTCTAGCTGTTTGACTTATTTCAGCTTGTTGACTTCGTAAAAAAGCTATTAAAAGTGTTTGGTAAAGAGCTGGTTGGGTTGGTTGATTCAACCAAACCAGTTTATTTTAAACCAGCTCTTTTGTAGGAGCGTTTCATCCCATCAGCTGATAATTTTTCGACCAAATCTCCATTTTGCCCCATTCTCGCTTACTAATTGTTCGGTTACCTTGTTCCACTCTTTCCACATTTGGCATGGTGAGCGATGAGTCCCCCGCGCTCCACTCTTCTCCCTCGGTAGAGAACTAGTTCAAGGAGTTCCGCACTCAACTGGAAGAATCCGGAAGTTTGCGCAAGAGAATATGAATGGTTGTGAATGACATTGAACCCACCTCCAGGCTCATTCAAGCTAGCCTCCTTCTCCTTCACCATTCTCGTCGTAGAAAAAATTCAAGCTTTTCTTTTTCTTTTTAATTTTATTATTTATAATGATAATTTCCTCCACGTATTTATTTATGATGCGGAGTAAGCAGAGGTTTTGGAGGACGCAAAGACTCAGATTGAAGTACTAAGGGAGCGGTACAATCAACTTGTGGAAATTGTTGGGCAGTACTACAGGTGAATTGCATACTTGATTTTTTTTGGTTTAGGGATTTTGATTTTTTTCTTTATTTGGATGATGAAATAGGTATCATGGTGATTGGAGGAGTGAAACGTAGACTGTGGTTTCACTTCTTGCTTTCATGTATTGGTTGGAGACTGGGAACCTGCTTTTACATTCCCAAGCTTAGGAAGAACTTGGATGTGTCATCTGGATAGATTAACGTAGATAGCTAAGCTAGTTGTTGACATTTATTTGAATTCTTGATCTTCTATGATCTAACTTTGTTGTTTGTATTTTCTGTGCAGTAAACAATTTGGATTTCAATTTGGATATTGAGGACTATCTTATTGGTCAGTAAACTCTAGTTTCTTGTACTATTCCCTTGGCAGTACTTTTGAAGTGGCAAGGAATGTCTACTCAGACAAAGTAGATATTGTAAGCCAACCTAACATATATTTAACAATAATATATATTATAATCAAAAATAAATTTAATATTATAGAATAAGTCGATGTCCCTCTTATCATTGATGTTCTTAGTTGAAAGGTTTTGAATGTTCTGCATATTTTGAATTCTTTTAATCTTTCAATCTCCAGTAGATGATATATTTTCCGAATGGTAAAAGGAACTTAGGGACTCAAAACTCTTTAGGTGCAAAAATATATCAATATGATCTCATAAAGTACATTGGTTGTTACCACCAAAACAAAAAAATTTATTATCTACTAATTACTGATAGTTAGACCATTTATGAGTATTAAAACTACTCAAAATATGAAAATATGTCATATTTTTCAACTTAGATCTAGTCCAATTTTTCCTATAAGCCCCCTTATACTACAAGAAAATAATACAATCCGCGATGTTTTATTTATAAAACGTCGTGGATTGTATTAACTTTTCGTGACGTTTTAAAAATGTCACAAAAAGTTTATATTTTTCGCGACGTTTTATAAAAATGTTGCAGATATGTAACATTTTTTATAACATTTTATCAATAAAACGTCACAAAATAGAAACTGCGATGTTTTGTTCAGCAACAAAGCGAAGGTATTGCTGAATATAAAAGGATGTTTTTGTTTGTATATGTCGGTGACGAAGAAGAAGAAGATAGAGAAAGATGTTTGCTAAATTTTGGGGCCAACATAATCTAACTCTCTCTTTGCTTGGTTTTCGATTTCTCTTCCCAATGGTGACTGGTTGCACGTTCAAATCTGACGATATAGTGGTGAAATCGCTCAAGTTTAACAGGTTATAGATTGGAAGTATCTATAATACTTCTCTCTGATTTTCCCTCTTCATCTCGTAACAGCAAAGCAACATCCTGTTCTTGTGTAGTTTGCTTCACACTCACGGACCTTCTCTTCCTCTCAACAGAAATCACTCGGTTATTTCTTCTTCAGATCTTTGGGTACGGTGAAATTACTGCAGTTTTAAAGATTTGTCATTTTATTTTCCAAACACTCCCACACACGCTTCACTTGTTGAGTTTTTCACTTGTCACTTTATTTGTTATTAAAGGATTTGAACCCAAAAGTGAATCAAAGAACAAAGCTGAAGTTGTTGGGCAGGTTCTCGAAATGTTCTATCTAAACCTAATAAAACACAAGCTGAGCTTGCTTCCCTATTTTCTTAGCCTCCCTCTCAAAAAAGTGATCAAGAAAGAGCTTGAAAATATTTTTCTCGACAAGTTTCGTTATGGGTTTACCTCATCTCTCTTGTTTTACAAGTTGTTATCTTCTCATAAACATAAAGGTGTATTGTGTTTTGTTAGTCAGGTTATAGCAAATTTAGGATTGTGTGTTTCAATCTATGACATCTGCAGTATTGATGGAGGTTTTTATTTTCCCAAGAGATGGAGCTTCCACTTACATTGTATGTTAGATTTATCGTATTTGTATACAAAAAGCATCACACCTATGTAATGTTCGATAATATGCATCATTTTTTGTTTAAAACTCACCGTAATTTTGCTTAATTTCTTGGATATAGTTTTAATTTCTTATTAACTAAACCGATTAAGATCTTTATTTACGGTGTATCTCTACTTAACTATTCTAGATTGGCGATTTTATTGATAGTTTCGTTTAAAAAATTGGTTCTTTATGTCAAAAGTAGTGTATGTGCACATTACGTGCTTATCATACGAAGAGTTAACCACCTTCTTTCTTTCTAGCAGGTAGAGTTTAGAATGGTTGTGTTCTGTCCATTTGTAGGAGAAGTTATTGCTACAAAACTTAAAGAGTCTGATGAGGATGGTTTGTGCTGTATGCCTTAAAGATGCATGTTATGTATCTTCTGTCTTTTTTCTTAATCCACTAATGATGAAATGTTCAATCCCTGTAAGAATCAAATTGTGGAGGAAAAGTATTATGCCGTTTATTTGGTCTCTGGATTATTAGTGGTTCAGAATCCGAGAATTAATCTGGGGATAAATGATGCTATCTCATTTTCTCCAACATATGCAAAAAAAAGAAATCTACAAATGTTGTGTTTATGGAAATCTTGGGAAAAGTGCATCCCTGTTATATTTTAAATTGGTCATGATGTTTCCTTTCACTGGCTTATACTATTTAGTAACTATAAGCACATTTTTTTGTTTACTATATACTGTTAAATTCATATTCTTCTTTACTAAGAACATGTAGAAGTTTGTTTTAATTATGCATTTAGGTTTTGTTTGTTAGCTTCTACTTAATGAGGTTGTAAACCATGATTGGTAGTGTCACTTAGGTTTTTCGATGACATTTTTATTCCAACCCATCTTTTACCACATCAATCTCACTATGTGCCTGACCTAGAGAAAAGCTAAATGCCTCTCCTCTAGTCTATGATAATATTTCACATTATTGCATCTTTCAGTATTTCCTTTTTAATATATACCACATTGACTCTCTCATTTTCCTGTTCACTTATATGCATATATGAAAGCTATGATCTTAGGAACTTATAATAATGACATATACAAGATCAGATGGATTTCAAGTCTTAACAGTGAGTTTTTCTCCAATACCACCTGAGTAGTAGTAAAAATTCCACAATATCCAGATGGCTTTTTGATGTCACAGAGTTTTTGGCTCTGCCTAGAAGAGGTGTTAAATGCTTAATAGATGGAAGACAAATTCTGGTGAGTTTTTCGATGTACAATATAGGCGTTTTTTTTAATGCATCAATTAAAAAAGATATTTTTTGACCCTGGGGTACTCATAGCTGTATACTATGTCCTGAAATAGATTAGCAATCGAAAGCTAATGACTAAAAGTGGAATTGCCATTCCAACAGTTGTAGAAGATTTTGTAATTGAACTTGAAGAAAGTACAGAAACAGGCATTCTTGTTTTATTTAATGATAACCTAGTTGGCATTTTAGGAGTTGCAAACCCACTAAAGAAAGAAGCTGTTATAGTCATAGAAGGCATTTGCAAAATGGGTGTCAAACTAGTTATGGTGACCGACGATAATTGGAGGACTGCTCAAGCTGTTGCTAAGAAGGTTTGTAGTTTCTCTTAATACTTTTATCGATTTTAGTTCATTACATAAATTTGGTATGAAGTAACGGTGGATATCTAGGCATTTTATTAATGTATAGTGCATCTTAATTGCTTAATTATGGTCCTTTCTCCTATTACTTATACCATTTATTACGAACTATGGGCACCAAAGTTATAACATTAGACTCTGTTTTCTTTTAAATGATCTATAGTAATTATTTGCAGCTAATAAAGAGAAGAGTTACAAGGCAGACTCATCTGATTCTACCTCGTGAACCAAATTTAATTACCTTTTCTTTACTGTTAGCATAAACATCCGTTTGGAATGTTTTTTCCAAGTGAATTTGCTCGGTGCTAATTAGGTGTGCAAGTTGGCATTGAAGATGTTAAGGCTGAAGTAATGCTAGCGGGGAAAGTTGATGTCATCTGCTTATTTCAAAAGGATGGAAGCACAGTTGCAATGGTGGGTGATGGTATCAACGACTCTCCTGCTTTAGTTGCTATAGATGTTGGCATGGCGATTGGGGTAGGAATTGATATTGCTATAGAAGCTGCTAACTACATTTTAATGAGGAACAATCTAGAGGATGTAATCATAACCATTGACCTCTTAAGGAAATCTCTTGTCCGTATACGATGGAATAAGGGGTTTGGATCTATTGTATTGGTTACATTAATTCACTTTTCATAGTTTTTTATTTTTTTTTTGGAATACGATATATTTTTGTTATTAGAATGAGGACATCAATCTAAAAAAGAAATGGCAACATGACGCCTTTGTACATATGCGTGGCCTTCGTGGGTTATCATTTTAGTTTGAAACAGTTGTAGTTTGGAAAGTGAAACATAGTATTTCATGCCCTTTCTGATCACAATCTATTTGTAATGGCTATTTTGATCTCCTTTTCTGCTCATCAAGTTTGGCTCATTTTAGGTTACCAGTTTTCTAATTGCTTTTTCTTGTTATGAAGTTTCACTAATATTTTTTCTTACAGATCCCAGGAAGGAAAAGAAGGAAGCTCTTGGTGAAGTGTTAAATGGAGATCGTTTGGTCACGGCTCCCTACAAACCTGACATTTTAAGTGACAAGGACTCAGAAACTGTTTACAAAAGAAAGTTGACGTAGGAAGAAGTTATACATTTGTCAAGATGTTATATTGATGTGTATTAGGTGGTATGGGCATTGCAATCCTAATTAACAAATGGTCTTGAGCATGCTAAAACACGACTGATGAGCAAGAGCAAGGTATTGCTAGTCTGCATATGAATCTTTTTATTCGTGTTTTATAGGAGGGCAATAGTTAGAAGTTAAATTGATGAAAGAACAATTTTTGTTTCAATATAAAAGCATTACTGGATCATTCTTCCAGGGGAAAGCATGCTATCTTAGGTTTTCTCTTTCAAAAAGTTTAACGGTTTTCCCTTGTTTCATTAAAGTGTTGGAGTTTATTCATAGTTTCAATAGGTTTTTATTAATATTTTACATGTGCTAGTTCTGTTGGGGTGAATACTTCTATCTTCAACTTGCATATCATTTGCGTTAGGATTAAGAACTTTCCATAAGGAGCAGTCTCTCTCCCTCTCTTATGCAAAATTTTCCTTTTCTTTTTGGTGCTTCCATGAAGAATTTTGTTGTTCTTTTCACTTCTTTTTGTTGTTGCACAAATTTAAACATAGCAATTTACGATTTATTTTATATGATTGCTTTACTTTTTCTATATGTTGTGTGCCTTATGATTGTAGTTGCCAAGTGAAGCTGTGGTTAGTTATATATTTGAAGCTCCACAGCTGCATGAATGGATTAAAGGGGCCATTGTTGTTAGGAATCTTGATACTTTGCTTTCCGATTTAGTTAGTCATGTACTTGAAGCTCTACAGTTGCTATTGGTTAAGACATAATGTCAGCTTGTAGTAATCAAAAGAAGCATAAGAAAAGTCAGAAGTCTAATTCATTTAAGGAAAAAGTTTCAAACAATATCCAGTCTTCTAGTGAAGTTGTCATAGAGGGATCTCTTCTTCAATCATCTCACGACCGTAAGCACTGGGCATTTGATATACTGTTACTTCTTCTCCCAAAATTACCCACAATATTTCTTCCTTATCTTATGTCTTACAAACTTGTACAATGTCTTATGGATGTTCTTTCAACAAAGGACTCTTGATAGTCAGATGATAGATGAACTTTCATATTAATTAGTGTATTATGACATGTTTGCGAATTGCAATTAGTGTATTTTGATATTAGTTCGTGTATTATGATATATTTGCGAATTGCAATTAAATAATACATTGTCTGCAGGCATAAAATTCTTGCGATACATGAATAATTATTAAAATTAATGATATACTAAAAAATTGAAGAATTATTTTATAAATAAAATTCATAAATAATATTGAATAGTTATTAAACAGATAAGATTAACAAATTGTATTTTAAAAAATAATTATTAAAATTAAAAATTATTAAATTAATATGTTTTTGAAAAAATGGAAAAATGGAAAAATAATACAAATAATAATAAAAATGTCGCGGAAGACATTTCATGACGTTTTCAAAAAAATATCGTAGATTCCTTCACATTTCGCGACATTTTAAAAACATCGTGGAATGTTAGACAATCTGCGATGTTTTTAAAAAACGTTGCATACCTCCGAATACCTAAAGCTATACCCAATCACCACCCTATGAGTAACTCCTAAAAGGCACCGATGAATGAAGTCAAAACATAGGATCAGTATCCGAGATATCCTTGAGCACCTCAAGTTAAAGGATACTTGTACCATTGCTATGATGAGACTATCATTGACACTGAAAAATATTCATATGATTATCTCATAATAGGTTAATTCAGTGTACTTACTACCCTTAATAAGCATCTATATGTTAACTCTAAACAACTTATAAGATCTACTGCTTGATCCAATCAAGAAGTATAACATATGCTAGTCTATCCAAATTATTGATATCCCATCTCATTAATCCTATAACTAGTGATTGTTTAGATACTAACATAATTACATATGATAGGAATCTCATTATTATGGTTTCCTCCATGTTATGTTTTTTATGAAGGACTTTATTAAATCAATTTAAGATCAACATCAAATTTATAAATGTGTGAACATCGAAATAATGAAAAATGCCTTTATTAATCATAAAATAATTTGTACAATAAGTGCTAAAGGTGATTGCCTTTAAAGCAATTCTCTAACAATGCTGATATGGTCAAATTCTTGAAGATTTTTTACATGTTCAGGTACAATGGGAAGTCAAAAAATGTAGCCAAAATGAAGCTAATTCCTTTTGCACTTAAAGATTGAGCTATGGTATAGTTGAACACTCTCAACCCAGATAATGTCACAATATAAAAGCAGCTGGTGCAAGCTTATTTTATCTAAATAACTCCCTTTAACAAAGATCACTAGACTTATAAAGGAAATCACAAATTTTCAGCAAACTGAGGGGAATTCTTTATATGAAGCTTGGAAGCCATTCAAAGAATTGCAAAGGAGTTGTTTACATCATAAATTACTAAAGGAGTTCCTTTTGCAAACTTTCTATAATGGAGAGAATCCAACCACGCGAGGCACTATAGATGTAGCAGTTAGTAGCTCTTTAATAAGGAAAATGATTGAGGCAACATATTATTTATTAGAAGAGATGGCAAGAAACAGCTGTCTATAGACATCAGAAAGAGGTAAAAAGTAGCCAAACTTTAGAGAACAAAAGGGAGTACTTCTTAGGGATTCAGTGATAACATTGTAAGCTAAAGTAATGAACTTAACGAAACAATTGAACATTCTAAAAGACACATCTTTCATCCAACTGAAGGCAATTCAGCATAGATGCAAACTATATGAATATCAAAGCCATGCTTCAGCTGATTGCTTCCTAGTGGAAAAAAATAACATAGAGCAACTTAACTTTATAGGAGCACCTAACTTTTTCTTGGTTTAACAATGCTTGAAATCAAATGAGAACTTAAGGCCTACCAGGATTTCAATAGGATAGGCTCAGTTTATTGCAATCGAAGATGGATAACAAATGGACATGCCAAATTCCATGTTCGCGAGCCAAGATGAGAACAAAAAGAGGATAGAGAATAAGTTCAATCAAATTGTAAAGAACCATACATCTTCCATTCACAATCTGGAGGTTTAAGTAGGCCAATTACCTAATGGCTATTCTATATAAAGTATAGGAAGTATCTCGACCAACATATAATCAAATCTAAAGGAGTAATTAAAAGCTAACATACTTAGGAGTTAGGAAAAGTTGCAAGAACCATACAAAGAGCAAGGTAATCCTACCAAATAGTAGAGCAAAAGAACATGGACAAAGATGAAGGGAAGAAACAGGATACTCCTTGTGTTCCTCTTCCTTTATAAGCATCAAAGATAGATTTTGTTATTTAGTAACATCTATGTATCGTTTAATTCCTTTTTAGGAATTACTCTTGAATTCATTTTTAAACTTGCATTCTTAATTTAATAAACATGCTTGTGATGTGTAATATTTTATAATTAGTTAGTGTTAGCGATCTAGAAGGGGGGTTGAATAGATCTCTTAAGCTTTTCAAAAATTCTACAATAAAATCAGAAGTTAATTCACACAAAAACAATTTAAACAATTTAAATGTAAAGAGTAGGGAAGAAGAGCA
>JAOSBK010000006.1:16284160-16296220 GCA_027568895.1 Erythroxylum shatona
AAAATGAGAAAATGTTTGTTTCATTTGTTTTATTCTTTCTCTCATTTTGATTGAAAACTTAAAAACAAGTAAAACAGACAAATTCAAAAATACACATGTATATAAAAAGTAATGCAGAAATGGAAAGGAAAAGAAATTTACTTCCTTTGGGTTGCCTCCCAAGAAGCGCCTTTGTTTAGGGTCGCTAGCTCGACTCCTTCTTCTTCTCACGTGACAAAATTGTGATCTTCATGTATCACATGCGGCTCCTCCACGTGAGGTAGTTCCGGATAGGGCCTTAGTTGATCATCATCCTCCTTTAGCATCTTCCCTATCCTCAACTTCTCAATTTCGACTAAGTCCATACATTTTGAAAATATTTCAAACGTCTCCTTAACTTTTTTTCATCATTTAAATCCTCCAGTCTGTTATGAAAAGGTAAAGAGATAGTTTCAAAAATAATTATGGATTCAGTACTTACCTCCGAGCTAAAAGATGTGTCCTTTTCAGTTTTGAGCTCGTTCTCAACTTCTTCAGCACAAACAATTCGTTGAGGATTGACCTCAAAATTCTCAAGCTCCCTATCACTTTGTAATGTTTTTGCACAGACTTCAATTGGGAACACCTCGGGTTGATACAACTTCTCCTCTTCACTTTGTGATTATAGGTGATTAAGACTTATTGCCACTGACCCAATAGGTGTACCATCCTCTGATGGCTTGCTTTTGTCTCTTGTCGGAATTCTTGCATCTGTTGCTGCATATCCTATAGAAATTGCAAATTGTTAGCAGCCATATTATTAACAAGTTCTTCAAGAGATGCAACTGAATCGTTATGGCTCTCCGAATCTTGGGCATTAGACCATGTGTTTTTTGGAAATTTCCCTCCATCCTTCTGGAATTGTAAAGTATTTTCCTGCAATTGCAACATCAACTCTTCAAGAGATGGATCGGAGTTGTAATAGGAAGCTTCTGGTCTGTATGAGAATTGTTGTGCATCCTGTAAATTATCATGAAAGTAATTCTGATGATTATTCCATCCATAACAAAAGTTAGGTTGATCAGTCCAAATATTGTTATAGGATTGAAAATATGAGTTATAAAAGAAATTACTTCTGCTCATATTTTTTTTTTTGCACACGAAACAAAAAAATGAACAGATCACAAAATAACAGAAAAGAAACTAATCACGAACAAATATATACAGAACACCAATTAAATCACAAACAAAAACTAAAATACCGCACTCCCCGACAACGGTGCCAAAATTTGACCGCACGTCGTTACGCTAGTCAAAATAAAATGACTAGACTACTACTATAGCAGTGGTGAGTCTTGGTCGATCCCACAGAGAGTGTGCATAAAGTTTATGAAATGAAGTTAACTGGTGTTTATACTTAATGGGGGGTTTTGGATTTTAAAAGAAGAAAAATAAAATAAAACTAAATAATAAAAATAAATTAAAGAAAACATGCAAAAATGACAAATCTGGGGAATTCGGTAGGGACCCAGTTCTTTGATTCAATCTCAGCCTACACCCTAATTAAGCTTATTTTATTAATTTGTTGTTCTTTAACCTCTCCTAGCAATTATTAATCGTGGGTTAATAATTAACTCGAGTTTCCTTTAGGTTTTGTTTAATTAAGATACGATCGTTAATTAAACCTAATCACCGAACAACCTAGGATACGATCTCTAGATTTAATTAGGCAGTAGCATTACGAATTAGGAAAATTGATTAATCAAGACAACAATCACATACGATGTGTCATTTAACCTAGGTCATGTTATCCATAATGGTTACGAATCATTAGTCACTACGTATGAATTTCAATATAACAATTACAGATTATATTGAAATTCCCGTAATGGGTTTGAAATTAACAATTCAATGAATGCATTAAAATCATCAATTCACCATACCCAACGGGTTTATACACAAATAATCGAACAATAACAAAAATCCGATTATCCATACACAAAACCCAAATCAATTCACATAGGATAACACAATCAATTCCTAATGAGAGAAAGAAACAACAAAATAATAAAAAATACTTAACTTGGGTCATCAGAGTCGATATCACCTCCGAACCGATGTCGGGATGTTTAGCCCTTCATAGGTATTTTCTGAAAAATTGCTTCAGCCCCATCTTAATCCCTAGCCAAAAATCTCTAAATTTCTATTCATTGCCGCAAATGTCCACTATTTCTTCCTCACTGTTGCTCTTCATGCCTAGCTGCTCCAGCTTTTCCAGCAAAGCCAAACCAAGCTGCAGCAACCAGCACCTGCGCCTGACGCCCACGTCCAAACCGCCAAGCCCTCGCCTACTGTTGCTGTCTCCTGTAACGTGTTCACTATGCTGGTGATTTGACAAATAAACATTGCCTCACCCTTTAAAACCTCAGCTGCTTTTCAAACCTTCTGCTCACGCTGCGTTTCATGCAGCACACGCTGTGTTGTTGCGTTAAACGCAGCGCATGCTATACGTTGCTGCGTGAAACGTAGCGCACAATCCACTAACTTAAATCCTTCTCTTTTTTTTGCAATTAAAATTTTCTTCTTCTTTGTCTTCCATTTTTCGTCTTTTAATTTTCTTTGTCTCACTTCATGACGGAAAATGTCGCAAATGAGGTGCTTTCGACTCACTTTAATTTCTTTACTTCCAAATTGTACCCAAAGTCATATATGAATTAAAGTGAGTACCTTAACCAATTTTTTGTCAATAATTACTAAGTGTAAATTATTAAAAAATATCAACAATTAAACACATATCACCCACCTGCTGAAACAATCAGGTAAGAATTTTAAGGACAAAATTTCTTAAAGAGGGGAGAATTGTAATATCTTGTTATCCCATCTTAAGGGTTAGATATAGTGTTCATAAAAGATTATTGAGAAATTAGAAAATGCACTTCATGCTTATGCATAATATAACATACACATATATGTGAATATTAATTATTACACATATTAAAATGACTGTATATGCATTCATTGACATTTTTCAGACATAATTGATTTATAAATGTGATTATGATGTGGTTAATGAATATTTTGTCTTGAAAATTGATTTGGAGAGTATAATTATTGATTTAGAATTTTTGGTAAATTTTGAAATATTTTTTGAAATTATGAGTATTTTTGGACTAGAAAAAATGCTAAGTGACATGATAACTGATTTATGGTAGTAGAAATAAGTGTCAAATGATAGTTGAAATAATTGGCAAATGGTGTTAAGATTTATTGAGAATATGATATTGAAAATTGGGTGACAATTGGAGTAGAAATTGGAGACAAATAGATTAGTTATTAAAGGGAACCATAAGGTTGTCACTTGCCATGCCACACCCTCATCCACAATCCTTCTAACATTGAAAGACCATTTTAATTGTTTTGTGCTTGCTTTCTTCTTCTCTTCGTGATCTTCTTCAAGCTTCTTCACTTCCACGACACTTACCCACCTCCCTTAACATTAAGCCTTGTCCTTATTTTTTCACTTGCTACTCTCATTTTTTATTGTCCTCTTCATTTGTCAAAAACAAAAACCTAATCTACCCACCTCCATGTTAATGTTCATGTGCGCCATGGAAAGCAAAGGTTCACGTGATTTTGAAGAATTTGGAGTTTTACCAAGTAAGTATCATATGGTTCTTCATAATTTGTTGAATGAAACATATACTAGAGGTTAAATGGATGTTTCATATTCTATTTTCAATGTTTATTAACATGGATCTCTTTGGGTGTTTTGGAGATGAACTAACATAAGTTTAGAGTTAATAAAAAGGATTACTGTGGTGTTTTAAAATAAGATAATTAAGGTTATAGTTAGAAGTGAAATGAAAGTGAGATTAGAGTTGAGCATGTACAGAAATTTAGTGATGAATATATATGAATGTAGATGTTCTGTTTTTGGTATTATGATCAAGCATAGAATATGGTTTGTTTATGATTGAAATTAAGCTGAAATGGAAGTGGGAATGAAGAGGAAATAATGAGGACATAAGCTAGATATGATAGACTAAACAAAAGAGATTAACTAGGATGAAAATGGTGATGAAGTGTGCTGGAATATGTTAGATAGAGTGTTTTCATTGAACATGCATATGTATTTTAGCCATATCTTGATCTGTACATATCCAAATGGGATTATTTTAAGTTTATATTAGACTAGAGACAAATTTCTATATTTTCATAATGGAAGCAAGTTTTATTTCTGTCTTTAAAGGTTTCAAATTTTGGCTTGAAGTTGAGTACAGTGTGTTGTCGTAGTTTGGGAATAGTCTGAAGTATTTTAGGTGTCACTTATAGAATAATGAACTAAACTGCATGAAATTGGTGTCATTAAAAACTTAAGACATATGGGAACATTTTTTTAGAAGAATGTATTGCCTAATTACTTCTTTTTCCTTGTCAAAATGGCCATGTAAAGTCAACCCAAAAATCTGTTTTGAGAATAGCCATCAGGTAGTGAATGATTGTGCAGAAGGATGATCATGACAGAGGGGAAACCTTAGTGGAGTTGCATGATAGTGACAGAGAGGAAACCTCAGTGGAGTTACACGATTGTGCACAAGTATGATTATGACAAAGAGGAGATATCATGCAGTTCAAGATTGTGACAGAAGGGAGACGTTGTGCACGATCGTGATAGAGAGGATTCAACAGGCAATGCACGATTGTGACAGTGAAGGTGCAATGTTTTTTGACAGTTTTAAATACCCTTCACTCTTTTGACCATAACTTCTTATCCAAACCTTCGATTGACTTGAAATTTGAACCACAGACTCCTTACATATTGTCTTTCCTTTCCACTAAATTTCATGGTCATTTGAATTCATTAGGAAATGACTGATATTAATTGATTGATGATGTTATAAGAATCAAGTGTATTGAGACATGAACCGTAGTGCATGATTGAGTGATAAACTTGGAATAAGTTTGTATTATTGAGGTGTAAACTTAAGTTCAAATTAGACATATATGAGTTTTAAAGTTTGAATGATCATGAGATGAAAAGAAAGGAAATATACTCGGGATTGTCATTGAGCATGCATTGTACATAATCCATATACACATTTGTGCATAAATGAATACTTATATAATTTTGCAAAGTTGTGATGTGTGTAAATGTTGTTGCATGATATAGAAGAGCAATTAGAGTGACAACATCTAGATGTTGCCGGGACTTCGAGAAAATAGCTATTTGGAGTAAACTGTGAGTAACTTAGATGGTCTCACTTGATTAATTGTTTGTTTTAAATTATGTATTGAATTATTATATGAATGTGATTACGTTGATTCTAGACATTGATTGTCTGAGGCGTTTGATGCATGAATAACATATTGGAAGTGCTCATTGAATGTGAGTTTGACAAAATAAGTGATTATTAACATATATGTTGAATACCGGACTAAGATCCGATAAAAAATGTAAATGAGATTGTGATCGTGAATATGAATGTGTAACATTGAGCACATTTGATTGACTTACATGAATGCATGAACAGATAAAGGATGTTGTGATAATAGTAGCCACCAGAAAAGAGCTTAAAGCTCAGAAAGTGATTAAGAGCCAAAGGCTCATTATGTATAATGAGCCCTGTATCCCTAACAAATAAGGGACAATTATTAATGAATCCGGTATCCGCAATAGATACGGGAACAGTTATAGGCACTCGGTCACAACAATAACAACTAGAAGTGAGTCTCGTGAGCATTGCATATACATTTAATATGTCTGTTTTGAATGATTGAAATGTATTGTTGAACTGTATTGAATGAGAAATTTGAAAATTGTGAACAAAAGAGTTTTGTGTTGCTACTTGATGATAAATGAAATAATGTAAATTATGTGATTGTATGTGTTGATGTGTTATATGATTTGAGTGAACCATCGAGGATAGTTAACTCACTAAGTTTACAAGACTCACCTAAATTGCAACGTTAACTTTTCAGGTGCGAGAGAGCAAACTTAGCATCTAAAATAACTTAGAAGAGATCTAATACTGCTTTTGGATTGAAAAAATGGTTTAAAAATCGGTCAGCTGAGATTGAAGGATTTAGATTAAATTTTGCATAGTTCCTCATTCATGTAGCATGTAACATATTTTTTTAATAGAGCTGTAAACTCTGATAGCTCTTCGATATTGTGTATAAGGACAAAGTATGTAACAATGTATATTTGGTTTTATGAAATGAAAATGAGGAATTGAGTTCTTAAATATTGTGATTGATTACATTTTAAATGATGATGCTATGATTAAGTTAGTAATGTGACGGCTCTAGCTTGCCACCATTGTGGAGTATGTACTCGGACACCCTTTATAATGTCTCCTGTGAGAATGAGGCATTACACATTCATTTCTTTTCTAAAACCAATTTCCTTATCTTCTAAAATGCTTAGTCCTATTAATTCATTATAGTCCCAAAATTTGTTCCTCAAATCAATCCAAAACTTTTATAGAACTTCCAATCAAGCCCAAATTAATAGCTGTAACTTTCAAGCCTTCTTCTATTTAACCTCAAATTCTTCATAAATAACAAGATTAAACCAACTAAATCACATTGACAAAAATTGAAACAACTTAACTAAAATATACCTTACTATAAGAAATATGATTGGATTAATTGTAATACTAACTGAAATACAATGGAAAAACAACAATTTAGTTCAAATTAACATTTACTATATTGCAATGAAACACATATAGTGTTGTGGAAAAATTAAAAAATATAAATATAAACAAAAAATTCAAACAAAGAGTTTTTAGGAAATTTGGCAACCAAAAAAACGATATTTTCGTATAGGCACCACTGCCAACTAGTTTATCTGATTCTTCCTGCATATTACAATCGCCTTTATTAGTGCTCTAAAAAAATGTTTTGTCTATTTTTTAAAGAATAATAGACTAAAAGGATAAAGTATAGTTTTCAATATATTTATCCAGCTTCTCTCCTTCTCACCACTATCCCAAAAGCCCTAGTCTGCGCTTTCTGCTCTCCATTCTTCTAAAGCCCTAACCCTAATCCTACTCACCATCCCCCATGTACCTCTATAGCCTCACGCTGCAGCGACCAACCGGTATCGTCTACGCCATAAACGGCAACTTCTCCGGCGGCAAGAGCCAAGAAATCGTTGTAGCGCGCGGTAAAGTGCTTGATCTACTACGTCCCGACGAAAATGGTAAACTCCAAACCCTTCACTCCGTCGAAATCTTTGGCGCAATTCGTTCATTAACCCAATTCAGGCTTACTGGGGCTCAAAAGGATTATATCGTAGTTGGGTCTGATTCAGGTAGGATTGTAATCTTGGAATATAATAAGGAAAAGAATGTTTTTGATAAAATACACCAAGAAACTTTTGGGAAATCTGGATGCCGCCGGATTGTTCCGGGTCAGTACCTGGCAATTGACCCCAAAGGAAGGGCTGTTATGATAGGTGCTTGTGAAAAGCAGAAGTTGGTTTATGTTTTAAATAGGGATACTGCTGCTAGATTAACCATTTCATCTCCGTTAGAGGCTCATAAGTCGCATACTATAGTTTATTCAATCTGTGGAGTGGATTGTGGCTTTGATAATCCCATTTTTGCTGCTATTGAGTTGGATTACTCGGAGGCAGATCAGGATTCCACAGGACTGGCAGCGAGTGAGGCACAAAAGCATTTGACTTTTTATGAACTTGATTTAGGGCTTAATCATGTTTCTAGGAAGTGGTCTGAGCATGTTGATAATGGGGCTAACTGGTTAGTAACAGTGCCTGGAGGAGCAGATGGGCCAAGTGGGGTTCTAGTTTGCACAGAGAACTTTGTCATTTATAAGAATCAGGGACACCCAGATGTTAGGGCAGTGATTCCTCGTCGTGCAGATTTGCCTGCTGAGAGAGGGGTTTTAATAGTTTCAACAGCAACGCACAGGCAGAAATCAATGTTCTTCTTCTTATTGCAGACGGAGTACGGTGATATTTTCAAGGTTACATTGGATCATGAGAATGATAAAGTTAAGGAATTGAAGATCAAGTATTTCGATACAATACCTGTTACTGCTTCAATTTGTGTGTTGAAATCTGGGTTTTTGTTTGCTGCATCAGAGTTTGGGAATCATGCTCTCTATCAGTTTCAAGCAATTGGTGATGAAGCTGATGTGGAGGCATCATCAGCCACCCTTATGGAAACTGAGGAGGGTTTCCAACCAGTATTTTTCCAGCCAAGAGGGTTGAAGAACCTCGTTAGAATTGATCAAGTTGAGAGCTTGATGCCTATTATGGATATGAAAGTTGCTAATCTTTTCGATGAAGAAACACCTCAGATATTTTCACTTTGTGGGCGTGGACCTCGTTCTTCTGTGAGAATTTTAAGGCCTGGTTTGGCAATTAGTGAGATGGCTGTCTCATTGCTTCCAGGTGTGCCAAGTGCAGTTTGGACGGTGAAGAAGAATCTTAATGATGAGTTTGATGCATATATTGTTGTGTCTTTTAACAATGCAACACTTGTGCTTTCTATTGGGGAAACAGTTGAGGAAGTTAATGATAGCGGCTTTCTTGATACTACTCCTTCCCTTGCTATTTCTTTGATTGGAGATGATTCTTTAATGCAAGTTCACCCAAATGGAATTAGGCATATAAGGGAAGATGGTCGTATTAATGAGTGGAGAACTCCTGGAAAGAGAACGATTGTGAAAGTTGGTTCAAATAGACTTCAAGTTGTCATTGCTTTAAGTGGAGGAGAACTTATATACTTTGAGGTGGATATGACTGGTCAGCTAATGGAGGTAGAGAAACATGAGATGTCTGGAGATGTGGCGTGTTTGGACATTGCTCCAGTTCCTGAAGGTAGACAAAGGTCTCGATTTCTTGCAGTTGGGTCGTATGATAACACCGTCCGTATCTTATCTCTAGATCCTGATGACTGTATGCAGATCCTGAGTATGCAAAGTGTTTCATCACCTCCAGAATCTCTTCTCTTTCTTGAGGTTCAGGCATCAGTAGGTGGGGAGGATGGTGCTGATCACCCTGCTAATCTTTTTCTGAATGCTGGTCTGCAATCTGGGGTTCTGTTTAGGATTGTGGTGGATATGGTAACAGGGGAACTTTCTGATTCCAGATCTCGATTTTTGGGATTGAGAGCTCCAAAACTCTTCTCCATTATTGTGCGAGGCCGGCGTGCAATGCTGTGTTTATCTAGCCGACCTTGGCTCGGTTATATTCATCAAGGTCATTTTCTGTTAACACCCCTGTCATATGAGACCCTCGAACATGCAGCTTCGTTCTCATCTGATCAGTGTGCTGAAGGTGTGGTTGCTGTTGCTGGGGATGCATTGAGAATTTTCACTATTGAAAGATTGGGTGAAACATTCAATGAAACATCAATACCTCTGAGGTACACACCCAGAAAGTTTGTGCTTCAACCCAAACGAAAACTCTTGGTTATTATCGAGAGTGATCAGGGTGCATATACAGCTGAGGAGCGTGAAGCTGCCAAAAAGGAATGTTTTGAGGCTGCTGGGATGGGTGGAAATGGAAGTGCTGCTGTTGATCAGATGGAAAATGGTGATGATGAGGACAAAGATGATCCCCTATCCGATGAGCAATATGGTTATCCAAAGGCAGAGTCAGACAGGTGGGTTTCCTGCATCAGAGTTCTAGACCCAAGGACAGCAGCTACAACTTGTCTGCTGGAGCTCCAAGACAATGAAGCAGCATTTAGCGTGTGCACGGTAAATTTCCATGATAAGGAGCATGGAACGCTCTTAGCTGTTGGTACTGCAAAAGGACTGCATTTTTGGCCCAAAAGAAGTTTAGTTGCTGGCTTTATCCACATTTACAAGTTTGTGG
Organism: Erythroxylum shatona; assembly: GCA_027568895.1. Taxonomy (NCBI): domain Eukaryota; kingdom Viridiplantae; phylum Streptophyta; class Magnoliopsida; order Malpighiales; family Erythroxylaceae; genus Erythroxylum; species Erythroxylum shatona. The sequence goes on from JAOSBK010000006.1 coordinate 16,293,972, forward strand.
ATGAGGGGAAAGGCTTGGAACTTCTACATAAAACACAAGTAGAAGGTGTTCCACTTTCTCTTTGTCAATTTCAGGGAAGATTACTTGCCGGAATAGGACCTGTGCTCAGATTGTATGACCTGGGAAAAAGGAGATTGCTTAGGAAATGTGAAAATAAGCTGTTCCCTAATACCATTGTCTCAATTCATACTTATCGTGATCGTATCTATGTAGGGGATATACAAGAGGTATTGTTTTTTTATGTATTTGATTTTATTGTAAATACTTTATGTGCTTCTTATCATAATTTTCAATAATTGTTCTTTTCCACAAGTGTTTGCCTATTTTTGATACAACTTCTCCTTACCACAATGATTGCCCTGATTATATGCTTTGTGTCTTCTTGCAGTCATTCCATTTCTGCAAGTATAGACGGGATGAAAATCAACTTTACATATTTGCCGATGATTGTGTTCCAAGATGGGTTACTGCATCACACCACATTGACTTTGATACTGTGGCAGGTGCAGACAAGTTTGGGAATATTTATTTTGTGAGACTACCGCAGGATGTTTCTGATGAAATAGAAGAAGATCCAACTGGTGGGAAGATAAAATGGGAACAAGGAAAGCTCAATGGTGCTCCAAACAAGGTAGAGGAGATTGTACAATTTCATGTTGGTGATGTGGTTACTAGCTTGCAGAAGGCATCTTTGATTCCAGGTGGTGGAGAGTGCATTTTATATGGGACAGTAATGGGAAGCGTAGGGGCACTGCTTCCATTTACTTCTCGGGATGATGTTGATTTCTTTTCACACTTAGAGATGCACTTGAGACAGGATCATCCACCTTTGTGTGGAAGAGACCATATGGCTTTTCGATCTGCTTATTTTCCCGTTAAGGTATTAGTTATGTTTATTTAGTGCAAATCATGGAAGATTAGCAAGATGTATTGTTTATGTGTTTTGGTCATTGATCTGGTTGCTTGTGATCCTGAACAAAACACTTCTATCCTGTCCTATTATAAGAAAACTCTTCCATTTTTCACTCCTTTAATATTTTTGTTTGTTTAACTTGTAGATCTGTCTTATAGTTTTGAAAAATCCTAAATGTTTGAGGATAATGTTACAGGATGTCATCGATGGAGATCTATGTGAGCAGTTCCCAACACTGCCTTTGGATATTCAGAGAAAAATTGCTGATGAGTTGGATAGAACTCCTGGGGAGATACTAAAGAAACTTGAAGAAGTTCGAAATAAGATCATCTGATCAATATTTGCTTGAAGGTGCCTTTCATATCTATTTCTCTATGATTTTGTCTTACTATCGCTAAGATCAGTTTGTTATATTTACTGAAGCTTAAATTTATGTCTTTAATTTGTGGTGTTCCGTGGGTGACTTTCATCTTAGTGGATAATGAAAATTGAAGTTTGAAATAGCTTCCGAATATTCTGGTGCCCTGTGCTGAAGCATTTAAGATAAGAATTTACTTGCGTTGTTATCGGGTAATAGATCAAGAGTTTGGAATGTTGTTTGACTATTAACAGGTGAAGATTTACTGTAATGGATGTTATTGTATGAAAAAGGTCCCCTCTAATACTTCGGCTCTTAAATGGATTATTGTGGCCCAAAGATGGGTGATTAACATACAAGGGTATAAATTCCTAAGCTCATAGGATTATTTAATATGGATTACTAAGAACACCAGTCTTGGTGAGCCATGATAAATTATACTTGCATGCATGAATCCATGTGGTGTCTTCTTAGTTTGTATATTGTTAACATGCCTTTACTAATACATATGAAGATTATTGTCTCAACGTTTTAGGCTTTTATGTAGCTGGAGTTTAGTGGCATGGATCATCACTGGCTTAATAAAAAGGGAGTATCATATTTATCAGATTCACTAGTCAAGGCATGTAGTTTATCGGACAAGTCAATGCAAGGACGATGTTTCTTCCAGTGGAAACTGATAGAACATAATATTTGCCAGGATGGCGTTTTTTGTTTTGTGAAATTGGTTTCTGGAAGAGTTTAGTGTGGACATAGTATCTAGAAAGAAAACCAGATTACGTTTAGAGCTTTTGATGATGTAACTAAGCTATAATAGGCTTGTAGCTGTCTGTATTCGTACTCGTAGATTCAACGTTTGTATCAATTTTCCTTTTGACTGTTGCAACACTGTCTTTTAATGGAAAGAAAGTCAAGTTAGTCAACATAAGGATGTTTCATTGTGATTGCTACCAAAAGGAGACAATTATTTGTAAATCA
>JAOSBK010000006.1:16302001-16314190 GCA_027568895.1 Erythroxylum shatona
GACCTTTGTTCAAGATTACAGCCAAGGACAGAAGCTATGTGATGAATCTACTTGAAAAACATCAGGTAGCACTCAATGCAAGTGTTAAAATGGCAAGTCTCTGGCACAAGAGGCTTGGTCATCCTCACTAGAAGGGCCTGATAAAGTTGAGTGAATCAGATTTAGTTCGAGGAGTGCCAATCTTTGAAGAAACCCAACAAGTGTGCACTGCATGTATACAAGGGAAGAAGGCAAGAGAACCATTCAAGGATAGCAATTGGAGGGCATCTGAACTACTTAAGTTAATTCACACGGATGTATGTAGACCTCTGCCAGTAGAATCCCTAAATGGAAGTAAATAGTTTGTCACCTTTATAGATGACAAGTCAAGATACTGCTTGATCTATTTTATGAAGTCAAAAGCTGAAGTACCAGAAATATTTGAGAGGTTCAAGCAAATGTCAGAAAATCAAAGTGGGAAGAGGATTAAGAAGCTTAGAAGTGACAATGGATATGAGTTTCGTAATCAGAAAATGGAGAAGATCTGTCAAGAAAGTGGCATTGTACATTAGTTAACAGTGCCTTACTCACCCCAACAGAATGGTGTGAGTAAAAGAAAAAACAGAACCATCATGGAGATGGTTAGATGCTTGTTCAAGGAAAAGTCTCTACCTAAGTTTCTTTGGGCTGAGGCTGAAGCTACAACAGTATTCCTCCTCAACAGACTTCCCACTAAAGCTTTGGAGAAAAAGACAACACATGAAGCCTGGCACATGAGGAAACCCAATCTGAAGAATCTCAAGATCTTTGGCTCTCCATATTTCATCTATGTTCCACAGCAGAAGAGGAACAAGTTGGACTCCAAGGCCACAGCAAGAGTCTTCATCGGATATTAAGAAGTGACTAAAGGATACAGAATCCTTATTCCCAGCGTGAAGGAAATCAAGGTTAGTAGGGATGTGACTTTTCTAGAAGATAAAGTATAGGATTGGTCAAATGTAATAGGAGATAATAAAGAGGTAGAAAGAGTGCTATTGAAAGGGGTAAATATGCTTGAAACTCTAGCTAAAGTAGAATCCGACGCTGAAGTTGAACCAGATGAAGTAGGAGAGGAAGCTCACTCACATGAAAGTGAAGAGGAGACAGAACTAGAAATTCAAACTAATGATGATTTTGAAGAACAAGTGGATCACATTCCAAAAAGAGATAAAGACTCCTTTCTGATATTTATCAAACTTGCAATCTTACTCTTTGCGAACCAGCAAATTTCAAAGAAGCAAAAGAAAGCAAAGAATGGCAGGCTGCAATGCAAGATGAGATCAAGATGATAGAAAACAATCAGACATGGAAGTTAGTGGAGAAACCAGCCGACAGGAAGATTATTGGAGTGAAGTGGGTTTACAAAACCAAAGTAAATCCAGATGGTACTTTGAACAAATTCAAGGCTAGGCTAGTTGTCAAGGGATATTCTCAAGTGAATGGAGTAGACTACTCGAACACTTTTACACCAGTAGCAAGGTTGGAGACAATAAGACTCTTGAACCTATTAGCTGAAAGAGGTTGGCTTGTACATCAGTTAGATGTCAAGTCAGCTTTTCTAAATGGAGAGCTAAAGGAGGAAATTTATGTAGAGCAACCTGATGGTTTTATTATAAAGGGAAGGGAGGAGAAGGTGTACAGATTAAGGAAAGCCTTATATGGGTTGAAATAAGCTCCAAGAGCTTGGTATGATAAGCTCGATGCTTACCTACAACAGATTAGTTTCATCAGAAGCGAGAATGAATTCACTCTCTATCTGAGAAAGCTAGGAGATAGAATCATTTACATGTCTGTCTACGTTGATGACTTGCTGCTAACTAGAAACAATGCTAAGGAGATTGAAAGAGTTAAACTCAGATTGAAGGATTTGTTTGACATGACAAATTTGGGCTTAATGATATACTTCTTGGGAATGGAAGTTAATCAAGATCAGAAAGGGATTTCCATTTGCCAAAGAAAGTACATCAAAGAGGTGCTTAAGAGATTTCACATGCTGGAGTGTAAACCAACAAATTCACCTATGAACTGTAAAGAGAAATTGCAGAAGATAGATGGAAGCAAAGCCACTCATGAAGGTAGATTTAGAAGTCTCATGGGAAGCTTGATGTACATAACCTTTACAAGACCAGATATTCAGTTTTCAGCACGCTTGCTCTCAAGATTCATGGCTGCACCAACTGAGATTCATATGATAGCAGCTAAGAGGGTCCTAAGGTATCTCAAGGGAACATACAATTTTAGTCTTAAATATGGCAGAATAGGAAACTTGAAAATGAGAGGGTACTCAGACAGTGATTGGGGAGGCTCTTCAGACGATATGAAGAGCATCTTTGGTTATTGTTTTAGATTGGGATCAAGTTGTTTCTCATGGGGATCGAAGAAGCAAAGTGTGGTAGCTCAATCTACAGCTGAAGTAGAGCTTATCGCAGCTACTGCTACTGCTACTGTGAATCAAGTTGTTTGGCTTAGGAAGATGATGGAAGAGCTGCGTATCTCACTAGAGAAGAGTACAGAGGTTTTGATAGACAATAAGGCTACATTAGCAATCTCTCAAAACCTAGTGTTCCATGGAAGAACAAAACACTTCAAAATGAAGTGTTGTTTTCTTCGTGATATCCAGCAAGAGGGAGAGATCAAGCTTGTGTATTGCAAAACTGAAGAACAAGTTGCTAACCTATTCACTAAAGCATTGCAAGGAAGGAGGTTTGAGTATTTGCAAAACAAAGTTGGTGTGTCTCAAGACTGCTAAGACAGGAGGAGTATGTTGGAGCCTTAGAAGTCTAGAAATTCAAGAAAGATGTTATTAGCAGTTAGGAAGTTAGTTTTCCATTAAGACAGTTAATAATGTTGATAGCAATGTATAAATACAATACAAAGAGAATAAATGAAGTACTCAATTCATTCTTCTCAAGATCTGTCTTCTACAAGTTCATTATCTCTCGCTTGTCACTTGGAGTATGACAATGTTACGGTTCAAATCATCACATCACATTAGATGTTATCTCCTTACCTTACTTATGATTGTGATCGATGTATCTGCATAGTTACGCTTCTGAGTTACTAATTTTCGCTCTCTTTAATACGGTTGGGTGGTTTTTGACCAAACATGTTGAAAGTAGAAAGATGAAGTGTGGAGCCTATCTCTATCCTGAGAACTAAGGAAACATACGACGCGCACATTCAGTTTAATTGCCTTAAGAAATTAATCCTTTTTAGGCATCTGTGCACATCAATGTTGTCATGGCAACGGAAGCTGGCAGAAGAAAGAGCCCGACTATAGCACTTATCGCCTCACCTGAACTAGACAACAAGAAAAAGAATAAAAGCATGTGCACTTCCTCCTTCCCACTTCTGGATGGCTTATTAAATCCGTGAAAAAGTAATGAATAGACAAATGAATGCTTATATTGAGCATTCTGTTTTTATGTAATTATTTCACTTCCCTTTTATGGGAAACTCGGATGAGCCTAGCTAATCGCAAGTAATTAGAAATTGTAGAATAAACTTCATTGAGCCCTGCAGATAAAACATTTGACACTACAGTAGTCAAGCGCTCAGGAATGAATGAGATGAATAGGATGGTTTCACATTAAGATTACATAGAAAAAGGAATAGCATATGTAAAACCTATGACTTTCACCAAATATTGTACAGAATAAAGAAAAGCACGAGAAGGAAAAATGAACCCCATCCAAAACCACTAGCATCCGAACCATAACTACTTGATCGTAGCCTGGTGGAGGAACCCATGCCATACGTGGGACAGCATGAAGAAATCAAGTGTATGAGCAGCAAGAGTAGAAGAGGAAGCATCATCATAAGAGGGTAAAAGCCTCCTTCGTCATCCATCTGAATCAAAGGTTGAGCATACTCCAGAAGTGACATGAGGGTAGGACCAAAGACCACCAATCCTAGAACTCCAACCATTAGAAAAGGAACAACAGGAGATGGCCCTGTCTTCCACATCGTTTCTTTCAACACTCTCCTGCTTCAAGGGTCAAGGGAGGCTGAAAAAGTTTGTTGTGGTTGCAGATGTCATACCTGATTCTTTTCTCGGGATATATATGATTGGTGTACCTATGGCATTTGATCCTTCGTTCTTTACATGGGAGGCCTCAACTAATTCCAAGAGCAAAACATTATTCTAATAAATATTAGTTAACAAGGGAATCAGGAGATATATTTTATGAAGAATGAAACCTCTGGGAACCCTTTGTTTAAAGATGACTTGAAATTTTATAATGTCATTGAAAGCTACGTCAATTTGTATCCAAAGCTTTCCATAAGGTCGAGTAATAGAGAATGGATTAACAAAGATGACCATGCAATACACATGAACATGGATTCGATCATTAGAGTGTGACTGCCACACAAGGTAGTTTGAATATAAATGGGGGGTTACATCGTCGTCGAACATTTTCCGAGTCCTAACAACCTTGGAAACGTGTTCAGTATATAGCACTTTCTGTAGTAATAAACAAAATGTTGTGTGTGTAATCGTCAAACATTTTCCGAGTCCTAACAACCTTGGAAACGTGTTCAGTATAGCACTTTCTGTAGTAATAAACAAAATGTTGTGTGTGTAATTTTATGTGCCCAAAACCAACAATTTGGAGAAAGAACCATGGGGAACATCTATTAGCTTGGACGTTCCCTTCCTAAATTCCTCCGCTTTCCATATTGACAGAATGATAACAAGTTTTTGATCTGCATCTACAGGATGCTTAAAATTTAACTGCAAGCTGGCGAGATATCCAATCATACGACGGCACGGATGGTCTGAAGCTATTTGTTGGTTATTCACTCCCGAGGTGGAGGTTTTTTTTTTTTAATGAGTGAATTTTATTAACTCGAGCTGAGCTTAAACAAAGTGCAAATGACAAGAGAACAAGGTTGGCTTTAAGCCATACGGACCTTACTAAACATATATTTCAACTCTAATACAATTCACAAGTATTAGATCTTCGTCTTCCATAGACTTTTTTTTTTTTTTTTTACTGATTTTGGATTGAATATCATGAGCTAGTAGAATTTCCCTAATCCAATTGGCAATGGAGCTTTCCAACATAGTAGCATCCCTCTCCTCCCCTTTGTATAATCTATTGTTCCTTTCCCTTCAGATTGAGTGAATGATGCAACAAAAAGCAGTTTTAGAATGACCCCTTCCTTCTTTAAGTGTATACATTCTTCTGGCCCATTGGACAATGTTTATCCATACATTTTGAGAGAACTTTCTTCCATACTAGCTTATACCAGAAGACAGCTTTGGGTTGAGCATCTCCGAATAGCTTATAACATAAACCACTGCTGAATTCAAGAGTACTGTAAGTCTTCTCCCTCTGGTTGAAAATTTAGAAGTCTCAACAATCTGCCTACCTCTCTGAAATTACAGCCCCAGTCCCCATTTTGTACAATGCTACTCACCTTGGCCTTTATTGGAATCCTTGAATTCAGATACAGTAATAGGGGCAAGTTCCATTAATTATCAAACCAAAACCAAGTTGGTTCCTCATTGCCAATTTGCATCTTTGTCCGAGAATAAACTTGACTTCTTAAGTTGAGCATCTGCTTAAATCTCCAGGAATTTCTTTTATTAATTTCAAGCTGCCAAAAGTTTCTTTCCTTTTAAGTAATATTCATTGATTAATTTCGACCATAGCGTCTCGTTATCTCTAAAAAGCCTCCAAATTGTCTTGATCTCTGTTTTGAAACTTGGACCGGACCGGCCGACTCGACCGGTGACAAGTTGGCTATCCGGTCCGATTGACCCCTAAAAATCAGTTTTTAATTGGACTAGTGCGAACCGGTCAATTGACCGGTTAAGCCGGTAGTCGAACTGGTTGGCCACTGGCTCAATGATTTTTTTAATTATTTTTTTCTAAAACACATCACATTTTTATTTATATTATTTGAACCGGTCAAATAAATTTTTTATTTATATTTATTTATATTATTTGGTATATTTTTATTTTTTAAAATATTACTAATATTATATATAATTAAATATAATTATTACGTAATTATAACGTCACACCGATTGGTCAAATCGATGATCAATAAAATTTCCGGTTCGATCTCCGATCCGAGTTTCAAAACTTTGATCTCGGTAAGCAACACATTTTGCATTGTCGTTAGCGGGATCAAGCCAAGACCTCCTCCGTTCTTCTCAAGGCAGAACTCCTCCCACCTAACCTTGGCCCTTTTGGAATTGCCTACCTTACCCGACCGTAAGAATTGTTTAATTCCCAATCTCTTTAACAATCTTCATAGGCAGAGCTAAATGGGCACTCCAATGTGTGTGAATATTCCTCAACACTGAGGTGGAGTTGATACATTGTATACATAAAAAAGCAGAAGATGATGCATACACGACTTTTCCTTCTAATTTAAGCCTGATCATGAGTTGTTGCTCATAGAAGTTGAACAATGTCAACAAAGATAATAAAAAAGGATGGTGACTAAAATCATAAACACTCCCTGAGATATTGTGTATCAAAAACATTATACTTCCACAAATGAAAAAATTGAAGGATAGAGTCAATTACCAAAAGCAGATAATTGGTTATCAACAGCCATACCTGTCCAACGACTTCGGGCATTAAAAGCATCCAACTGGATAAAGCTGTCAAAGATAAAAAAATCAACAATACAATTGCTTACACACTACACAAAATATCAGGGATTCAGGTGTTGCTTACTTTTAAAACCTTCCATGTGCCATAATGACTGAATTTCTAATTCTAGGAGATATTTAGTAAATAACCTTCTAAATTCCTGGATTCTTAAATATTTGACTAACTACTAATTTTGATAGACAGGTATAAATTATTTACTTAAAAAATTAAAGATAAATTAAAAAAATTTAATCAATCTAATCATAAATATAATTTAAAATTATAATATATATATATATTACCAATATATTTGAAAACTTAATATGCCTTATATAACTAATGAGTTGAAAATAGAAAATATATTTTAATCAAATTAGATTTAATTGTAAAGTTTAAAAATTTTATGATTAAATATAAAATGTTTAATAAATAAAGATAAATATAAGGTATTAGATTTTATAATTTTAATTAAAATTAAATTTTAATCTTAATTAAATTACTAAAATATTTAAAAGTTATTATAAACAGGGTCATATTCTAAAAGAGCCGGTACTATTTTTTTAATAAAAAACTACTACCCTTCTATGCAATAGTTATAAAGTTTTCTTGAGATATCTTATTGATACCTTAAAAAAATAGACATTTGGCTATAATGGTTAAAATGAGCTAATTTAAAAAAAATAACAAGAAAAAGCTTAAACTTTAGAATAATAAATGAATTATAATTCTTGATTTATTATGATTGATATATTAATTATGTTATGAAATTGAAGTGATTTAGCTTTTAAAAAATCATAGGAATTACGTGCGAAAATGAATCCTACCTTGGTTTCTTATCAACTGTGTCAAAGTAGAACTTAATTCTATAATTTGTTTAAAAAAATGTGATTATTATTGACATTAAATTTTAAAATCTAAATATAAATTCTTAAAATTAGATTTAAATATTAATTTTAGTTTGAAAAGTTTAGATTAAAAATTAAAAATTTGCATTAAATTTAGAATTGAAGTATCAATATTATTAAAACATTATTAAAGAGAAACAAATATATGAAAATAGTATCGTTGCCGGCGGTGGCAAAATTGTGTGTGGGACATTGCTGCAAATGATTAGGGGTTGTGCAACTTTCACATTAGTTATTGATGTCGGGATAAGTTGCTAGATTGGGCTTGAATGAAGCTGTCTTAAGATGTCACGAAAAAGTTATTACCTACCAGAAACTCTTCACGTCGACTGGGACAACTGTTGCCCGTTCTGGTTGTTGTGGTTGACGGGAGAAGAAGAAGACGACACCGGTGAACGGTTTATTGCTGTCGCAAGAAACATGTTCTGACAGTGAAGTTGACTGCACCTGGCTAGTGTTATTTGTAGAAGCCGAGAAGACGACTAGACGACTGTCGCTTGGTTCCATGGTCATGAGCAATCGTTGGTCGATTGAGGAACCTCTGGACAAAGTTAGGCAGGCCGACCACATCTGGAAGATTGTCTGGACAGCAGCGAGGCACGGAGGCACGTCTGGACTAGGCGGCTGCTGCAACGTGAATAGGTGGCGTCCGGTGGCAGCAACTCCGTGAGATGCGATCGTCGGTGGTGATGGCAGGCAATGAGCTGCTGTTGAAGGCACAATGTCGAAGGAGCAACGACTGAGTAGCAGAGTTGCTGGTGGCAGAGGTGAAAGGCCGCGGCAACGACAACATTGTTGAGAGGCTAGGAGTTCAGATCCTCTGTCTAACGTTAGTGTCTTATCGTGTCTAATGATGAAACGACGTCGAGAAAGGGCATGTTGGGAGATTGGGTTTTCTCCTCATGAGTGTTTTGGATAATAAAATATCTTACCTAGTGATGGGATGAGGCCTGTTTGGAAACAGCGGTAAACTAATTCTGTATTCTCGAAATAATGTATTCTTAATTTAATTCAAATGTCAAATATAATTTTAAATCTTAATTACAAAGTTAAAAAAATTATTTTTCTTAATTTTATTGTCATTAATAACTATGTTAATTTTTAACTAAATTTTATAAATTAAAATTAATTATTTCTTAATTAGGTTGAAATTAATTAACTAGATTCCTTGAAATTAAGAAAAAAGGATTTCTTAAGTAATTAAGAAAGATGTTTTTTAATTGAAGTTTATTTATTTCAATTTTATTGAAACAAAATTAAATTTATTGCATTATTTTTTAGAAAATTGCCATTTTATTTATTTAAAATTTGTTTCTTTATCTATGAATAATTAGTTTCATGATTTATAAGAGAAGGTGTTTTTCTTAATTAAATTTTCAAAAATATTTTTATTATTAATTAAGAAAATAAGTCTTCTTTAACATTTTTGAAAAAATTCTAATTTATTAAGGAAAGAATTTCAAATTAAGTAAGAAATTAATGTCTAAATAAATAATGTAAAGGACTTTCTTAATTAAGTTAAAAATATTTTATTTAATTTTGAAGGTGGTTTCTTTTTAATATTAGAAAATGGTTTTATAATAAAGAAAGTAAATTTTAATTAGATTAATTTTCTAGTTAGATTAGAATGTGTTAATTTTAAATTTTAGAAAAGGATTTTTTTCTAAATTATAATAAATAAGTAGTATAATTTATTGAAAATTAGTTTCAATTAAATTTTATTAAAGGACTCAAGATAATTAGAAATAATTTTATATTAAAATTTGAAATTTTAAATCAAATTAAATTTCTATTTGGAATATAAATTAAATTTATTTAGGAGTCAGTGAGTTTAATTTAATTTAATTATCCAAAGAGTTGAAAATATTATTTTAGGTTATGAAGATCTATAAGTAGAATCAAACGAAACTTTATATTTTATACATATAATTTGATTATCGGTACATAAGTTGTATACTTTATTTATATGTCAAATTGCATGTTTTATATATGTGCTATTATTACACATTACTTTGTATTTGATGATATTATTTGAAATTAAATCCCTCCTTAACTATTAAGTACATTTTTTATCATGATAGTTGCTTTCTTGGTTATAAGAGTAAACTAGAGTTATGTTTATTTTTAGGCTTGTTGAGCAAACTTAAATTCGCTTTAACTCAAATATATTTAGTCTTATAATAATGAGTCCTATCTAACAAAATTCGTGTAATTTTGTATGAGCAAACTCATGACACATGAATTTAGAGACATGATTAAGAGTAACATATAAAATATGTTTTAGTAAAGGCCCTGTTTGGATGTTAACTGATCAGCTATAAAATAACTGATTGACCAAAATTAGTTGATTGACTTTGTCAACCAACTATTGGTTTTGTTTGTTGTTGGCTAGTTAGGTTGGTTGATTCAACCCAACCAACTAATTTGTGAAACGTTGTTCATATGTAACATTTTGGAGAAACAACTGAATTAGCTGTTTGGCGATTATTATTCTACCTTTACTTTTTCACTGCTCTTCGATATATTTATGTTGTTTTGAAGTATTGATTGTCACAGGGTGAAAAAAGTGCATTGCGACATGCAGGAACAAGTAGCTGATAAAGCTTCATTTGTCTCCAGTACTCTCTGTACGGGGCAAAAGCTACATTTTTATAACCATAAGATAAGATACTTGTACAAAATAGATGACCTTGTAGAAAAAATAGAGTCAAGATTTTTCATCACTTCTTCTGTAAGTTCTACCGAAGAAATAACAACTTGAAATTTGGAGTTGTACCGTAAGTAGCCAGTCACGAGGGTGACTTAATAAATAAAACATGCATCACGTTAGAAATGATTTTTGATGATCAATATATTATAAGATGTTGTTGAAATGATTGTTGAGTTAGAAAAATCATTGAAAGTATGTATAGGGAGAGTGTAGAAAATTATGAAAAGTTGATATATGTATACTATGCTTTCGTGGTTTCTAAGTGAATTTTTGAATTTTTTTAAAAACGAACAAAAACGAGTTTAGAGTTAAGGAAAAGATGTTAGATGATGTCTGGATATGAGAAAGATAGATTTTAGAGAAGATATTGGAGAATGAGCACAAATTAAGAATACAACAGAAAAATGAAGAAAAGTGTAGGAAACGTGAAGAATATGCGTGAATTTTTCTGTTTTAATGTTTGTGTTTTAATTTGGATTTTTGGAATTGGTTGTGAATGTGTTGAGTTGAGCGAAGTCGAAAATGGAGGTTGAAATAAGTTAAAAATGGAAGAACTAAGAAAAAGAGAGGAAGAAGAAGAGAAAACAGCAGTATCGGAAGAAGGAAGAAGGAAGCATGATCGCAACCCTTCTTTTGATTTCGGAAGTCGCAATCGATGACTATCGATGGAAGGCTGCCTTTTTTGAACATCATTTGATCTTTTGCCTTTAACTTCTTCTTTAGACATCCAAATGACATGGGACTTAAACCAATAGACTCATAAGACCTTTTTCTTTATCTCCACCAAAAATTATAACCATATGAAATGGATTGGTTGATGAATTTAAGATGAGAATGTTGATTGTGCTGGATTATGATAACCAGAAAGATTTCATTGAATAGGCTTCAGTATTTTGACCATAACTTGTTCTGTAATTATCCATATGGAATAATTCTTAATTTAGATTAAACTAGAGACATAGCCTAGAAATTTCATGAAAAAATCAAATTTCAATTATGTCTCTAAAAGTTCCAAAATCTGGCTTGAAGTTGAGTACAGAGTACTATTTTAGTTTACGAACAGTCCAAAGTATTTGGAGTATAACTTTTAGAATAATATTTTAAGATTTGTAGGATTTGCCATTAATGATTTATACTTTTTATGATATCATTTATACTAATTATATTGCTTCTATGAAAACTCAGGTAAATATTACTTGGTTGACAAAAGTTATCCGGAAAGAGAATGATATTTGACACCTTACCCAAAGACATGATATCATCAATCGAAGTTTTGTGGTGCAAATATAAGAGGATCTTGAGAAGTTTTTAATCAAGCTCATTCATCATTGAGAAGTTGTATTGAGAGGGCTTTTGGTGTTCTTAAGGCTCGATAGAAGATATTGGAGAAAATGCCTAAATATTCATTAATGGATCAAAATAGAATGATTTGTACAGCTTTTGCGTTGCATAATCATATTAGAAGAAGTACAATTAGCGACCCAACTTTTAGCATCATCGATCAAAATCCTGAATTTATACTTCCAGATGTATTTCAAGATACACAAGAAGACATTGAAGAACAAAGAACTCGGGAGATGATAACTATTCGTGATAATATTGCTTCTAGTTTAATGACAGTTAGACGTCGTTCTTGAATTGTTATAAACCTTTGTTTTAAACAATGATGTTCATTTCTTTCGCTCTATTTGAATCGTGTTGTTAAACTTTATTTGTATTGTTATATTTTATGTTTGGATGTATCATCATTATCATCATGATTCTTATTATTATTGTCGTCGTCGTCGTCGTCGTCGTCGTTGTTGTTCTTCTTGTTCTTGTTCTTGTTCTTGTTCTTGTTCTTGTTCTTGTTCTTGTTCTTGTTCTTGTTGTTGTTGTTGTTGTTGTTGTTGTTGTTGTTGTTGTTGTTGTTGTTGTTGTTGTTGTTGTTGTTGTTGTTGTT
>JAOSBK010000006.1:16318291-16329153 GCA_027568895.1 Erythroxylum shatona
TGCATGAACATACCGAGACTAGTTTACTCACTCATAACCCGTCTCAAATTACTATTTTACCCTTCCCATCGGTGATGGGATGTTACACGCAAGGCACCATAGATATAGCGTCTGGAGGATCTCAGATGAGAAAGACAGTTGAGGAAGTGGAGGAATTGTTGGAAGATATAGCAAGTAACAGTTGTCTTTGGGCGTTTGATAGAGGTATGCAACAAACAACCTTCCAAGAGCAAAAGGGAGCCATTGTTGTCAACTCGATAACCAAAATGCAAGGCAAAATTAATAGCTTAACCCGATAACTCAACAACATGAAAGCCTCCTCTTTAGCTTCCATTAAAGCAATTCAATAGCAATGCGAATTATGTGGACAAAACAACCACGATACCATCTACTACTTCTTAATGCAAACAAGCAAAATGAAGCAACAACTACATGGGAACCCAATTTAGTCATAGAGGGGAGAACAATCCATAATCCAACATGAATAATAATGGGTGTAAGAATCACCCAAAATTTTCTTAGTCAAGCAATGCAAGAGGCCAATTTCGACCTCAAATGCCACTAGGATTTCAACAGGATAAACCAAACTCTACGAACGTCAAGTTAGACAAAATCTTAGACAAGCTCGGAAGCATAGATGAAGTTTACAAGAGGTTAGAAGGAAGATTCAAATAAGTAACAAAGAATCATGTACTTTCCATCCACAACTTAGAAGTTCAAATGAGTCAATCGGTAGATACATTATCTACATGAAGTGTGGGGAGCCTTCCGAGCAACATCAAAATAAATCTAACGAAAAGGATAATGGCAATCACTCAGGCCATTTAAGAGAAGCTCGACCAAGCTGAAGAAGAAAAGAAAAGGGATAACAAACGAGGTTTTAGAAAAGGAGTATGAACTAGCAATTTCATACCCCATCCTAATGCAGAGAAAGTCAAAAGAAGCATATTTAAACGAGGTTATTAATACAATAGAGCAACTAAAAATATGACTTGCCTTTATGGAATCCATAAAAGAGAAGTTAGTAAACAGATAGGAACCAAATAAGTTGGAAAGTGAAGTATTAAGTAAAGAGAAATCCAACAAAATGGCTACACTACCATAGAAGTAAGATGATCTAGGGAATTTTTATCTTCCCTGTACTATTAGTAGTGTCGAAGTGGATAAAGCTTTTGTGAATTTGAGGATGGTGCCTTGCACTTCATGCAAAAAGATGGATTTAGGTGAAATAACACCAATGGGGATGTGTGTGCAAATGGCTAATAGATCGATCCACCACCCTAGGGGCATAGTTAGAGACATTCCTATGAAGGTTGACAAATTCACCTTTCCCATGGACTTCACCACCTTAGACATAGAGGAAGATTTGGAGATATCCATTATCCTTGGATGACCATTTTTAGCTACCACTCGGTCTTTTATAGATGTTAGTGGAGGCGAGTTAACTCTAAGAGTAGGGGACAAGAGGGTTTCATTCAAAGTGTCTGATGGTAAAGAAATCCTCTCAAATATGTGGATGCTATCAAGAGAAACTGATATTGTGAAAAAGTTAAGCAAATATATATTTATAAGGACCTACTAGAAAAGACACAAATTTTAAAAGAATAATCGAAAAAGAAGACGAGGAAATAAGCTGGTAGAAAGCACAGTCAGGTAGCTCACTTACAAGTTATGAAACCTATAATAGTGCTACAATTACATGATTTGTTTAAATCATCGTGAGTAAAAGAAGTACGTTGAACTAGCTACAGTAAATGAAACTCTGCATGGAAGGCACTCCATGATTTTAAATTTTCATTATTTTAGATTAGGTCAACATCTTGGAGAAATCGGGCATAAGTATGACTTAAGTTTTCTTTGTCTCTCTCTTTTTCACAATGGATTGGAAGGACGTGGATGGCAAGACAATGAGGTGTTGATAAAAATGTAAGTTAGGGAAGGAATTCAGAAGTGACATGAAGAAAATAATCAAAAATAAGAAAAGAGTGTAAAAATTCCCAGTGCGTGACCCAATTTTGAAGTCTCTATCACGATCATGGCCTTGTTTTGAACCTTTTGTCACAATCACGATCCTGAGAAAATTCTCTTTATCACGATCGTAACCCACCCAATCACAAACGTGGCTTACAGCAAGGCAGAACTGAAATACATGATTTTTGAGTTTCTTTTCCCAATTTTACACCTCCTTTCTCCCCCTAACCTATATATTCACCCTCACTCTCATTTTTCTTACTCACCACACTCTCTTCACTCTCTCTTTTGAATCAAGATTCTCAAATCCTCTCACTTCTCTCTACAACCCTTCTCAAAGTTATTTATCTCTTTTAATTCTTCACACATCTCTCATACCAAATGGGTATGAGAATTAAGCAAACGGCCAGACACGATCAACTAAAGGGCAAAATGCAAGTATCGGGGTATGGATAAAGGAATCGAGTGGCAGATTATAGAGCACCCTTTCCAATTTTCTCGAAAGAGAATGGTAATCATTTCCAAACTCTTAGTTTTAAAAAAGTTGTTATGTCTCGATATTTAGACTTTAAGATATTGAAAAGAATTGGATTGAGAGAAAAGGTTGAAAACTTAGAAAGAAGAATTCAACAGGAGAAATTTATGCATTTTAGCATTTTCGTTTATCAAGAAATCACCTTCAAACTTTGACATCCCTTTAATTTGAGCAAGATAACCCTAAGGAATTATGGTTTCGATTGTAGTGTCGACTGTATGAGTTAAATTATGAAAATTTATATGAAATCGGTGGATTCTTATAATCAACCATGGTGGATCGGTATAATGACTTTCGTGCCACACATTATTGGGCCCAACTGACTAGGTTGGCAGTGTTCAATGAAGGAGTTATTTATTTTGTGAGGTATGGATAATAGCATCCAAATTTGTACATCCACACATATTTTTAATACCATTATTGCTATTCTGAAAAAAAAAAAGAAGCAATAATCTTGGCTTGAGATACTTGGTTACCGCTATTTGACATTCCAACCAAGCCAATATAATAAAACATGACCTAGTTGAGTAACTAGGGGACATTCATCACAAATATTTGTCTTCGCGTCAAAAGATTAGGTCATTGTCAAATAAAATTAACAAAAATAATATTTTTGATAAATAAATCCTTCCGATCTTTGTGAATAACATGATTTTTCATGAAAAAGTACTTAGGGATAGTTATAATTTCAATTGACTAATTATCAATGTATATGTGCAAGTGTTAAGGGTGAGTGAATATGACTTTAAGATCTTGATTAGTATGCATATTTAGTTTGAAGTGATTAGCCATAGATTTCATAAATTAATAATTTAGAATAACTAGAAGGATTGTATTTGAAGTTAAATTAGTTTCTTTAAGTTCAATGACATTGTATCATTGCTGCATATGCATGTATACGTGTGTTATTGTTTGGTTTGTTTGAGTTTATGTTTCGTTTTTATTTTTGCTTAAAGACAAGTGAAAGTTTAAGTGTTAGGTTATTCATAACTGTAATTTATATTATGTTTTGGTGATGTTTTAATACATTTTTAGGTGTTGATTAAATGAATTGTGAACGTTTAGGATTAGAATTATATAACGTGATTATGTGTTTATATTTTTTAGTATTATTGATTTAGAGTATGTTATTGGACTTAAATTTTGTACGCTTGAGGTATTTGATGTGTTTGTTAATGTTTGAAATCAGATGAAGATCAAGTGAAGTTGGAGAAAGTTTGGAGGAAGAGCCAAGCTATGATCGTGACATCCCTGTCATAGTCGCGATAGAAGTGATCTAGCCAAAGGTCACGATTATAACTGAATGGGTCACGATTGTGATTGAAGCTATTTTTAAAGGTCTAGATCAAGATAGAAGTTCATTTTCAAGGGTCATGATCATGATAGGCAAAAGATAGAACCCATAATCTTCCCACTGTAGACACTAAATCAATGCATTTGAATTATAACACGCATAGAATGAAGCCAAAAGAACTACTACTAAATGGAAATATTTCATAGCTTCAAGTCATGGGCGATATATAGGCTACATAACCTAGCAATGACGATGCTGCTAGTTCTTGGGTATATTTTTCCCCACGATCTTAGCTGGTGCTATGCGTAGGAGATTTCCAGGCTTACCAGGGAGGGCACCTTTAATCATCACAACACGAAGATCGTTATCAATTTTTACAATCTTGAGCTTTCGGATCTTTGTTTTGGTTCCACCCATTCTACCTGGCATCTTCTTCCCCTTGTATACACGACCAGGTGTTGTTCCAGCACCTATAGACCCCAAAGCTCTGTGACTTTTAGAGCCATGGGTCATTTGTCCCCTTCTGAAATTGTGTCGCTTTATTCCACCTGTGGGATAAAGAGATAAAATCAGAATCAGAATCAGAATCCAGCTTAAGGAACATAAATCTACCACTGCACAAGAAACACAATACACAACCATAAATAGAGGACAGTGCACAATATTAATGAAGTTAACTGTAGATTGAAAGTCAGTTAACACGGGTCAAATCTAAATGAATGAAGTTAACTGTAGATTGAAAATCAGTTACCGCGGCTTAAATCTAAATGAATGAAGTTAATTAGGAGCACAACATCAGAACTTCAAAATGAGGTCATTTGTTAATGCAAAACTGTAAAGGACATAGCATTCCAACTCAAGATGTTTGGGTCTCATTTCAAGCTTATGGGAGAGCTACCTATACTTATCACATATCTTTCCACTAGGCTTGGCAAATATGCTCGGGCCATACCCGGCTCAAAGTTAACAAACCCGACCTAATTTGACAAAGTTCCAGGCCAGACCCAAGCTTTTCCTTCTTTTTAATTTCGATCTTTGGGCCAGGCCTGAGCCAGCAAGAAGATTATCGTAGATAAACTGCTAGACTTGGCAACCACTAGGTAAAACGACATCATTCAATCCTCTTGTTGGCTGCTTCTCTTAGGTTTCTCCAAGAGACAATGCAGATTATTTGTAATTAATCTACAGTTTTTGTGTCGCATTGCTCCTTCCCCCGGGTTGTGACTGACACAAGCTTCACTTTTTTATCCGTGCATTTGCTACATATTTCTTAGGTCCGTTAGATACAGTTTCAGATGTTCTCATCATACTGGATTTTCTACAATCTTGTGTTTACTACATTTGTAAGGTTTTATAGCTTGGCATTATTTTGGGGGATGGTAAAAAAATAAAGATGAAAAAAACAAGAAGAGGACAAGGGACTTCTTTCTTTTCTTTATAAATCAAGGGTCCTCTCGCTAGAACCCAAAGGGGCAGTAGATAGAGAGAGGATCCCCAGTACCCATTGGTGACAGAGGAAAATTCTCATTCTCCTTCACGCTGAAAAAGTGGTTACTGGAGCAAAAAACATATAAAGAAGTAAAATAAAAAGCGAAATGAGCACTAAAAAGAAAACATAACAGATAATAAGAGCAGATCAAAGTTGAGAGCAAATACAAAGGAAACAAAGGAGCAGCAAAAACTAGGATAGCAAAGATGAGGGAAAAACTAAAGCCCAATCGGGCTTCGTTAAGGGTCCTGCCCGGTCCACTCCCATACTTACTTTCTACACATTAATTAATCTGGTTTTAGCTGTAAATAAAAAGGAGATTGAATCATGTGAAGCAAATGATAGATTGAAGAAGATAAACATCCCTCAAATCAAGATGCGTGTCATTTCACATGACATGTATCTTCTTTGGATGCTTCATAATGCTGATCTTTAACAGTTTTTAAGTGAAAGCAATGACTCTATTTCAGTTAAACTTTCAACAAAATGGGAGTGGCTTTTATCAGCTTTCCTTCCATACATTTATCATCAAGTTAACAAGTGTTTTCTTTTGATTTTATAGAACATATTATAAGATAGGTTTAAAACCACAGTGCCAAGGATTAAAACAAGCTGAAGCCCATGAACCATCTTAAAGGAATTCATAGATTAGCAAATGCTATTAAAAAATGCAGCTCAAGATTGGTCGAAATCCTTCAAGTAAATGATGGTTCATTAACAAACTTTTGGATTGAAAAATTATGATCCCCAGCCAGAGAGGAAGCTCTTTACTTGAAGTACAAGTACAACAACAGTGTTTTCCATGTCCTCAAATTCCTGCCATTCATTAGATAGTCATATTATCATCAAATATTCATATCTAAATCAATTGGTGCAATGTGGACTTCTTTCAGGTAAATCTCAAGAACAAAAGCATACCACAATTCCATTACATTGCTTTCATGAAGTATTTATTAGCAACAGCTAAACTGCCGCTTTCTAGCAATTTATAAGGGTAGATCTCTCTGAGGGTATAAACAAAACCTTCAAATCAAATATAAATTTCAAAAACTGACAAACATAAACAGAGCAACAATTAACAGCTGCTATCCTTATTGGGATTGGTCCGATTGACATTGCCGGACAACAATCAAACTGAAATTTCGCTCTTGTACACAGCGAAATTGTAATGTAACAATTGCAAATCACAAAATAAGAAAGCAGAATGAACCTGATCAAATGAGCAGGATCTCAAATGAACTAGACAAAAAAGCAAGAAGGTGCTCTAACCTTGAAAGCCCTTGCCAATGGTAGTTCCAGAGACATCAACAAGGTCACCCTCCCTGAAAAGCTCCTCAAAAGCCAACTTCTGACCAACCTCAAAACCATCAATACTCTGAAGCCTAAATTCCTGTAAATGCCTCATGGGTATAACACCAGCCTTCTCCAAATGGCCCAACTCAGGCTTCGTCAGCTTCTTATCCCTAACTCTCCTATAACCCACCTGAACAGAATCATAGCCATCGGTAGCCTCATTCTTAACTTGCGACACAATGTTCCCCTCTTTAAAACCAACTACAGTTACAGGTACAACCTTCCCATCAGCTTCAAAATAACTCATCATTCCAAGCTTGGTACCCATCATGCCAACTCCAGCCTCAAAGCTCATTGCCACTACACCAAGCCCAAATCTTTTGTTTCTTGGAGTGGAAAGAGGGGTTTGGGAAAATGAATGAAATGGGCTTTTGATGGTGGGCGGTGAAAGGAAGTTGGAGTTTAATGAGACACCAGTTGCACTGGCGAAAGTGATGGTGGTGGGTTTAACCAGTAAAGGACAGTAACAGCAACTGCTCATAGACGACATTGAAGATATTGGCATCTCTAACAAACGGATTTTCGAGTATGATTCGTTACGTTGTTTCGGTGGAGATTCGACAGCATACTAATGTAGAGAGGAGAAGATATAAACCGAAGACGATTGAGCGAGGCCGGAGAAATGAAGAGATAAAAAAAGAAAATTGACCTTCTCTATCTTATCCTCGGCCTCACAGGGACCCATAATGAAGAACGATAGAATAGGTCATTCGTTAAATAAAAAAATATTAATTTTAATATTTTATTAAAATGTTGTTATATTTTTTAAAAAAAGAAATAAGTAACGAATTAAGTCCTAAAAGTGATTCGAGTAGGAGAGTTCACATAATACATGTTAACAAACACATCGTTACATAACCAAGGATTCTAACCACTATCCAAATATACATAAATTACACCCTCCTCCATGTATTACTAAGATAATCAAGATTGTGAAATTTGTGCTTGAAGAAGTTTACCTGGAGTCTGATCCTCTGCATAAAGTTCCTCCCAAATTGCTCTTTATTGAGACTAGTGTCAAGAAAATTTGTGTGCTCCTCTCATCCCGTATACTTATGATGAGGTAGGAAAGTGAAAAGTAGAAACACCATTTCTATATGACATTTGGATGCTTGATGGTTGTGCACCAATCAATTATCCCATTCCATTCCTTTGGAGCATCATAACTGTAGCATTTGTGCAGCATCATACTCTAAGTCTCTTTAGCAAACTCACATTGAAAGAATAAGTGGCTTATGTTTTCTTTTACTTTTTTACATAATATACACCAATTGGTAAGGTTTAAGAATTTTGCTTAGCCTGTCAACTGTTGGCAATTTATGTTTCATAGTCAACCATAATATAATGGAAGCAGAAGGTTGTTGATGTTTGAACCCTACTATCTTGGTTCATAAGATTTTGGCAAAGTTCCATTGAAGGAATTTTCTATAAGAGTGGTTGGTAAAGTTGCCATTGGTGATGTGCTTCTATACAATGATATCTTCCTAATCATCGGTACAAGTTTGGATCATCTCTGAGCTGATTGAATTATGAATAACTGCCTATCTAAAAATATCCTTGTTGGATAAAGCTACAATTATTGTCATTTGTTATTAAATAAGAGGCTTAAGAGTATCATACCAAAATTTGTTATTGAATATGTTGCCTATATAGATATTATGTTGTTAGTCCTATCAATCAAGATATTGTAGCCTTTTATGGTCAATTTAGTTGCAGCCACTAGAATGTCAAGGTAAAGTATAGGAAAATGATGAAGATTGAAACCAGTAATAAACTTTATTATATGTTCCTGGCTCATGGCACTCCTAGATAAGTAAATACCACTCATGGCATGATTAACCTCTAGTCTAAACAATTTATTGAACACCTTTAGAGCTTTTATGAGGGCTGAGACTAATGTGGGATAAGCTTTAGAGAGGAGTATCAGATCATCAGCAAAAGTCATATTTAAGGTTTGCTTTCTCCTGCATCAGGAATGGAATTAGAAGTGCTTGGTTCTTTCAACTACTCTTTTAAGAAGTTTGTTGAATAATTCCTTCACCAAAGAAAATAAATAGGGTGATATAAGGTCACCCTGACAAATTCCCTTACCGCTTTTAAAAATTCTAGCTGGTTGTCTATTAATTAAGATGCTGAAAGAAGAAGTAGTAATGCATTTCTAGATCCATTAAGTAAAAGATTCAGGAAATTCCATTGCATTGACGGTATTAATGATGATGTCCCAATCCACACTATCATAAGCTTTCTTTAGATCAATCTTAAGGGTACAATATATGCTGCCTCTTCTTTTGGAATGGGTTCTAACTAATTCCTTTAGCAACAAGAGGTTGTCTCTAATACGAGATCTTTCCTCCATAAGAGACAAATTATAGGCTAGAGCCTTAGAGAAATTCTATATAGCTACTTTTTCCATCTCTTGTAGATGTAGAGAAAAGGAATTGTTATAGAGCATTTGTTAGAATTTCTTAAGATCATTTCATGTTGTGTTTAACAGATGGTGGGTATTCCCCACATTCTTTATGAATAAAATTTTCATCTCATTCTTAATGATTTAAATTTTCTAGTATAGATGAAATGTTTATTCCTCTTGATTCTTATCTTTAAACCATTCTAGATTGCTTTATCAAAACTTGCTAAATTATTTAAGAAATTGTTGAATATGAAAGGAATTTTAGGACTTACTGAAGACATGTGGGTGATGACAATAGAGTGAACAACTAGAATACTGTTAGAGAACATAGTGAAGCTAGTTGGAAAGGCTTGAAACCAATGCCAATTAGTTAGGCAGCAATCTATTCTTTTCCTGATGATGTTAACCCCTGGTTGATTATTGTTCCATGTGAAGAAGTTTCCACCATAAAAGCTTTAGCTAAGCATTTCCTCATATTAGGACTTGAATTTCCTATAAATCTATTTCCTTCATCTTCTTCATAATTGATGATGGAGTTAAAGTCACCAATTAAGAGTGAAGGGATTGAGATGTTGTCAGCTACATCTTTGAGTAGGCTCTATAATAAGGCCATTTGATAAGACCTATTATGGGCATAAATAAAAAGAGATAAGAATTTGTTTCCCTCAGCTCTTAATCAACACTTTTAGATGGAAATTTTGATTAGTTATATAGCTAGTGGATACACACAATAAGGAAGAATAATAAATGAGATACTAACTTGAGTAAGTTACAATTCCCTTGCTTGATTCGAAATTTCAAAATTCCATCAATCTCAACTTTATTTTCATCAATCATGCTTTGGATCAAAAGTTTTGTGTCGGGAGCATTAGCTCTTCTTATATTCCATACTAGGATCTTCATATATTTAGCTCCATTAAAGGAGACTTATTTTTCCTATTTTATTTTCTCCTGGTGATCTATTCAAAGCCTTGTTTTTTGTTCTCCATATCGTCTGTTTTCTTGTTAGATGTCTTGATTGGGGTGTCATTATTAGCTATGTTGCTAATCTTCTCTAGAGTTTGGACAACTTCAATATGAGGATAAATTTCAGAAGGGTCTATATTCCCTAAGAAGCATGTAAACTTGTCACCATTTAGATCATTTGCCTATCTATAATTGCTCTCTTTACCATTTGACATGAGATTTTTATCTTCAACATGATTGACAAAAGTTGATATTTGAGTTGGATGAACTATGGTGTTCAGTTCCATGCTTTCTTGATATTCTTCAGTTTAAAAGACCTTTAGATTGCCATACCTTTTTGCTTTTATAATGGGGCTTCCAAGAATAAGACACCTTTTGCTGGACCCCAAATATTTCTTGGAAGTAAGAAATATTATATGTGAAATGTTGGAAGTTAAAAGCTAGAAAATGTAGTTGAAACATGTTTACTGAGTAAGCTTCAGTGTTTTAGCCATAACTTTTTCTCTAGTTACCCAAATGAGATGATTTTTAATTTGGAGTAAATTAGAGAGATAGAGCTACAAATTATGTGATGAAATCGAGTTTTAATTTAGTCTCTAAGAAAGTCAATTTTTTGATGGAATTTGAGCATAGAATATTGTTTCAGCATAAGAATAGCTCAGAAAATGTTTGCGATATAAATTTCAGATTTCCAAGCCAAATTGAATGATTTTGGTATCATTAGAAAATTAAGACAATGAGGAATATTTTTATAGAAGGAAGTATTCTCAAATTCCTTCAATTTTTCCATGATCATTAGTTAAGGAGTTAGAAGTATAAGGTATTAGTTATAAAGACAAAAGAA
>JAOSBK010000006.1:16329253-16343636 GCA_027568895.1 Erythroxylum shatona
TATATATATCTACTGTACTATCCCATTTTTCTACACTTTTCTATCTTTCATCAAAACTTCATTTCATCATAACCTTTGCATTTAAATGCTTGTCCCATATCACTGCATCACCTTAAACTTTTCCCTTAGTTCTAAACTCATTCAAATTCATTTTTGTTAACACTTCACATATTCATGCATGAACAGTACATCAACTTATAACCATATTCGTATTTCTCAAAATCAGAACAGAGTACATATATTTCTACATCAATTTACGTAAACTTTCACAAATCTCAAACCAGAATCTGTTTCATATAGTTTTTGAACAATTCCCATTTCACAAATCCATCATCTAGTTTATTCATCACCAAAACCACACTTCTTAAACTCCTCATATATGTATATATTTACATAGTAAAATATCATTAGAGTTACTTACTTGATTAAGCAATATTTCCCGACAGTGAGAGTGAATCAATGACATAAAAATAACAGCTGATGTTCGATGTTCGGTAAACCAAAAGAAAATTTGATACTAATGTTACCCTCGGTGAAGAACAATGAGAGAGAGAGAGCTGCAGGAAACAATCTTTCCATCTAAAACATGTAACCACGTGTTCTCTTGCATGTATCACCTTTGTCACTAACTCATTAATCCATATTTAGGTACCACACCTCTTCATATGTCACCATGCATGTGAGTCATTTGTCAATATTTAATCAGTCCATGTGTCACACTATAATTGGTCCATATTTCACTATTTTTCCTAGTCTAAAAATACTCCAAAAATTTTGAAATAATACTTATAGTCTCCAATTAAAGTTTTTCCACACATAATCCATAATTCATATTTTAGTCGCATTACTAACGCAATTATACCCGAAAATATGTCAATGAACGTATGTACAACCATTTTAACATGTAAAAATATGCATGTCATGTTTAGCTTAAACATGAATTGCACGTTCTAATTCCTCGGTAGTTTCTCTTGTTCACTATTCAAACCTTATTATGGGTTAATCAGATGTTACAATTCTCCCCTCCTTAAAAAAACTTCATCCTCGAAATTCATATTTGATTGATCAAACAAGTAGGGGTATGATTTCATCATATGTTCTATCATTTCTCATTTAGCACTATCACTTAAATAATTTCTTCCACTTGACTAAAGTCAATGGAATCAATCGGTTTTCCAATTACTTACGCAGATATCACACTGTCTTATCTATTTCCTCAATATATTTCAGATTACTCGAGTTTTCATTTCCAATGTTGATAATACATTTTAGTCAGATCATATCAATATTTCCTAACATACTTACATATCACACTTTATGTATTTAAGACATCTTTATTGGTGTTATAAATTCATATGTTAATGGTTCTAGTCTTGCAAGAATTTCATGTGGACCAATTTATGTCAGGCTTAGCTTATACTTTTTTTTGTCCCACCTGAGCACATCTTGGCAAAGTGATACTCTCAGAAACAATTCATCTTTTGATTGATAATTCACATCTCTTTCGTGTTAATACACTTAACTCTTATTTCTATCTCACTTTATTCCAAATCTTTAGTGTTGCTCCTCCTAATTCATTTGTCTTTCTTAAGTTCGTTAATTTCTAATACACATCAATTTCACTTATCATCATCATCTCCTACTTTTGGCCTTAAACTATTTTTTAGGCCTTATTTATCCACATATAAAGGCGGTCGACTCTTTTTGTTGTATAACACCCCATATGATATTCTAATGATATTCCTGTGATATTGACTGTTATGCTTAAAGTCAATTAAAACTAAACATTGACCTTATATTTCTATGAACTCCAAAATATAAACTTTAAATATATCTCTAAAAGTTAAGACTGTTGGAAACTCATACATATAATCACTCGTTTTTACATCCATCACCGTCAAACATTATTTTGTCATATTCCTACTAGGATGTATTAGCATAAGTTGTTATTTTTGCTTTCTCTAACAATCTTTTACTCAAACGTCTTTATTGTGTACACAAACTTCATATTTCAATCTCAAGGTATTATTTTCCTATTCCACCTCAAAATTCAGATTCATTATAAATTTTCAATTTCCTCAATAAGATTCATAATTTCCGAATCCTCAATTTGGGCTGTACTAAACTTTTCATATGAAGCTGAGTTTAAATCTCAATGTAGCTAATAATACTTTGTTTGCCCAAAGTCAACTCAATATTTTATGCTTTTCATTGCACTAGATTTAGTAACCACAATATCTGGATTTGTTTTATTCCTTTATTGAATTTTCTGTTCAAGCAACAGATATGTACACTAGTTTTACGAAGATAGTACTCATTTGTACAATCATAGTCTTTTAATACTTCCATCACTTGTCTCAGTCTCATATAAAATCCGTCCAAACTCAATGAGTACCTTAAACTTTATCGATCTGTATTTCTATATATAAATCTGAAATGTTTCACTATACATATAGTGTCTCCAAGCTTTCAAAGCAATGACTATTTTAACAAATTTCAAATCATGTATCAAATATTCAACTCATGAGACTTTAATTATCTCTATGCATACAAAATCATTTTATTATGTTGCAACAAATTGCATCTTAATTTCTGATGTGAAACATCATTGTATATTACAAAATCTCCAAATCCAAACGTTATAATTAACATTGATGCTATAATCCCTCAAAATTCTTTTCACATTCTTTAGTCATACGATTTACACGTTTTTTTCTCAGACATTTCTGTCAAAGGACTAAGATCAATAAAACTTTTTAACAATCTCTAGTAACATCCAATATACAACTATTTTAAGAGAACTCCAAATCTCTTATATATGCCTTGGAGTTTCTCACTTTATCATTACCTTTATTTTCTTTGGGTCTCCCATTATGCCATGTAGATCACATAACGCTTACTTCACATATCCCATTTTCATTCAAATACATGTCCACAATATAGTTCAGTCAATCAAACACATATTTAAATGTAGATGCAAAGCTCGTGTGAGACACTTTTCATTATTTTGTTTTTATAATCGAGTGCCCAAATTGCCCCGTATCTATTGTGGATACCGAGCTCATTGAAACCATCCCTTATCCATTGGGGATACAGGGCTCATTTAATAAAGCGAGCCTTTGGCTCTTATTCGCATTATGAATTTTAAGCTCATTTTTTGTGGCTACTAAGGTCACAACTCTCGTTATCTAATTATGCATGCATGTAATGGAATGCATCACCCACTTCCAATCCATCATTCACAGTCCCCATCACATTTATCATCTATTATCATAGTCACTAATTGATACAATTTTGCTTAGATCACTTTGATCTTCAATACCATAATACTATCGAGGTATTGTTAACTCTAACAGATATAACCTAATTTTTCCTATGTAATTTATTCCTCAATAAGGTAATATTATCTCATGTTATTTTTGGTTTTCCCATTTGACTCATTTTCTTGAAGGATTTTCTCCATTCATTCAATTTCCTTCGATTTCATATTGACTTACTGCAATGTCGAATCATTCTTACTAATTTCTCCACTCATTTCAATTTATTCACAATCTTAACTTCCTATGTTGGTTACCCATTTATCAAGTCAAACTTGTATCCCTTGAACATATTTGCATATAATGTAATGTGGGCCTAAGTTCTCCTCATGTTAGTAAGAGTGTTGCCTCAAATTCAAGAATCCAATCACTTAGTTGGATACTTTACATCAAACAAAATGCATACACTCTCTCAGTAGCATATTCTACCTCTTACGCTTTAGGTCTTCGTTAGGAATAAAACTCCAATATTCACTTTTTATTTATTCCATTTTCATTCATTCTTAAAAGTAAACCATCTGGTCTACTTAACCTTTCTCGGTGAAATTTTTTTTCTCCAAGGAAGATTTCTTACTACTATCAACTATATTGTTCATCTATCCTTATCAAACAACTATTCCCATTATTGCCTATTAGACATTCTTAGTACCTCAAAAGATCAATTTCAACCATTCATAATATCTCAATAAGATCAATTTACGTCATAACTTATATGATCAGAATATCCTTTATAATAAGCCTCAGTGAAGCATTAAGCAGATCCATTTACTCTTATACCTTGGTATATACCATCAAAACCATTACATCTCATCTAGAGATGTATTTAAGACAATCCACTTATTAATAACTTATGCTCAAGATATCTTAATCTCATTTGATTTAGGAAAACACTTCTCTTTTTACACCTGACCTCGATCGTGGAAACTATGACACAATTGTGCCCTTCTTCTTTTTCCTCAAATTCATCACATACAATAACATCTTTAACACTCTCAATCTATCCCCAATCGATCACTATAAACACTTTCATGCATTACTCTATTTCATCTTAGACTTTGAATTATGGAGGCATATGACTAACAAATATTCATATATCATAGATTATTTCCTATATCATCTCCACATATATAATTCTTATGTGCTCGATTCTCACACTTATCATTGTGATCCCATTATTAAATATGTGCTCACAAAATAACAAATTAACTTAACTATGACAACTTTTACAAATCTCACTATCTTTATCCCTTCTTCCAATTACCAGTATATCGTCATACTTGTGTATGTTCACTATCAATTCAGAATTATAGATACATAATCATCCTGAAATTCCAATCTCAATTCCACTAACATATTCTTATAGTGAATCATAACTCTTATCACACTTATCTGACAAGCATTTCAAGTCCAAATTTGACCCCTCAAAGTCAAAGAAATTTTTATTTTCTTTCAACTTGGCTTGTACGCTTTAAATCTCATCATTTATGTTTATATCATTACTTTCCTTAATCAGTCCATGACAATGTAATCACATCTATATCACATTCGAAGATATATTACCTATCATATTCCATAATACATCCATCAATACAAATATATTACATCATTATTTGTCATATCTAACTATATACTATTTCTCATTCCTAAATATCCACAAAATTTTATTTTCTCATATTCAAATAGATCATCATTCTTCCCACTACTTCCATAAATTCAAACACTTAACAAATGCTTATGTATGTGACTCATATAAATGCAACTCAGACTAGGGATCAGTTGCTTCTACCTACTATGACATGATTGAAATGCATGTAACTTGACACTTATGTATGCCCATGTAAGATACTAAATCTAGGCTCTGATACCAAAATTGTAGCACCTTACCCTCATAGGACATGTACCCGACATCCATGGAGATATTCGAGTATATACCCTGCAAGGATGACATGCTAGAACAGTCATTCAGTCAAAACTCATTACAAAATTTCTATTTCTTTAAAAACAATGTATATGTATGCAGAAATCATCAATCAAATTAGGCACCCTTAATGGATTTTTTAAACAATTCCATTCAACAACCACTTGGGCCTATTTCAGATACAAAACACTTACAATCATAATGTCATTTTATTACTAAATCATTCACATACACTTTGTACAATTCTTGCGGAACATAAATCAAAAACAAAACCACTTAAGACATATGCAAGTGCAAACTAATCTCGAACCCTAACTCATGCTCATTTGCAGTGGCTAAAATCCAATTGGTCTAATTGAATAACTCCTCTGAACCTGAAAAGTCACGTTGCAATTTTTATGAATTTTGCAAACTCAATGAGAGAACCACCATTGATGATTTCACCCAAGTCATATATACAAATCATATATTTCACAAATATTCATTTAGAACATGTATATTCTAAATACTCACATTAACATAGCATATCATGTAATCATTGTGAATCAAAACAGATATTCACACATATAAATGCACATGAGACTCCAGATTCATTATTATTGTTGTGACCGAGTGCCTATCACATACGTATACAGATACTGACTCATTGGGCTCAATCAGAACAGAATCACAGAGCATAGCTCTATGTACAGAATCAGAAATCACGGAGCAAAGCTCTACGTGCAAGCACTTTCATATTGGCTACTCTGGTCACAACATCTTTATCTGAGCAAGCATTTTATGAAATGCACCAAATACAGAATATGTCATGTATAACAATCACTTATGATGCATAGTCAGAAATCTCACAGTCATCGGATTTAAATCCGGCATTTCACTTTCATTGAGAATTCACATAACATCATACACAAACAAAATCTCATAGTCTTCAGACCTAAGTCTGGCATTCAACTTTCGTTGAGAATTCATATAGCAGATTACGCAATTAGAATCTCATAATTTTCGGACCTATGTTCGGCATTCATAAACAAGTCACAATCAATTAATAATTGGAAGTTATACAAATTCAATCAATCCTAGGAAATTCATCTAGGTTGACTCACAGTACGCTTCAATGTGTTATTGCCTAGATATTATGGGATTGTCTAACTGGCGTCCAATGTGTTCCTCTATATCATACAAAACACATTTACAAATATCAAACTTTTGCACAAATGTATAATTATTTCCGTGTTCACATCTATGTATATCGAAATTATGCACAATGCATGTTCAATGACAATCCCGGGTATCTTATTATAATTCTTATTACCAAATCATTCACAAAGCCCTCAAAAACAATTTATAGTTTAAGAGTTAAGTCATAGGCATGTACATCTCGCACGCCCGTGCATACTAACCAAGAAAAGACATAGTTGTGCAGTCCAAATTAATTCAGTCACGAGTGTGAGAACTTAACTCACGCCCGTGCATGTCCTAAACTTTAATTCACGGGTGTGACTCTAAGTGGTCCATATGTCTCTATTTTTCTAGTCTAAAAATACTCCAAAAAGTCACCAAAAATTTCTAAATAATACTTATAGTTTCCAATTAAAGTTTTACCACACATAATCTACAATTTATAACGCAATTATACCTGAAAAAATATCAATGAATGCATGTACAATTATTTTAATGTGCATATCATGTTTAGCTTAAACATGAATTGTACGTTCTAATTCCTTAGTAATTTCTCTTGTTCACAATTCAAGCCTTATCATAGATAACGGGATATTACAACTACAATCATAATGAGCATACTGATCAAGAAAATGTGATAATAAAAAAATGACTAACATGCCTACGAAGAATGAAGTTCTTATCTTTGAGATTGAAAGGGCTATTATCTCAAGCGTCCATATATCTAATACATCACAAATCAATTAGTCAAGGAATGATATTTGCGACTTTCATATATAATAAAGATGCAATTCTTTAATGATAACCAGAGCCTCATCCAATCATGTCCAGGAGTGGCCTAACATACAGTACTTCCTCCACTAAATCTTTTGATCATATGAACTTGATCCTAGATCACTACTTCAATGTCAACAAGTTTAATAGGTCTCCTACGCATCATATTTTACCTAAATTGGATGTGATTCACGTAGATAGATAGATTGACAAGTGCACAACACAGTGAGCAAAAGATGGCCAAATGGCGTTTTAGCGTAGTTGTACCTAAGAAAAGCAATCTTCATCAATTTAGTTTAAGTGGCAGAAACATCTATTCAGGTTAGCGATAATTTTAATTGCTTTTTGTTGACCAAACTCTGCTTGTGTAAAAGACTTGTCAACGCCAAAAGTTTGATCTCCAACATCACCCTCAACACCGCCTCTGAAATTGCAAGTGTAATTGGAAATGTATTTTTCACACACCTAAAACAACGCACTTCTCTTAATCCAATCATATTATTTTCTAATTCATATCAAAGTAATGAAAATCACTTGGACAACAGAGAGAAGACGTACCGTTCAATCTCGTGCAAAGAGAAGAAAGATGGCAAAGAGGAGCAAGCTAGTAAGCAGACAGTGGGCAAACAGGTGGGCAAGCTGGTGAGCAGAGAGTAGGCAGAGATGGCATTCTTTTGCCAAGGCTTAAACTCGATGGGTTAGGTATATTTTTTATTTTTTATTTTTTAATTAATTAAAATTTATAGACCGGTTGAAAAAATTGAGATATTTAATTGTACGTTGTACAAAGGGCAATTATCAAGTGAGAGGATTTCTGTGTTTGATCTATGGCAGCCTCTTCTTCCACTTCCTCCTTCCATGCACCAGACGCTAAACTCGATCTAGTAAAAGAGGTTTTTCTTTCTCTTCCTTTCGTAAATGTCACTTTTTCTTCTCTTAATTTCTTTGGCAATATCTTTTCTCAGATTAGAACTCATGAAGTCGCAATAGCAGAGCTGAATCATCTTTCATCTTCTCGAGTGAGCCCTCTAATTTCAACCTGCAACTACTTTTAGTTTCTAATTTGTCTTTAATATTTTGAACAACTGCCCTCTATCCGTGAGTTCGTTCTGAAGATTCAAAGAATGAAATGACATGTTCATATAATCTATCTTCTCTGGTCCATGTCCCCAGGTTGTGTTTATTTGTGTTCCTATGGGATTATAGCTGGCAACCTAAAGAAATCTACCAATCGTTCACTACGTTCAATTCTGCTGGGATATGTTTCATCTGAAGTTTTTACCAACTGCGGCTTTTGCTTTACTTGAATTTATGCTCTTTTGTCGTTGTTCTTTTATCTTCTTGATTAGTTCGGTACATTCAAATGTTTGCTGAAACTGTATTGGATCCGATCATATTTATGTACGTTGATTGACCTTAAAACGTATCCTGACAATCAAGGAAATAGGTTCGGATTTCTTGCTAATTTGGTTATCATTTACTTATCCAACAAATTGGGTTTTGAATAGCAACGTTTAATTCACGATGATGGGCTGGCCACTTAATCAAACATCCGTGTTGGTTGTCTTAATTCCAATTGTTTACAGATAATACTAGTTTGTATAATTATTTTTACCTTTTTGATCTTTCATATTATTTTGGAAGCTAAAACTTCTCACTCAGCCTGTTTTTTGTCTGTAAGAGGAAGTTTTACATCAATGTGACATGACTTTACGTAATTGCAGGCTGTCTATCAGAAAAATGGGAACATTTTGTTCCGAACAACTGTGCAAAAAGCAAGTTCTTATGAACAAAGTGAGCAATCTTTACTGACTCAATCTTCTATTGTATTATGTAAGAACAATTGATGATATTGGTTTCTCATTCAACTTGTCAATTTGCTTCAGAACAACTCGAGTTGGCCAAAGCTAAGTTAGAGAAGCTGAATTCCGCTTGATCACAACAGTGCATTGTTTGCAAGCTGAAACATACTGTACTATTGAAACTTAGGAGCAAACGTTGTAAATTGCCGGCTTTAGAATGGCGCTACTGTGCATTAAGTCTGAATTTACCATCCCCTTTATGTGAGATCTGGGAAGGTGGTTTTGGAATTTGAGATGTTCATTTTAGGTTTAGACTTTTGCATTTCTTCTTTTTTATGAAGTCACATTGATCCGAAGGAATGATTGAACCTTCTTCTGTATTTGGTAAAAGTTAAGTGCTCTTTGATGAATGAGAAATTAGTACTTAGGTCTTTCCTCCATGTTTTGTCTAGAAAATTTCCCATGTTCAAAACCGGGAAATCAAGAAGGAAGCCTACAAAACTTAGTTGGGCTTGGCTGTATTGAGTTCCAGAAGTTAATGGAGAATCATTTCTATCAAACAATTTCTTTTGGTATAATATTGCAACAATGTTACATCTTCATAAATAATAACAGGATAAGTTCCATCCTTCGAAGGATTACTATAGCAATGGTCACTTATGGGAAAAACTTGCGGAAAAAAATGATTGTTAGTGAAGCATTTGATTCTTGTGCAACTGTGGAAAGCAGCAGCTTAGCAACGTTGAAATTAACAGCCGGAAAAGATGTTGGCGGCGGAACAAAAAGTGGATTCATTGCCCATACTTGTGGAAAAATGTTCTTGCTCGTACTATTCAGAGCTTTTATTCATTCAATTTACACAACCTCGTTAATAGTAGAAAGTAAAACCATAACCAAATAGGAAAGCCGATGAATAAACTTCAACTACATACATGCCAATTAATTACTATTTTAAGTTATTGACAGCAGCACGCAATATTCCTTGAGTTGGAGTAATATTCGGATCTAGTCAACATCTGGGCGGGAAGTTTGAAACATGAGGATTGCAAGAGTGACGAGGGATGCATAAATTGAATTGGGCAGTTTTTGTACCAACTTCCCAACACCTGGCACACCCTCTGTAGCCTTCTTCGTTGCCATTGCAACTGTTGGTGCAACAACCAAAGTGACGAGCAGTCCCTGACTGACGACAATAAATGTGTCCGTAGTTAGCTGCTGTATAAATTTC
Organism: Erythroxylum shatona; assembly: GCA_027568895.1. Taxonomy (NCBI): domain Eukaryota; kingdom Viridiplantae; phylum Streptophyta; class Magnoliopsida; order Malpighiales; family Erythroxylaceae; genus Erythroxylum; species Erythroxylum shatona. The sequence continues at coordinate 16,339,472 of JAOSBK010000006.1, forward strand.
ACAAATTCTTCATGGTCAATTTCACCGTCAATGTTCATGTCACAATCCTGCATAAGATCCATCAACAACAATGAGCCCGGAATAGGATTAGTTCCAAAAAAAAAAAATTTGATATGATCACATGATGCAAGTTCAACTATGTACTATAATCACATGAAAGTGCGGCGGATACAAAGCGACAGATTTTCAAGTTTAGCACCTTCATCAATTCTCTGACTTCTTGTTTGGAGGGTGGGTCAAAATGGGGGCCGGGCAAGTGCTTGTTTATGTCACTGCATCATAACTTTATAAAATGTTCAGTCTCAACAAGGAGCGGGCTATTTACACGTTATAATGCACATGGAGCTATAAAAGTCTCACTTATAAACAAGAAGGACAGCTATGTATAAATCTTCAAATGTGAGATTCGCCCTTCCAGACTGATTTTTTATCCGATTGTAAACCTTGTCTGTTATCAGTCTTATCTGCCTTTCTCTCCATTGCTTACCTGCACGAGTAATTTAATCTTTAAGCATGTACAAGGTTCACAAATTGCAACTATACCTTTTTCATTGCCTTTTCTTCAAAATTCAGCAAGTACTTAGTCATCACGCAACAAACATCCTGTTTTTGTAATTTTACTATGTTCGTTTGGCAGGCTAAACACCCAGTTCCTGATGACAAACTTTGAAACTAATCAAGTGCTTCGAGAACTCATAAGTTAGATACACACAACTGTAGCTTCAGTAAACATTCATAATGGTACCAATTTCATACAAACTTATACACACTATAATAGTAAGAAAACTTGATGCTACAATCGGTTTATAGCAATAGCTTTCTTACGACACACTAAAATGATTCCAAATTCTTCATCCCGTATCACTTTCCGTTGTTACTTAGGTGGAGCTGAGGTCCTTAATTCAAGTCACATATTTTCAATGATATAGCTTGTTCAAATAGGCGTCAGATGCTCTGGTCTACTTTTTGTGGACCAACTCTATGCCACTGCATCCGACTCATCCATTTACGTGGTTATGTGGGGATGGGTCAGATGTAGTGACACAGAGTAGGTCCACAAAAAGTGAACCAGAGGATCTGGTTCCGTTCAAATATATGTAATCAACAAAAGAAGACAACAGAAATACTGGTGTAGCTGTAAGTTATGGTTCTCTCCTTGTTAGTGGCATTCAAAGGATGTCAGAAGGGTTTGGTTTTCATGCTGGTACAATGAAAGGTACGTAATTAGACGGAGTTAAGGCCTCCCCACACCAACACACGCTTCCTTATCACTTCCTAAAGAAAATTTGAAAAAGCTATATGCTTCGTAAGATCAATTCCAAACATAGAAGGGAAAAAATGAGAGCCCCACTATGAAAGGTTAATAATTTGGTCTGATAAAAGATTTCCATATCACATGAAAGAGAAAGTTGAAAAGAAAATACTAAAACGAACACTCTGAAAAAATCAACAAAAAGGAAAGCTGCAAGTTTCACCGTAATACCACCGTACGGGGAAACCACGAACTTGAACCCCAGAACAAAAACAAAAACAATCTAACAAATGAAGCAAAGAGTGATGAAGAATTAACAGGCATAAAAGTGAAAAAGGGACATGATCAACAACCGTCATACCGCGAAATTTGTCGACGACTTGGCCCATGGGAATTCTGAAGAGACTGTAATTCGATCCGATAGAAGAAAAGGAGCCTCTTTCAAGAAAAAAAAAATAGATTACGATAACTTATCGAGTGGTGGAGATTAATCAATTAATCAATCAAATGGATCTTCCAGTTTTGAACCGGTCGTTGGGGCACAAGTATTTTTCTCAGGAAGAGAAGAGAGTGGTTTCTGTACGTCGCGCCACTATCAAGACTGATGTAGCTTTACCACTCATTACTTGCCACCTACATCCTCACCGACTGTTTATCTCAATTTAGTATTTTTTTGGAAGTTAAAAATGAATCGAACGGATGGATTGGCTTGAGTAAAAATGAAATAGCTAACCCCGAGTAAAAATCTTTAGGATTGGTCCACACTAACCATATAAAATCTTTCCAATCTACTTTTCTTCCTTTTGTGATGTTTACAGCACCAAACTAGACGATTCTGCCAACTCACACAATCGCCTAATCATGATCCAAATGCTTGATTTATATTAGCGTTCAAAATATAAAATACTCTACAGTTTCAGCACCCCGACTGCATAGCAAATGTCTGTTAATCTAAGGAACCTTCTCATTTGATCCAAGGTGTTTAACCTCCCTTTTATAACAAGCCAAAGCTTGATTAAACCATCCTAGACTATGTCACGGGATTTTGGCATTTTTTCCTCTTAGCATCAATCCACATGAATCATTTGTGAATTCACTAGAATGGTGATTCTTCCATCTAATTTGATCTGATTGAGCTGAATTAACAAGGCTCCTGCATGAGCTATATCAAACATCATGTTGGACTCTAAGGTCCTAGACTGGACCAATTGTTGTTTTGAAAGAAAATTGTAAACACATTGCCAAAATCTGATAGTGGAACTCCGTTCTATATTTGCCCTTTAAATTAAATAAAAGAGTCATTGTCATGATTTGTCTAGCTTGGGTTCCAATTTCCAGCGTCTTCGTGTATTCATCTAACTTATAATGAGCTTTTTTCATTTATAATTCTCCAAGTTCTCTATAGCACCTGATTATTGGTAAGATGCCAAGTCCCCCCTCCTTGTCCTTACATACTTCAATTCACCTGACTTTGGCTTAGTAACTTCCATTTCCATTTAACCTTTTTTACGCTTGATTTTCAATTTGAAGTTGAATGTTATCCTTACCCATATGAATCGTTAGATTAATTCGATGAATTGCACCAGAATTTGATGAAATTTAATTTGGGGTATGCAATTTTGCTCACTATATGTTGAATTGTATTGATTTTTGTTAAATTATGATTAATTTGTAGCTTTTCTAGTAATTAGATCTTGTTCTCTAGTTTAATTTCTGGTTCAGCCTGATTCTGACGAGGCTGCACGTTGCTGCTTGGATCCATGAAGCTAGTTGATATTAGCTCTAAAGCACCTGCAAAACAATGAAGGCACGCCGGGGGTTGGTGTCCGGCAAGCCCCTCCGACGCTCAAGTTAGTCTTTTGTGAGGGTTTTGGATTGCTGTAAAGCCGAGAAATTTAGGGTTCTAGTATCGTACCTGTATCGAGGCAGAATAATACCTTATATATGGGTTAGACGCTAGGTTTATGTCTCTTCACGTAGATCTTTATGTTTGCATGAGAGACTAACACCTGAGAAGGAATCGTGGATGTGTAGACTTGTGCTTGGGCCGTGGACGTGTGGGCTTGGGCCCTGAGCCTAGCACAGCCGACCTAACCATTAATGATTACTAAACAATAGTCAAGTCACGTAATTGGGTTCTTCACTACTAATTGCACATTCTGCAAAGTAACATGCTACTGTTTAAGTAATATTCTGCTTAAACTAGCTGGGGAAAAAGTAAACTTTGCTGGTTTATGATAAAGCAGGCTGGGTTTACAAACTGGTACAACTAGACTACTTGGATTACAGCTAGAAGTCCCTCTGCGTTACTTTTACTTCAGTTAAATTGCACCCCTTTTTTTAACTTTACTGCGCAGGTACAGTATCCGCTTGTGTGTCCTGATGGAATTATCAAACCTCCTGCAGTGCTAGTACGTGGTTGAGCAGAATCATGACAGGGTAAGAACTTACGGCCTCTTTGGTTTAACAGCTGGAATAAATAAGGAATAAAATAGTTAATTTTAGGAATAGAAAAGATGAGAAATAGAATAGAATAGATATTGTTTTATTTGATTTACTGCTATTATTATTATTATTATTATATTAAATTTGTTATTATTATTAAATTTATTAATTATTATTATTATTAATTATTATTATTTTACTTACTATTATTCTTATTAAAATTAATTTTATTTTTTATTTTTATTAAATTTCTTATTATTATTAATTTATTATTATTATTAAATTCCTTATTATTATTAATTTTATTATTCCTATTCTTATTAATTATTGTTATTATTAATTTTTTACTTATTATTATTTTTATTATTGTTAATTTTATTATTTTAATTAATTAATTCCTTATTATTATTATTATTATTATTATTATTATTATTATTATCATCATCATCATCATCATCATCATCATCA
>JAOSBK010000006.1:16359349-16393450 GCA_027568895.1 Erythroxylum shatona
GGTTGAGTGTTGAATGAATTCCAATTGGAAGTTAAATTGCTTTGAATGATGTTGTAATAGAGAAAGTGAAGTTGGGATAAATTCCAAGTTTCCATGAGGGTAAAATGTGTATGCTGATTTCCAATGGAAAACTGTATCAATTTAGGTAGAATTAGATAACATTTCCTTCATGAAAGTTGTAGTTTGTCTTTATAGCTTTCCAACGCTATAAAGTATACGATTTTTGGACATCGGAATCGAAAGATATGATTGTTACAAGTTAGGATGTCGTAGGAGACATAATTCCCGAACCTTAAGAGTTTTTGAAGTGATATCGGACTAGAAAAAGTTGAATTTGGCAAGATTATGAGTAAAGGGGATGCTAGGATGGGTTTAGAATCCTTTGGAGGGGTCTTGGAGAGTTGAAAATTAGTGTCACCGGAAAGTTACACGGTCTGCCCGTGTGATTTTACATGGGCCGTGTGTTTTTGGGCGCAGGGACACTATTTCACCCGAAGGTTACACGGCCTGACCGTGTGATTTCACACGGTCCGTGCATTTTGACCCTCCAAACAACAGAATTTCAATTTTGTGTCTTCACAAATGTTGTAGCCCTAGATGTCTTCTTGCCAACCGTCTAAAAACAAAGTCAATCTGACACCTATAGTGAGAGTTATGGCGTTTGCGCCAAAGCATGTTCAATAGGAGGAAAGATATGAACATGTTGGATTCGTTTGGCCATAATTCCTTCGTCTGACCTCCGATTGCGGTGATTATTGAAGTGTTAGATTCCTAACACGTTTTTCTACCTTTCCATAAAAATTGATAGCCTTTAGATTTAAATTCAAAAAGTTTGATGGAAAGGAAGTGAGGGGTCGATTTGGAGAGCGTGATGAGGATATGAACATACCTTGGATTTTATGCATATTTTGAGCGATAGGGCTCCGATTGAGGTGGTTCTTGTTTCTAAATAAACTAGAGACTAAGAGCTACCATTTTTGAAGAAGTCAATCGTGATTTTGTGATTTCGTTGTGTGGGCTCGCCTTTGTGGCTGGAGATGTTATGAGAATGTGAGGGAACCGATTATGGCTAAAGAGATTCTATGGAATTAACCCTACAGCTTAATACGCTCATGTTTTATTAATGGTTTCCAGATGTTGGGTTCTGAAAACGAATCCAACATGTGTGATATCAGGGCAAAAAAAAATCGATGATGGTTAAGGAGACTTCATTGAAGTACGTTCACGTCATATGGTTCCATGGAAGGGTTGGGTTCCGGAAACGGCGCCCAACAATTAGTGTGTATGAGTAACGTTTCTCTTACTATACTCTATGTCATCAACTATTTTAAATTATTTCATGGTTGTTCTCTTACATTGTACCTTTTTTTAACAAAGTTACATAAATACATTAGAAAATTTATTTCTTACAGTCATGGCTTGTTTTTTTTGTTTACAAAGGAAATAAACCCAAAATACTATATACTAGTGTAGTGCTCTGCGGTACAAAGCTCCTGTCTTATCTCGGTGGATAAGTTTCGTGACTGGCATCGAAGGGTCCTAAAGAATATGCATGCCTGGGTTGGCTAGGACTGTGAGACCTACTAGGTTATCGGCGCACTGGTTCCTTTCACGATGTACATGCTGAATTTGCACTTCTCATTCTCGTTAGATTAACCTGCGGGTACTTGCCACCAAAAAGTTATTATCAGCTTACACTATATTGGAAGAGGACAGGATATTAATGACTTTTAAGAAATCCACTTTGACTATGACTCGATGATATCCAAGTGACCAAGCTAAAGTAAGGCCCAGTTGGACTCCCCCCAATATGCTGTATAAAACCACCGCACCAATAATTGTGCCAGTCTCTAATTAAACCTCCAACAGTAGCGATTGTAGACCCTTGTTTAACCGCTCCATCTGTGTTTAAGTTGACCTAATTCTTTGGCAATTTGGTCGTCCACCCAAGTAAACTATCCACTAGTAATCCTTGTGTCTGAAACACACAGTTTTCCACTGTCCTTGCCCTTACTATCCATTCCACGTACTCCATAACAGCCCTTGTACCTTCTTCTGACCAAACAAAGTTAGCTTCAAAAAGACTTTTGTTTCTCCAATGCCATAAAAACCAGCAGGCTACTCTAAAAATAGTAACCCAATCAACCTGCATCATATGTGAATGCTTCATAAGGTTAGATTTCACCCACAGCTTCTCATCTTGGTGAAAGAAATCTAGATCAACCACCTCAGATGGAAATTTACTCCATAATGCTTTCACTCTCTGATAGTCCCGAATGACATATAGTGTGGACTCTTCTTGTCCACAGATGTGACAACTGCTATTTGTTGATAGATGGTGTGCCACTCTTTACTGATTGGTCAGAAGTTTTTTCTTGGTCATTAACCAAAGGAAAGCCCTAATCCGTTGAGGTTCTACCCATTTCCAAATTAATTCTCATAAGTTATTATTAACATTCGTGATACTCCCTTCAATTAAAATGTAAGTTGACGCCACTATGAACCTCCCATGCTCAGTTAGTTCCCATCGCATTGTATCTTCCGCTATATCGTCTGCATTAGGGGGAATCTCCGCAATATCCATACAGATTATGGAAGGGAGGTATTGTTAAAACAAATTTTGCTTCCAGTTGCCGGCTTCATTCGTAAAATCCGCTGACGCTATCTGGAAGTGGAGAGGTCGCCACGTAGATTAGAGGTCCCCAATCCTTTTCCCAATTATCCAACTAGAAGAAAATGTGTCTTCCATTATCCAGCTTCCATTTTATATCTTGGCGTACAAATTCCCAAGTTGCAGAGATTCCCCGCCAAATGCTTGAAGCCCCTGGCCTAGCTATTGTATAAGGGATATGGTGCAGGTCCATTTTATATTTAGCCATTAAGATCCCCATAAGGTTGTAGGTTGTGTAATCAAAGCTCAGCCCAAATTTGTTAATAAAGCATCGTTGGAAGTACGAATATGCTTAATGCCTAGGCCTCCCGCCTTTTTAGGCTGACACACTATATCCCAATTTACAAGGTGCATTTTCCCCTGCTCTTCTGTGGAACCCCAAATAAAATTTCACATGATTTGCTCCAAGTCATTACAGAGTTAACTCAGAAGTCGCACCATTTGCATCGTAAAAATAGGGACTCATCCTGCTAAAGACAACTACCTTGCACGCCACCCTGTAAGTTTCTTTTGGGCATTATCTAGGATATGTTGATAAGTGTGTCTCGTTGTATGTTCACGTATCAATAGAACTCTTAGATACTTTCCCAGTGAGAAGAAAATCCTAGTTTTATCAGTTTTACTTTCTGCCCAGATGCCTTACAAAACTTCTTCAGTGTCCTTGTGATTACTTGCGTCTAAGAATCCTAACTTCAGCAAAAAGAACCAGGTCATTAGCAAAAAAAAAGTGGGATATGGGACGCCCTATAGGGCTCAGTTTTATCAGTCTCCATAGACCTTGTCCCACTTCGCTCGAAATAAGATGGCTCAGACGTTCCATACATAGGACAAAAAGGTAAGGTGAGAGCATATTGCCTTGTCTAATCCCTCTTGAAGGATTAAAAGGATCTCTTGAAGGATTAAAAGGATCAGTAATTGTGCCTTGCTAAGCCACCTGTATAGTCACCATCGTCACACACTTTATAATGAACCAAATTAGATTTTTCAGTATCCCAATGTCCGTTAAAATGTTTTGTATAAAGTCCCATCGAATCCGATCATAAGCTTTTTCCATATCCACTTTGATAGCAAAAAAGCTCGTCCACCCCTTTTTCTTTCACATCGAGTGAATGACTTCCTAGGCGATGATAATATTATCAGTTATTTATCTACCAGGAATAAACTACATTGATTTTTCTACACTAGATGCACTAGATGATTTTTCAACTAATTCATAATGACTTTGGAGATGATCTTATAAATCACATTGCAGAAGTTAATCGGTCGAAACTGCGCGATATTAGTCAGGGAGGGATTTTTGGAGATCAAGACCATAATGGTTTCATTTAAATCCTTTTCCCAACGTTCCCACCTGAAACTTCCTTTATTTACTCTGTCACTTTTAGGTCGACCTGCCCCTATTGCTTCTAAAAAAATAATGCATTGAAACCATCTATCCCTGGGGCTTTAATTGGATTCATGTCAAAAACTGCAATCTTGATTTTAGTGGCATGGATTGGCAGAACTAAGTCATGAATACTATCCGCTGATAAGGGGAAAAGCTCTGGAGATTGGGAACCAGTGGATAGGTCCATCTTCTTATGTATACAGGTGGACAAAGAAATCCCTGGCTAAACAGCTCAGTTGCACTGGGTCAGAAACCTGTGACCCATGGGAGTCAGTGAGACTCTCTATTTTCATTTTCTTTCTTTTGGAAAGGGTGAGATTGTGGTAATATTTAGTATTCCTATCACCCTTCGAAATCCATTCACATCGGGCTTTTTGATGCCAAAAGATTTCCTCCTCACACAGAACTTGCATCAGTTCCCCACTCATCTGTTCCTCCAAGTCTAAGAGGTAATCCAATTTGCCCATAGTCATGGCCCTCTGGATGCCCTGCAACCTTACTAACAGTCTTTTTTTTCTGATGGAATATATTTCCAAAATTTGATGTATTCCATTGCGCGAGGTGGTGTGAGAATTGGGCTAACGATTTACTCATCATCTCCTCGTTTGGTAACCAATGCTCTGCTACTTCCTCATCAAACCCTGGATGTGTTAGCCAAGCATTTTGGAATCTAAACACTGGGGAACCTATTATTCTAGGGGTCGGCCATTGAAGCTGAATTAACAGAGGTCTATGATTTGACCCAGGAAAGGGTAAGTGATAATTCACCATTTGCAGGAAAGCTTGTAGCCAAGCTGTCGAACCAAAGACTCAAAAAGGCTTACAATTGTCTTAACTGTATGGTTGGAGATGTGTAATGTTGTTAGTTGGCTATTGAGTTTATTGGCATATAAGGCATCTTTATATAGTTATAGGCCAAGGGTTAGATGTTATTTTCTTGATTTTTATGTAAATAAAGATTAAGTGAGGTGAATTGTGCATGACAATGTTGAGTAATGTATTTCGGTGGTTAAGATGAACTAGCAAGCATTTTTTAAACTATGTGAAATGCTAAAAAGTATAGGAGGATTAAAGTCAACAAACAACATGTTTATTGATGAACAAGTAACAATTTTCTTACATATTATTGCTCATCATGCTAAAAATTTTGTTATTAGGAAAAGTTTTAGAATGTTAGCTGAGACAATTAGTCCATATTTTCATGATGTTTTAATGCAATGATGCATTTGCAAGATCTTTTGTTTAGAAAACTTGATTCAATACCAATAAATTCTTCGAACCATCGGTGGAAGTGATTTAAGGTAGATAATCACCATATTACTTTTATAAAAAAAATTTAGTGTATATGAATAAAGTTCCTCATTATTGTTTATTTTGTTTAAATTATAGAATTGCTTTCGTTGGAACTAGATTCCATGGCAGTGCTCCGTTCTTAGAATTAGTCTTTATGTACTGCTAAAAGTAAGTAAATTCTGCAGTTTGAAGGTAAGGACTGTCGCCTGTCATCCAAATTTCAACATACGCAAACACAATTTTGGTCTTGTCGTCAGAGTACTTCGCAAGACTGATTCAGCACCTAAAGTCTTGTCTCATAACTTGATCAAGTAAAACATATGGTCAGTCAAAGGCCTTCAAATTGTCAATTTTAACCATGTATGTTTCAAGGAAGACCGAGTTAGCCCCCGAGGAGCAATAGAGATCAGGCAGGCAATGTGCCCAATGACATTACAGAGGGTTTCCCCTAAATCTGCCACGTAATCTCCATTTCTCCCCAAATAAGGTGCATGTTGTCACGGATTTGGACTTGATTCGAACCTCTTGCGGACGATTCATACAGCACTTGAGTGTTATTCCAGAGTCTTCCACAAACTCCACCACATTCTAGAAATTTCTATAATCTTCTTTTCCTCTTCTAGAATTTTGATGAAAACTCTTTTGAATCAAACCTCTTCAAACATGCAGATAGTGAGAATGTGCCCGTGCATCCCACGAGTTGGTTCCAGCAGAAAAAGAAAGCATAAAAAACTTCCCACCTCTTATGCTATGTTTTTATAATAGCTATAAATATTAATTACGCAATTCAAGCGAAAGAAAGGGAAATCATTTTCAAGTTGATTCAAATTTTTAACAAGAAAAACTGGATTGACCAATGAAAAAGGACAAGACAAATCCATCACACGGTAATCAATCTAAAGCAAATTCACATACTTACAGATTTCAAATTCCAATTTCCCATGCTGTATTATATATGTATCTGTGCTTTATTATGATGATACACTCTTTAAATCACAATCTTTATAGTCAGGGAGCAGAGTCCCTTCGGAGAAAACGAATTTCTTGGTTGCACCAAAGATTTTGGCCATCTGCAATACCAAATTTTGAGATGCTAATAAAGATGATGGAAGAGAAGGTATACAATCAGGATGGAACTCCTTCTTGCCAAATGATGGTCCATACAATGTTAAAACTGCCTGACAAAATAAGAACCTGCAAACATAGACAGCTAATATTGCATCACAACCTATCAAATAATTTCTCACCTTGCCTATGGGTTCATGCCCACAATATACCAGCTTATGAAAAATATGGCAATACAATATTGGCAGCTCCGTGCCATTTAAAAGACGTAAAATAGATTACTTGGAATGTACACCAAATTCAAATGCTACACATCTTAGGAAGCATATATAACAATAATGCTTACTTCGATCATCCTAGTGCACAAAATGTACGATGCCTCACATTACTGACTTTTTATGTTTAAAAAAAAAAAATCATTGTATGAGACATTTGACAAAAAGTTTTCAACTTCTGAATTTTAAGGATTCCAAAACACCATTTTAAGTGGGAAGTTTCAAAATGCCCCATTTTCAGCTCAATTCTACATGCTCATCAGAAAAACTGCTGCTTCATATAGTGATTGAAAGGCTAAATCTAAACGACCTTGCGTGGTACCAACTAAGGGCTTATCCAGTAAAAAGATATATTTAAACATTTGTTGGAAGTGAAACAAATTCTTTCAACTGGTTCATACAACTCCAAAACTTTTCGCATCACAAGAAGGCAACAAATACCTCAGCAGAAGTCGCCTTAGAAAAGGATCCCCTAAAATCTGTGCCCAAACTCGATGAAGGTTGTTTGAAGTTGCCAAAGCTAGCCCCCAATCATCTAATGATGAAGAAAGTAACTTCTCTGCCCTGTTATATGTATCCTGAAGCCCATTCAGGCACGTTAGGGTACCATAAAAAGTATATACCTTTTTAAGCATGGAGAAACATGGAGTTCACACTCTACCATTTCAATATCTGAGCCTGAAAAACCAAGTAGCAGACAGAATGCCTGCAATGGAGTTGAAAGAAAAATGGTGAACAAACTTCCACTTTGGTATCGAGTGGATTCACCAATATGAAGGGGAACTGAACAACTTGGCGATAAGAGAACTGCAGCTGGCTCTCCTTTCTCAGATCCACTTATAGCCTGCACAAATCTATCCTCTTAAGTAAAATCTAGAAAAATCACAGGTCCTACTTTTTCTTATAAAACAACATCACTAGTAAAAGCAGCTCTTAAAAGAGAATCAGTCCAGAAGTAAGCTAACTTTTGCAACTCATGAAGCACACAAAAAACATAAGTATTTGTTGAAACAAAGTTCTTTTATCACGAACCACGGCTGAACTTAATGGCACGCAATCTAATTTTGAAAGTCAATAGCTTATTTCAACTTTCAAGACATGAGTCCAAGAAGGTTAATTGCAGAATCAAGCTTGAAAGATTTAAAAATAACTTTAGATCAGATTTTTGTTATCAAGTAAATATATGAAAGACTATACCAATAATGAAACTAATACCAAGGTTTGGAATGTTCACCTTGAATGCATCGCTTCCATCACTATCAATAATTATAAAGAGGGGTCTCCTTGTAAATGGAATTAAATCACTTGGATAAATGCTGCTATTTCCTGGAACTCAACATGAGAACAAATTAGATGTAACGAAAATTTTACACAATAATGTAATGACCAGAATGAATTAGATCACATGTTCTCTCTAATTGAAAATAGTCATTGCTCTTCATTATAACGCATCAACCAACTGATACTTCAATAATTTCGAAAAATAAAAGAAGAAAGATATATGCTATGCATCTAGAAATGCAAAGCTCCAAACTTCTTCAAATTGAGAATCCAACTACACAGGAACTGCAAACTAAAAACCTCAAGCTAGTTGACAACTTCTGTTACATTGCAAGGCAAAATGGGACTTTGGTACATATAAATCACATGGTTGGGCCAGATTGTTTAGGAATCACATGGCTCTGCCTGGAATGTTATTAGGTGCAAAAGTATGCGCCAGTTGATAGGGAGATGAAGAATGTGGTACATGGCAACTACATTGTTTTGCAGGGTGCAGTATAGAGGGGCAAGGGTTATCAAATCACAAGAAATAATTAAGACCGAAGATAAGAGCTAATGTCAAAGTGAAGTCTGCCAGGAAAATTAGTGCCTGAAAGAAAGTTCAGCATAGGATCTAAATAGATACCTCCATTTCCAGTTCTAGCAAAATATAAGCATTCCCCTTTACTCTGCCTGAAACAAAGCTTTGGACTGCTAGGTGAGCTGAAGGGGGAAGTGCAGGCACCATCTGGACACATGACGTCGGATTGAAAGCTTCTCCCTACATTCTCTGTAGTATTGATGGAGCTACAAATATTTACAGCTCTACCTGAAGGAAGTTGAAGATAAGATGAGTATCAACTTCATATTTGTCCAATAGGAAAGTGAGAAAATAAGGAAAATCATAAGTCTTAAAATAGAGAAAATGTAACACCTGAAGCTGACAAATATATTAGGAGAACTCCATCAGGTGGTAACTCCTCCGTAATCGTACCCAGAACCTGCATGAAAAGTGTAAACATGTTGACAGGGTGATATTAAGAGCACAACCACATTGTGTTTATTAACAAAACCATCCTAAAGTATAGCAGTTTCCCTCCTGCAGTGTCCTCTAAACTTGAATTTACTTGCACTGTCAATAATATCAGAGAAAGGTATTCATTCAGTAGTCTACTTAAACAAGAGACGTATTTCCACTATGCCTGACAACACAGAAATCATGTACAGCATGATATACTATCATTACCCTGTGACAAGACATGGTCACCCGTCCGTGAACTCTTAACACCTTTTATGTGGCAAACTCTACAGCACATGGACTGCCTCTTTTGATGAAGATGTTTAAGTTACACCCTCATATCCTTAAGCTCACAAGCAAAGGACCAAATAAAATCCACAGAACCGTGAACATCTGTCCTTTCTGAAGATGTTTAAATTACATCAAACAAGAACCTACTGCTCTCTGTCTCTCTTTTTCTCTCTGTCTTAAGGAACCCATTTATCCACATAATATAAGTGACGTTTAGGTTATCAAGGAATTGGAATCTAATAATTTTCCAGGAGTCACTGCAGCTGATAATATCACAGTTCCTCAATACAAGCAACTATTTTAATGCTCTATCTACTCAGCACTGTTTTTGCTCCACCTGAAACAAAATCTCTCCAGACTTACATGGAAAGCCTATTATTTAAAAGATTTATGGACCACACAACAACTTAAAACATTGACATTACATATACTCACTGCCAAAAATTGTGTCACAGATGGACGATACAACACAGCTTTTCGTGGGTTTGGAGGTAGAGTAGGATCAGCTATATCATGGGCATAGTTAGGACGAGCAGGACTTGCACCACCATTATGACTCATTTTATTGCTACTCGACTGGTAAAATGAACCACTTGGTTCCCACTCCAGGCACTGAAGCATCCTGAATGTGTCTAGGGTTAGCTCAGAATACTTGACCTGATCAAAAGAATGAACCCAGTGACGGAGAAAAATCAACCATATTTTGGTAAATAATAGCAATGATACAAGTAGAGAACAGCATGGTTCTTGTCCTACAGATATGAAGAAGAAAGAAAAGGAATGGACATGAACAGCCTACCTCGTTATGATGGTAAGTGCTGAGGATTGCATCTCGTAGTTTTAAGTTTCTTTTGGTTGCAACATGTGGGAGTGAATCTGGATGAGGGTCCAGTACAAGACTATACCTCAAGGGCCTGATATTCATAAAAGCTGAGTCAGCTTTCAAAAATCTAATAATTTCCTGAACCACCAGCTTCCACTCTTTAAAATCAGTTTCCTGGAAGCAACAAAATTTGAAAGTCATTACCAATTACTCAAATCTTCTCAAAGGAAACCAATTAAACATAAGGGAAAACACAAAAGGAGTGTACCTTGGCAAATCTATAGACATAACAATGTTAAAACAAGAGATAAGAAAGAGAGCGAAAGCAAAGACCTGAAATGCCCTCCTGCAATCATCAGCCAGAAGTTTAAGCTGATTAACCAAGTAGTGAACCATTTCTCGGCGGTTCAAAACCAAGCACACCATCAAAAATCTAGCGAAGAATCTCAACTGCTTGTTGGCGAGATTGAGATCTTGAAACAGAGCGTCCTTGAAATATTCGCGAGTGAAAATAGCCTCATAGAAGATATAGGACTGGGACAAATAGCTCGCATCGCTGGTTCGCATGTACTGGCCATAGTAAAGTTGAGCAATTCGAGAAGCAATCTCCCCAATCTCCCATCTCTTGACCCCTGCTTCCACCAACTTGTGCCGATTCTCCTGCTGAAACTTCCATAAATGGGTGTACACCTTGAACACCTTATAGAAGTATGTGTCATACCTGATAAATATATGAAAAATTGATTACCCATAAACGGAAACGACAGACAGACATCAATACATAGACAGACGGTCAGATAGTCAGACAGAACCTGCTACGGTCATAGCATGGCAAGTCTCTGATCTTGGAGAACTTGTTATCAGCTTTTTCAACCAAAGCCCAATAGGCTTCGTTGACTGGAATATTATTATTACTCATCAACTGTTGCTGTTCGCTCATTTCATTCCTTCTCCATGCGTTATCTGGGTGGGGACTGGGAGAAATCTAAGGACTTGAGAGCCCGGACCGGAGAGACAACCAACCAATAATATAAATATAATTTTTACTTCACAGTTTTCTCACATTTCAAAACGGATGCTTCTTCCTTAACCCCTCATTAACCACGGCGCTGCGTAGCTTGAAATTAGACTGAAATTAAAAGATAATGCAAACGGTGCATATGAAGTTTTTAAATAATTTAGCAAATAGAAGGCGAATGCAATTATAATTAAAATTACAAATTTACTAATATTATATATTAATCAAATAAATCCTTATTTCCGCTAAAGGTTTAAAAAAATCATATAATAATGTTGTAATTCAATATTTTAATTTTTTTAAATTGACATGTATTATTCTTATAAATGAAAATGTATTAAAAATTAATATTATATAAACCAACATAATAAATGATAATATGTAACGGGAACCAAATGAAGTAGAATCGTGGAACAATATAATTTAAATATAAATAAAGAGCATGACATCAATATCAAGTAAAAATAAACTATAACCCATAATAATATAATATAACTTTTTGTATGATGGAGTGGTTTAAATTTTAAATATTGTATAAATGAGCATAACTGTTGGTTTATATCCTACAGCCAATCAGTTAGATTGTAATTTAGAGACAGTTATTTAAAAACATTCTTTATCTTGTATATATTTAGATGTATATGATAAAGTCAACGAGATAATTATAAATTGTAAATGAAATTATAATGAGATTATAATTATAAAATTGATATTGCATTTATGCATTCCACTAAATTGTTTCTAGTTATTGTTTTATTAATAATGGATATTAATAGAACATAAAAATACTAGCGCACGCTTTGTTTAAGAATAATTATATTTAGCCTTAAAAGGCATATCAAGTGATGTTACAAAATAAGGACCCAAGGTCACTGCTGCAAAGTGACCATCAAAGATTACAAAATAGGACTATTAATGATAAGAAACAAGATATTCTAAAAGGAAATAAGGTATAGTTCATCCTGAAGTCTCTGCCTTTGTACCAATATTTGCAATTTTGCATTATGATGTGTTGTATCAGTTGCTTGTAAAAATGATCTATAGGGAGTCTCTTGTATTGGAATATTCTGTGATTTATTCCATCATATATTGCTATGCCAAGGAAGAAAGTACCTATTAGAAGCATTTGCATGCAATTTTGTTGGTCCTACTGTCAGTTGAATACCAATCTTTAATGTTGTTTGGGCTAGTTAAATGCTCAATTATCAAACATCTATTTACAAGTGTCCTCTAGATATCTTTGATGTAGTTGTAGTTGTAGTTAAAGAATAAATGCTTTGCATTTTCCTCAACTTTTTGACAGAAAGAGCACCAACTAGTATAACATAAGTATTTGTCCATTTTGTCAACAGTCTTCAACTTGTCTGTCTTTGCAATCTATAGAGTGGTGGCAGCTCTAGGATTGAGCTAACTAGACCATATTACTTTAATCTAAGGTACAATAGAAAGATCTTTGAAAATTGGTTTTTGCAGGATAGATTAGAGAACTGACCATTTCTGGTGTGCTTCCAATTGTATTTGTCTTTACTGTCCACTAATATGAATATCTAAGATTTCACTGATAAGAGAGCTGGGCATGGATGATTGCATTAAGATCTCCTTATATGAGAGGGCTTTAGCAACTGAGTCAATTGAATGTATAAAAGTTCTGAGTGGAGTAGCTTCAATGACATTAAAAGAGAACCTATTGAAGACCAATTATCATACTAAAAACTAATAGATTCTTCATTTCCTACAAGAGCAATGAAGTCATTCTTCCATTTATCTCTTAATCTCATAATTGATTTTGGAGAGGATTAAGGGAGTTGTTTAACATCTAAAGCCCATATGCTTCTCTTCTTAATGAAGTAAGTGTATATCCACTTACACCAAAGTGATTGTTTATCAATCATAATTCTCCAAAGTCTCTTTGTGAGTAAGATGGTATTCATAACTTTAAGAGAATGTATGCCAAGACCTCCTTATAAAATTGATGCAATAAATTGTACACTTCTTGCTGTAGAGAGATGTTTGAAGCTCTAAGATAAGATTCTACCCTTGATTTTATCAAAAAGAACATTGAAATCTCTATTTTTCAATCTATTAGAAGAGATAGGGATGCCTAGACATTTCATTGGAAGTTCTTCTTGCTAAAATTTAAAGATGGTAACTGCCATTTGATGTTTACTAGCAACACTTCTAAAGGCATAAGTGCTACTTTTTGAGCAGTTTCCTTATAAAAGAAGTAGTCAATCTCATAGGCTAAAGTACAGAGATACTTAAATAGATATGTGGGTGTTTGTTAGAAAACAAGTTTACTGAACAAATCTGATATAAGAAATCCATTTAGAACTTACTTATATGTCTATGAAAATTCTCATTGTGATGATAGTATAAGTTCTCCTTTGGCTTGAGGTCTCCAAATTTATTTTGTATAGGAATTGTTGAGCAACTTTTATCTAATGTAAAACTCTCAATATTCTGCAAGTATAGGGGTTGTAACTCGTAGTAATTAAGGTGTCGATCCCAAGACGAATTAGTTAAAAGTAATTGAATCCTAACTTTGTCTAAGGTTGTAAAGACGTTATTCAAATGAAAATAAAAATAACCAGAAAATTAAGCAATAAAGTATGAGTTTAATGAAATTAAAATTATGACATTAACAAAATTAAATCAAATAAAGCACTAACCACTTAACAAATGAGATATCACAATAAAACAAGATCAATCAATTATGAGAATATATGATTCATTATATCGTCATTTCGCTTAGGTGTTGATTATATGAATTGTGCATATTTAGGATTAGAATTGTGTAATGTGATTATGTGTTTATGTTTTCTAGTATTATATGGTTTAGAGCATGTTATTAGATTTTAATTTCGTGTGCTTGAGATATTTTAATGTGTTTGTTAGTGTTTGAAATCAAATAAATAAGATCTAGTAAAGTTAGAGAACTTTTGGAGGAAGAGTCAAGCCACGATTGTGACATCCTTGTCAGGGTCATGACAGAAGTGATCTAGCCAAAGGTCATGATCGTGACTAAATGGGCCACGATTGTGACATAAGCTATTTTCAAAAGTTACGATCATGATTGAGGTTGTCACGATCGTAATAGAAGCTCATTTCCAAGGGTCACGATCATCAAATAACTGTTATGATAGTGACAGGCGCAAGACAGACGCAGGGATCTACTTAAGTTTTCATTTTTGAATGGTTGTTTTAGACTTTTTGGCCCGGGTAAATCCTAGTTTTTTTATTATTTCCTTTTGTTATTTTCATTAAACTTGATGTATGGAATGGATTGGAAGATGTTATACACGTTGATGATGTTTTAATTTCATATTAAGATTTGCTCTTAACTTATTTTGTGACTTGAACACTTTTGATTTGAATACAATGTTTTGAGTATTATGATATTTGTGTTTGCTTATACTTCTAAAACAAATCGAGAGAGTGAGTTGATAGTAATTTGTTTAGATTGGATAATAAGAGTTAGCAACCTAATAAGTCATGTAAATATCAAATTGATGATCATACAAAGAGAGATTTTGTGTGAAAAGTCGATTATCCAATAGAATGCTTAAGAATTGGTTGAAAATGTAAGGCTGCTTTTGCTAATTGAGAGATTCCAAATATGAAGTTTCATTATCAATTAGGGATTATTAATTGGGGTTAAATTACTAAGTCTTGAGAGAGAATAATCAAACTCTTTGGAATCTAGGATCAACATGAAATTGAATAAAAATTGGTTAAGGGAGCAAAATGATGATAGAATGAATCCTATACTTTCACACTTGATCATCCTTATTTTATTATGACAGCTCAATTATTAAGTGTTTTAGTGCTCAATTTTATTTGATTGTTTAATTTCTGAATTTTATTTCCTTTCAAATCATATTTCACAACCTTAGACAAAGTTAGGTTCATTTAGTTTTAGCTAATTTCTTATGGGATTGACACCTCAATTACTACAAGTTTACGATCCGTATACTTGTGGAATATTGAGGGTTTTACATTAGGTAAAACTTTCTCAACAATGTACAATTTAATCATTTTGTCATCCAATGTTCTAATTGGACAGATTATGAATATAGTGTCTACTCTTTTGAATTTAATCATGCTTATTCTTGCTAATTAGTAATTGATTTATTTGGGTAGAGAATTCCTTAAATCGCTACTAGTCAAGCATAATAGAACATTATATCTAATTACTTTATAGTGACGAATCATTTATTGAATTACTTAACTATCCTCGTATGATTTCTATTGCATCGAAGTACTACTGACTAAGCTACCCTAAATAAGACAACTCATAAATAGCATTAAAATATAGTAATTTTCACATAAGATACTTTAGTAGTCTTAAATCTAAGGATCAATTATACAACCATTATTATAAGGAAATCCACAGACACATAAGTAATATTTTATATTGAATCCTCATAATCGAGTCAGTTCAATGAAATTATTCTCTAATAGGCACTCACACATTAGTTTAAGTATCTTCATACTTTAATTTATGAGATCAATTACTTTATTCACAAGGAAGAAACATGACATTTACTAGTTTTTCCATTTCATCAATATCCCATCTTAATGAAACTATTACCAGGAATAATTTGGGAATAATATATAAATGCAAATTGAATATTATAATTATAAACTCATTACAATTGTAATTACATAATAGTTATTTAAGAGATTTTACTTTTTATATTAAAACATCAAATATAATTAATATAATTCATAAAGATAAAGAATAATTTTCTTAATTAAATAAATGTCATGTATTATAATTGCAACTAACTAATTGGCTGCAAGGACATAGATTAACAATTACATCATATTTAGAAGTTAAAGTCCAAAATTATAATTATTTTTTGGAAATAAGTCATTCTTTTTATATAATATCGTTAAGTCCAACTTTAATTAACTCTTTTGATGATTCTTTTCACACTTCTATTTATAATTATTTCTACAAAAGGTGAAAATTAATTATGAAACCTATAATGAAGAAAATGTAAAAAATTTATAAAAACCTATAACCTAAGGAATAATATATAGAAATTGATTGAAAAATCCATATATTTTAAACCAAACTATCTTGAATATATATTTATTACTTGGTGCAATCAGACCATTATATATATATATAGTTATTTATTTATTACTTAAAGAACATTCATCATTATTATCATTAATATCCAATTAAAATTCTTTAACATGCAAGATTTAGAGAGGTCTGATAGTACCAAATAGAGAGATTGTTTTTGATAGACCCATATATGCGCCATGAATATACTACAAAATTATAAATAGATATGCATACATATAAAAAAGTAATAAAAATATAAAATACAAAATAGAAAAAACAATAAAAAAGAGTAAGGCAATATAAAACATTGAACTTACAAAGCTAAGATAAAAATACTTAAAGACCATTATATATATATAGTTATTTATTTATTGCATGACCATCTTTTATTTATTTTTGACAAATTTGCCTCGGGGCTTTATGATAATCTCTCAGCCAGTTTTGAACAAGGTTTTGAATTTCATTCCATACCAATCGGTACATACCATATCGAACGGAGAACGAAAATAAATAGAGGTACTTATATATCGGGCGTAGATATCAGTTGGTACCAGCATATTTCATTTGGTACTAGTCGGTACTGGGAAATTTGAAAAATATAGGTATTTATTATCAAAATTTTCAAAATTTTTTTAAAATTCCTCCACCAACTTTAAAAATTAATTATTTAGTTCAACTTTTATTGTGATTTTTAAATTTTTATTTTTAAGAAATTTATAATTTTAGTAATAATTAATTTAATTAATTAAATATATAATATGTTTAATTAATAGTAAATTAAATAATATATGTTTTTATTTCATGTTTCAATTGTACTTAATTGTTTCCTTGTCACGAACTCTTGTTGTAAATTGTAATAATTTGAGAGTTAAGAATATTTATTGTTCTTTTTATTAGATGTTTTGATGTAATTATTATTTATTATATAATGAAAATTGAAATTATAATATTTTAAATACTTTGTATTATTCTTAATTTTATATTTGTATAATGATGATTGTCTTTTTATATAAATTGTGGTTATTATTTATATGTGAAGTATTTGAAAATTATTATTATTTCTTATTAATTATGATTATTATTTATTATTATGATATTTGGAGATACTGTTAAAAGTATATAGTACAATTGTACAATATGACAATAAAATATTTATAATTTTTTTAAAAATTTAGAATTATTTTATAAATTTAAAAAATTATCTAAAATGGTAGCTGATATTGATCAAACAGTATCCTACTAAAATCTTCGATAGTAAGTCCGATAAGTTTTGAAGGAGTTGCAGTTGGCAGTAACTAAGTACGAGACCAGATTTTTTGTACCTGTAATCTTATACTAATCTTATTCCATACGATTCTATCCACGAAAATATGTAAAACTAAAAAATAAATGAATAAAATCCTATCCACAAAAATATGTAAAACTGAAAAATAAATGATTTGACCATCCCAACTACTGACACAACAAAGTGCAATTGCACGCTGACGGCTTGAGGATTAACCTGAAAGTCACATTTTGTTTAACGATTCTTCCTCCAGCGTGAGAATACGCTTTCTACTCCAAATAAATGTGGACAACGGACTCGAGAGACGGAGTCAAATGTGAACACTACAACCTTCCAAATTTAATTACAAATTAGGCTTGTTTATTTTCCACTTTCACTTTTTATTTTTATTTTTACATTAACAAAAAATTATTTAGTTGAGTATTGATATCTTCCTATTTTACAAAATAAAATCATAAAATATAATAAGTTATTTATTCAGATTTATTAATAAGCATTATATACTTAATTAATTTATTTCTAAGCATGATATATTTAATTAATTTATTTCTAATTCATTAGTATGATTATATATGTTATTCGTAACTAAATAAAAAATTTAAAACTAAAAACCGTAACAAAGAATGCAGAAAAGCACGACGAACAGCAAGCAGAAACCAAACCATGTTGTTTACCTTGAACGAAGAAACAAGAAATAATGATTCAAAGGAAAGGAAAGAAAAGTCATAGCGATAGGGAGTCTCCTTTTCACATTCCAACTTACCATAAACTCGGAAAACGGTATTCACTGTTATATCATACAATTGCTGCACAGCTCGATACCGAGATTTTTGCTCTCTCTCGTACGCACATTACGAACGCACCGTCTTGCTTCCACAACACCCCTGTCTCTCTCGCTATTATCTCTGCACGAATCGACTCCGAGAGAGATCTCAATCTCTGCAATTCTCAAGTAATTTTCTTCTCTGCTGTGGATTCCATCCAATCTGGAGAAATTCCTGTACGTGCTAGTTGAATTTCCTTTGGCGGCCGGTCAGACCTGAAATTTTCTCTTTCCACCAAGTTATATTTGATTCTTTTACTAACTTCCTTTGTATTTACAGTCAGAATTTCTTGTTTTCTCGCGAGTTCTCTTGTTCTTTGCTTTTGTTTAATACTGTGCCATAGCTTTTTGTATAGTGGGTTATCAAACTTTTATTCACCGAGTAATGCTTTAATTTAGCTGGACGAAGGAATTCCTTCGCACAAGTTATTGCTGTATTTGTTAACACTGAGACTGTGCTTGGTGTGTATAGAATCCACTTTGCTAAAAGATTAGAAGATAGCGTTTAGGAAGTCAAAGTAGTTAGGAATTTGGGCTCTCCTGATGTAAGGATTGGAGTGCGTATATATTACAACGTTGTTTTTAAACTGAATGCCTCATCTATTGGCCATTTTAATTTTCGTTTTGTCTTGAAATTTTCAATTTCTGTTATACAAAACTTATGAATCTATGACCACTCTAAGAAATTTACTCCACTAAATGGACTTTTGTGAACGTTTGGGTGGACGAAGAAAACTGATTCTGCTTTGTCGTATATTGACTAGTTAATTGTATAAGAAGATTAATGTATTACAAAATTGTTGTTAATTTTGTCAGAATAAGTTGTTGATGGGAATAATTGTATCCATCTTGAGTTTCATGTCTTTTATTCAGTTACTTCATTTGGCGAGATGATTCATATAAATATTCAAATACAGGCTTCTGGATTATTCTATTCTATAACTTGAGAAATTATGCCAATACTTCCCTTGTTTGCTCAAGCCGTGATTATAGTTAGATTTTTTTATAACTCTCCGACTCTGATTATGTATGTAATTACTTGGTAGTTGTGCCAGCTCACCTCCTGTGCAACCGGTAGTCTCTACAATCTTGAGTACCATCTGGAAAATGAGAAAGCAAACATATGTCAGAAAATGCATGAATTAGTTGGTGATCATGGAAACATTTAGCTTTAATGCAGTCAGTGGTAGCCTAGAAGAGCACTTAAAACAGCAAATCAAATGTCTTCTAGAGAAAACTCCGTGCAAAAGCATGGTGGTGTTGGGGTTCAGGCTCAGATCTCTGATTCTTTAATTATGTACTGCAAACATTGAAAATCGTTTCATTTGATTATGATAAATTGGCAGTTAATCTTTTGTGTAATACGCTGCTCATTTGTTCATTTTGTTTATTATTTTACTAGGCATAACACTGCAGCTCATGATACTTTGGGGAAGTTGAACGGTAATGAGAATAACAAATATTTTCAGGACAGAGCAGCAATGGTACTGAACTTTTGATTTCTGCATAAACATTTTGCTTCCGTAGTTTCTTTTAGCTTGATATCTCATCTAATGTGATTCAAGTTCATGTAATAGGAGTTTGATTCACAAGTGAAAGCACAAAAAGAGGAAATCCAATTTCTTCGAAAACAAATTGCTGCTGCCTGTGTGAGGGTGATGCATTGATATCTGAGTCTTTACTTGTTTCTCCTTGTTGATTATCTTGGCTAATTTTGTCACTGTTTGAAATGACATTGACTGCTGTTGAATCAGGAAGTGCAATCACTGAATGAGAAATTCGTTTTAGAGAGGAAATTTTCTGAATTAAGAATGGTTTGTGAGTTGCTTTTGTAATTAATTTTGCTTTTTGAATGGGTTCCATGCATTATACAAAAATTGCATGTGCCATCCTAGATTTTTGCAACCTTTTTTCCTTTGTTACAATAGGAAAACTGTTGTTCGAACAGGCAAAGGATGAGAAGCACCACGAAGCAATTACTTCTTCCCTAGAAGAATTGGCTCGTAGAAAAGGTGATCTTGAAGAAAACTTAAAATTGGCAAATGATTTGAAGGTATTACAGCGATACTGTACTTCAAATGTTAACACTTTTCTTCCCTCTGCTATTTGAACATTGGTAAGTTATTTGAATCACGAAATAACGCTAAGCAAAGAACCATTCACAATTGGTATCTGGAGATTTTCCCATGCCCTTTTTGCATATAATTGTTATTGACATACTGACATTTAATGTGGTATGAGATGTTAATTCAATCTATACAGTGTTACCTTCTTGAAATTTCACATAGCATTAGAATTTTAAAGTCACTGCTGCTTATTTTTAGATTGGTGACATGAACCTGGGTTTGGATTGTAAAGGCAAATAAAAATATGCAGAAGTAAACTTGAACAGGATGATGATCTACTAAGTTAAAAGATACTGTTGTTAGAAATAAGGTTTTCATTCTTTTATATCTGCTTCCACCCCTCAAAATCTGTAAGAAAACTTTATTTATTGTCCCTAATTTCTTCTCCAGTATACCATGTTGCGGTTATGACTGCACCCCTGTCGCTGCTGAAAGGTGGAATTAGATATAGTGTCTAGAAAAATTTGTAGACTGAGTTCAATGATGGAAAAGTTTCATTAATGGAGAAAATTTTCACTAAAATTTAACTTCGATTTTTTTTTCTTGGGACCTTAGATTGCAGCTGCCCCTGCTAGCCCACACATGGTTCTGCCAAGGTGTGAAAACCTGAATCTGGTAACTAGATTCCACAAAGCTTACATGTACCAAAAAAGCTTAAACATATTTGGAACACTTGGGTCAGACTTAAAGCATAAAATTGAAGCTACCTTATCTTATTTAGAGTACAAAAGAATTAGAACAAAAGGGGAACAATCTCTTACTTCTGGAGAAGTGTGACCCATTGCATTGTAAGGATAATTCAGGGTAGGGGTGGAAAATAAGCAAAGAGAGGTGCTTTGATGGAAAAAGCATTCTATTTGGTGAATATTTACTACTCTCTATGTGGCTTTGAGGGAGTTTTATATTATCTTGCGGATATACCTCTGCAAATTATTGATTTCTTGTTAAATCATAATGTAAAATTAGAGTCTTCTCAAGGCTGCACTGACAGCAATTATATTCTTGGCTGACTCTCTCTTATTATCTTTACTTTTTTCTAATTTCTTTACCCCACTTAGATTTGCCTTCCCATCATTTGGCTCTATCATTCTATCGTCTTCCTTTTAGTTGACATTCTTCATAATGGAACGTGACAAGTTTTTCTTCTTCCACTGCAAATTGTCATGATACTGATTTTGCTAGAATATCTTGGAACCTTTTGTATCAAGTAGCTTGTAGACAGCGATGGTGTAAATTACTTACTATTTCAAAGTTCTTGGAACCTTTCTCCTAGTAGTCAAGGGATTCCCAATTAAGATATCCAAAATAGAATTGAATCATACTCTTATTTAAGATTCTTTATCTTAAAATAAATTTAAATCCTAAACAAACTAAGGCAATATATCTAAATTATTATTAATTCCTATCTAGGAAGGAAAACTTGGCATAAAGTAAACTTCAACCCTTGTTGCCCATGCTGTCCCATAACTCTCACTATTCATTCCATAAAATTAAAGTTTGTGTTTGACTGATTTGCGCTCTTTTATTTGTTTATAAACCAAGTTTTTTTGTATTAATTCATCTTGACTTCTCTGAAGTTGTCATTGATGTAGAGTATAACAAAATGTTCATACAAGCTTGGATTCAACTTCTGAAATTCAGATCCAAAAATTCAAGGGCTGAAAGAAATTGATCTTTCTTTTTCTTTTTGCTGCTTTTTTGTCTTTTAAAAGGGTGTAATTTTTATGTAGTTGTTCCAGTATGTCACCGCATTCCTTGTGTTGATATTCCAAACATGTAGCGTACCATCTTCTGAGTTTAACTCAATATATTGGCCATTTAAGATAGAGTTTACCTCGACAGTTCCATAATGAAACCGGTTTCTATACTGCATACTATCTTGAATATAAATATTTGTTGCTTCTTGTTGTCAAAAGTAGTACTCACAACTTCTCCATTATTTATATGCTTTGTTAATTTTGCATCTTTATTCAAATCTTCACCTTCAATCCCTCAGTACATCAGGATTGACATCAACCTGGCTAGTTGTTTCCTCAACACCAAGAACATCATCAAGTTTTGAGCTGGAAAGATCCGAAACCTTTGATAGTTATTGGTTAATCTTTGCAGCTAACTGTTCAGTTATTTTAGCATGCTGTCCTATTTTTTCACCCTGTTGTTCTTGTGTTTTTAATTGTTGTTCAGGTGTTTTGTCTTGTTGTTTAAGTGTTTCATCTTCTTGTTCAGTTGTTTCAGCTTTAGGGTTTGCCTAAGAATCCATTTCCTCCCTC
Source organism: Erythroxylum shatona (assembly GCA_027568895.1). NCBI lineage: Eukaryota > Viridiplantae > Streptophyta > Magnoliopsida > Malpighiales > Erythroxylaceae > Erythroxylum > Erythroxylum shatona. The sequence goes on from JAOSBK010000006.1 coordinate 16,382,032, forward strand.
CTTTCTTCATCTTTAACACTTTGATACCAAATTGATGTAGGACGAATAAAAGAGATATCAAACTAGTAGCTAAAACTAACAGAAATTGAAGATTTGGGCTGTTTGGCGTTTTTAGGATGCTGGAAATTTGGCTTCAGGTTGAAATTTCAGTAACAATTGTTGAAACTTCTTGATTGGAGCTGGAAACCTGGGCTGGAAAATTGTTAGATTGGTAGTTGAAGGAAACAATAAATGAGTTCTAGGAATCGAGGGTAGGAAAATGGGAATTAGTTTTATCAATCACTCTTAAAAGAAGGCGTCACACATAGTTGAAAGCTTAAAGTTTGTAGAGAAAATTTAGGTTATTTATTGAAAGACAGAGTATACATATGTATAGAAAAGTCCTTAGTAATAAAGGAATTCTTAACTAAGATATCCAAAATAAAGTTGAATGCTACACTAATTAGGATTCTTTATCTTAAATACGCACAAGTAGTCAACAAATAAGAACAATATATCTAGCTTATTATTAATTCCTATTTTGAAAGGAAAACTTGGCATAAAGCAAAATTTCATTGTCTCATCAACTTCCACTCTTCATTCCACTAAATTAAAGCTTGCGATTGAGTGATTTGCCTCTTTTATTTCGTTTGTAAACTCTAAACTCTTTTGCGACCAATACAAGTTAGGTACATTTATGTTATGATATGATTTACTTGGGGCCTTTCAAATTGTGTTTCGGAGGAAATATTTTTATCTATTGAAAACTCATGATAATTTATTGACAAATCCACAAGGAGACCTTTATATGATCTTATTTTCCAATCTAACAATCTCTTTTCATTTTAACTTGTACATCCTTTTGCCCATCACTATTAACTACAAACATTATGTTTTACTTTATGCTTACTAGTGGACACATGGCAAGCCTTTTGTAAGTTATTTATATGTGGGCATGTAATAATTGCATTATCAACACAAGCTAGATTAGCTAGTTCCTTTCATGGAACAGTTACCTATGAAATTTTAATTGTTGCGTGTTTCAGTCATGCATGTCTTGATTACTAGTAGACTTAAGATTTGCTTTTTAATTATTCTGTCAAGTGGTGTATATGATTACTCCCAACATGTTTTCCATTACTTCTGTCTTTTCTTTTAATTGTCCTTATATTGGCAAAACTAATTCTATAGGTTGTACACGAGGAGACATGTATTTTCATGTCATCCATGCTTGGTTTATTGTCTGAATATGGAGTTCTGCCTCGCATCATAAGCACCTCTTCTATTTTGAGCAATATAAAGGTACTAATGGATTACCACACAATCACTAGCCATCTCCATTTATAAATTTGTCAAATTCTTCTTTTAGGAATTGGATCATGTTACCTGATTTTCACATTTATTGTATAGCTTTCTTTTCTCTTTTTCTTCTACAATTTGTTTCCAATAGTTGGAAACAAATTGTAGAAGCTAAAGAGAAGAAAAACATTGATCCATTGCATTAAGTGTTCTGTTGCACGATTATCTCACATATTCCTGCAATGCATGAGCAACACTCCTTATTTATTGTCGGAGGCTTGATGTGCTTTGATTTAGCTATTCTTATCTTCCAAATCCTTCCTATACAAATTCCCATCCCTGTTTCCATTCATTTCCTCTGGATCTAATTATGCTTTAAGGTACCATTTATTTGTGGAAAAAGGAAGTGAGCATCTTCTACATTGAATGGAACAATGTTCAAATATCTAATGGTGCTATCTTATGAATGTTTGAGTCCTGACTATTTTCTTAGATATCAGCTTCGAAATATATATGTTTGCTTACAATTTTTTTGTGGGATAAAAGTTTCAATAGTCAACCTTGTGAAAACAAGGTTGTAAACTACTCCAGTCCCAATTTTGTATCGAGGCCTTAATTTTCTGTGTTTTTTCATGCTTCTGTGTGATTTTTCAAAACTAAAAAGTGTTGAATACAATATTTGGATTTGTTTTTATGTTCTTTCTATTTATTTCTATGCATGTTGGATTCTCTAGGATTGTGTTTTGTTTCCTTGATAATTAATGTGATTTAACTTTGCTTTGGATTTTGCAGCAACTGCATGATGAATTGCAATGGAAGGTTAGAATTTTACATGTAAGCTTTTATAATATTTATAGTTATTGATATTTGTTAATTATAGGTATGTTATGATATTTACTACACATTCATTATCATATTGAAGATACTATTAATTAAGGGATTATTATGGTAAATCTTGGAATATTCTAACATATTAGGTTGGTCAGATCAAGAGCTGTGAACTTTTTCCTAGTAAAATTTTAGTCATGTTGGTACAATTTTGTGTCCTCCCAAGAAATTCTAACTGTTTAAAGAAATGCTTAAACATTTGAAGGCATAGGAGATTATTTCATTGGGAGATTATCTTCTTTTGAACTAATTATCTGTTCTAACATTTTTTTATGTGTAATAGAATGCATAAGTAATTGCAGACGTCACTCATCTCATATGCTTACTAGGATTTGAACTTTTAGGAACATATTTGATACGAATCTACCTAGAAGTAAACCCTAGAGAATCCACGAATAAGTTTGAATCAAACATAAGAAAGATAAAATAGACGTAGACGAGAATTGACCCATTGATTATAAGGAATCAAGAACCAAAATCATTAACTAATTAAAAGCCACAAATAAAGAATTCTTTGATAAGTTTGAAGTTCAGTGAAGAACAATGAAAAGAAGCACTCATGACTCTCAAATAGCAAAGATATCGAAAATTGCTTCAACTGTAAAGAAACATGCCTTAAATATGAAACCAAAAAAAATAGGGTTTCAAGTGGGTACGACCTCAGACATGGTTGTGGATTAGGTCGTATTGGTTACAAATATTTTAATGCCAGTTGACATGGTCTAGGACACTCGTATTTGAGACCATAAATTCTTCTATAACTTTGTGAAATTAGATTTAGTCTAGTGTGGAAAAGAATACTTGTATATTCCTTTTTGAATAGATAGTATATAGTATTATATAGGAAATTACAAGAGATAAAATAGGAATCTTGATCAGATAAACTATCAAACTAAATCCCTTAAATCAAACGATTTCAAACTTCTTCTTCTAATCTATTTACAGCTAATCTATATCTCAACACTCTCCCTCAAGCTGAGGAATAGATGTCTTCCATTCCCTTCTTGAATACAAGATCATGGAAACTCGAATTGTTTAGTCCCTTCGTTAGAATATTAGCTACTTGATGTTCTGATGGAACATAAGACATACATACTAACTCTTGTTCCAATTTTTCTTTAATGAAATGTCTACCAATTTCCATCTGCTTTGTCCTATCATGTTGTATAGGATTATGAGCAATATTGATTGCTGACTTATTGTCACAAAATAGTTTCATAGCGCAGTCCCATTTGACTTTCAAATTGTCTAGAATAATCTTCAGCCGTAGTAGTTCACACAATCTTTGAGCAATAGCCCCAAATTTTGATTCCGCAGATGTCCTTGCCACCACATTCGGATTCTTGCTCCTCCATGTTACTAAATTATCTCTAAGAAAAGTGCAATACCCTCTAGTAGATCTTCTATCCACTAGGGAACCTACATAGTCAGCGTCGGTGTAGGCTTCTAGAGCAAGAGTACTGTTTTTCTTGAGCAAACTTCCTTTCCCCGGATTGCCTTTCAAGTAATGTAGCACTCTGTAAGCAGCCTGAAGATGAGGTTCTCTTGGATCATGCATGAATTGATTGATTATGCTTATCAAGTTTGCTATGTTTGGCTGAGTTTGAGCAAGATATATGAGTCTACCAACTAATCTTTGATACATCCCTTTATCAACAATTGGTTCTTCTTTAGCTTCTTCCAACTTATGGTTTGGATCTATAGGTGTAGATACTAGTTTACACCCAATCTTCCCTGTTTATGCTTATAAATCAGTCACGTACTTTTGTTGAGATATGAAAATCCCTTGTGTGGAATATGCCACCTCAATACTGAGAAAGTACTTTAGTTTTCCTAGTTCCTTTATCTCAAATTCTTTTACTAGTCTTCACTTCAATTCATGCTTCTCTTTCACATCATTTCCAATCACTATAATGTCATCTACATAGACTAGAAGAGTAGTAACTCCCCCTACAGTCGAATGTTTAATGAAAAGAGTTTTGGTCACCTTGGCTTTGTCTATACCCAGAATCCTTCATGACTTCTAAAAATCTCCCAAACCATGTTCTAGGAGATTGTTTTAACCCATAAAGGGCCTCCTTAGCTTGCATATTTTGTTGTCGATGCCCCCCTCAAATCCTGGTGGGATGTTCATATGGATTTCTTCATCTAAGTCTCCATGGAGAAATGCATTTTTAACATCATATCGTAAGAGCTGCCAATTAAAGAGGGCAGCTAATGATAACAGAATTCTCAAGGTATTCATTTTTGCAACTAGAGTAAAAGTCTCTTGATAGTCAATCCCATAAGTCTGAGTGTACTCTTTGGCTACTAACCTAGCTTTATATCTCTCAAGAGATCCATTAGCCTTGTATTTCGGTGTGAAAATCCACTTACAGTCAACAATGTTTTTCCCTTTCGGTTTATCGACAATCTCCCATTTTCTATTCTTTTCTAATGCACTCATCTCTTCGCTCATAACATCCCTCCATTCCCTTTTTGACAATGCCTCATAAACCGTGTTAGGGATAGTAATGGTGTTTAAACTCACAATGAATTTTTGGTAGGCTGGTAAGAGGCACTTAAGAGAGACAAAGTGAGATAAGAGGATAGAGTGGTCGCTTAGTGCATTCTCTTACACCTTTCCTAACAACAATGGGTTCAAAATATTATGTACAGGTGAGTCAGATCTTACTATGATTTCATTTCTAGAGTCTGAGTTGGATTCTTGGACCTTTGTTAGTTATGGAACGACCTTTCTCCTTGAATACAGCTGAGTAACACTGGTTGGGACAAGGGATGATGCAGGTTAAGTAGTATTATTGGGAAACTCAAATGTAATTGGTTCAAAAGGCTTGGTTGTTTCAACAATACGAGATGGAGGAGAAGGAGGGTCAAGTGTTTTAAATAGTTCAAAGGACTCACAAGTGCCATCTTCTATCAGTAAAATCTCCCCCTGAAGAGAGGACTTGGAGAGAAAAGGTGTATTTTCTGTGAAAGTGACATCTGTAGAGATATAAAATTTTCTAAATGATAAATTGTAGAACTTGTATCCTTTTTGAGTAGGTGAGTAATCGAGGAAAACACATTTGATGGCTCGAGGGTCTAGTTTGTCTCTATGTTGGCTATGAACATGAACAAAGGCAGTGCACCCAAATACCCTAAGGCCCCGTTTGGTTGGCACGGATTGTTGATTGGGAAAATAATCTTTTTCCTAAAATTTAAATTATTACGTTTAGTTTGTTTTTTGAGTAGTTAGGAAAGTAAAAACTTTCCTAATTTAGGGAAAGTAGTAGCACTTTCCTTGGATTCTAAATCCCAACACCCCCTTGGTATTTAGATTACCTTCCTTAGGAATTTAATTTAAAAATTATACTGGCCAATGTAACCCTTCTTTCTCTCCCAACTCTCCAACAACTCTTTTATTAAAATACTACCTCCTCTTCTAATATTCTTATTCTACAACAACTCTTTTTTAAAAACACGACCATTCTTCAGATATTCTTCTTCTTCTGCTGTTAGTACGACTTTTGCTCGATTCTTCTTCTCTTCAAATATTCTTCTTCTTCTTCTTTCCTTCTTACTTTTCTGTAGTTTTCGTTTGCTCGATTCTTCTCCCTTCAATTCAATTCCTGGGTCCTATCTAATTCTTCTCTACATGGTCGTTTCACAACTCGTCCAAATCGAAGCTTTGTTAAGCGGAGACGATTTTTTATAAACAAAAAGTTCCAGTTTTGTATGGTCTGTGATTTTGAGATTTTTGGGTATTTTGATCTGCTACTAATCTGAAGCTCGAAGCACCCATCAAGATTTGCGGTACTTTTTCTGGTTAAACTATTCATAAATCTTTGTTTTTCTTAATATTGATTGATGGGGTTTTGTTGATTTTTCTTAATGCTTTTTGGGAGTATACGATAAGATAAATCCTGTGTTCTCTTGGTTTTCTCATTGTATATTGTTTATTGTTTCAGCCCATGAATCCTGTGTTCTTTTGTTTGTCTTTCTAGAAGTAGAAGTGACCATAATATATAATAAATTGTTCTTGACCAAAATCACCTTGTGCCTTTTTGATATTAAAAGGGGATAATTGGGTAATTAAAAGAGGTGAGACAAAATTTTGTTCTATGTTTTTGACCAAATAAAATACATGTATTACAAGGTATAGTTAAGAAAGGCGTAATTATTTGAGATAAAAAAGGGATTATCTGCATCTCTTGAACATGCGCATTGTACCGTCAATCAAGGAAAAAGCATGAAGCATGAAACCCTTTTTCTGTCTTATCATATTCTCATTTTATTGCTAGTTTTTGTAGACTTGTATGTGGGTCAAACTTATTTTCTGCATTTTCTTTGAATTTTGAATGGACTTGTAATTTAACATTTAATAATAATTTTAATTTTTATTCAGGGATATAATTGTAAAATAAGTTAAAATTAAATTATATTCTATAAAATACTGTTGCATACCAAATATCATAATAAGAATCCACTCAACTTTCCTATTATAATTCTGATAAGTATCCAAACATGTAAATATTTTTACTTTCCATAGATTTATTTTTCAAAGAATCAGATTCCAAATTAACTTTACTTTTCCGCCAACCAAATCGGGCCTAAGTGTTAAGCCATGTGATATTCTGAAGCGTGGATAGAAACTATTAAGAATGTCTATGGAACTTTTGTTGTCTAACGCATGCGATGGAAGTCTATTTATCACGTATGTGGCAGTAAGAACTGCCACTTCCCAATAGGACTTAGGGACATTCCCTTGAAAGAGTAGGGCTTGGGTGGTGTTGAGTAAGTGCCCATTTTTCCTTTCAGTTACCCTGTTTTGTTGAGATGTGTTAACACACGATGAGTCATGTATAATGCCCTATGATTGAAAGAAGGATGCCAAAGTTTGGTTTAAGTAGTCTCTAGCATTGTCCGTCCGAAATTTTTTTATTTTAACCCCAAATTGTTTTTGAATCATTGAGTGGAAATTAGGTATAACAAGGCTAACATTAGATTTTTGTTTAAGAAGAAAGAGCCATGTAACCTGAGTGCAATCATCGATTAAGGATACAAAGCAATGAGCTCCAGAAACATTAGGTGTAGTAGAGGGACCCCATATGTCATAATGAATCAAATGAAAAGGATGAGAACTTCTTTTATTGCTAATAGGAAAAGATATCTGAGTATGTTTTGCCAATTCACAAACATCACAATGAAATTCAGAAATATCTAATTCTTAGAACAAATGAGAGAACATGACCTTTAAAACCTTAAAAGATGGATGACCTAGGTGTAGGTGATACAACCAAACGTCATCTTTATTTAAGGAGCTGAGAAATGACAAAGACAAATTGCTTCCAACTTTTTGAGGAGATTCAAGGTGGTAAAGACCACTTCTTTCCTTAGCAAGTCCAATCCTCCTCCCTGAGACTTGATCCTGAAAAACACAATAAGAAGGAAAGAAAGTAGCATAACATTTAAGATCATGGGTAAGTTTTTGAATGGAAACAAGGCTAACTGACAAATTTTGGTATATGGAGGACTTTTTTAAGAATAAGGGTAGGTGTGATGTGTACATCTTCGAACCCTGCAATAATAGCTAAAGAGCCATTGGCTACTAGAATCTTTTTGTTACTCGGGCATGGGGTATAGGTGTGAAAGATCCTATAGCCAGAACATTATCATGGAATCCTCCTTATCTCATGCTTCAAACATTGGGTTATCCTTTGTCGGTTTTGTTCCAAGAAGGTGACTAAGCTTCCTTTTGCTCTTGAGGTATGTGTGGACAAATTGAGACCATTTGAGGTAGTTCTTCCCATTAAGCCTATAGGAAGCCCGAATATTTTGCAAATATTGTGAGAATCTGTTTTATAGATACTGTGGTCAAACATCACCTAAAGTCAGTAATGGCAGAATTGTACATCACCTAAAGTCAGCAATGGCAGAATTGTCTGACTAAGTATAGCTGCTATGGTTGACATAATTATAGGAGTAAATTGAGGCATAATTTTAGGAGTAGACTAAGGCATAATTTTAGGGACAGTATTACCTTATTTTGCCCTCTCTTCTTTGTATAAATATGTATGTACAGCTAGTGTATTTATATATACAACTCATTTCAAATCTTCACAAATATCACCAATTTTCTGATTAGAACTGAATTCTTCTAAAGGGCTAGAAACATAAGTTTGGGTGGTTGACATGATGAAGAAGGAAGAAAGCAGCAATTAAGGCTGTCTGAACAAGAATCAAAGAAGGAAAGACAAGGAGGAATGCAACGATGAAGTCTGGAACATGCAAGAACAGAACCAAGAAAGGGTTTTGATTATGCAACAATGAAGGCTGCTCGAAAAAACAAATCTCAGAAAGAGAAACCCTAGAGCTCTGATACCATGTGGAAAAGAATACTTGTATATTCTTTTTTGAATAAATAGTAGGTAGTATTATATAGGAAATTACAAGAGTAAATAGGAAACTAGATTAGATAGACTATCTGACTAAATCCCTTGATTCAAACTTATTTTTCTAATCTATTTACAAATAATCTATATCTCAACATCTAAGATACGCCTATGTTGGAGACCATATATCTTTTTTTGTAACTTCGTGATGTATATAAGGTCCTGCCATGCCTGTATTGGAGACTGTGTATCATTATTGGTTTTTTTTTCTAGAACATTAAACGGGGTTGTACACAACAGTGTTGGATGTTGTATTCATGTCTAAGTCTTCTCTAATCTTAAGTTGAACTAAGCTAACGAGTGATCATCTTTCAATTTGGCTTGATTCAACACGTGTAACCACTTATCTCACAACACTGTTAAGCTGATAGGTAAATCTTAGAGATTGTATTATTTACGTATAAAGTTGTAAGTACAGCAGTAGTTTCCTCCTGGAAAATATTCCCAGGCCTATACAGTGTATCAAAATGATAAATCAAATGAATGAATTGCCCTCTCCCCTCTGTATCAGTTATATACTTCTGCTGTTTACAATCTCTCTATAACAAACTCACGATAGCATGCATAACCACCTGCCTAAGTGGCAGCAGTGGTCCCTTTCCCCATCTTGCCCCTACGGGTGTAGGTGTGGATGGGCTTGGGCTGAACTATGTGTTGGGGCTGAATGCTAACATTTCCCTCCTCCTTAAGAGGCACCTTGTCCTCAAAGTGAATGGAGTTGCCCTTTGATGAATTCTGCATCTTCCCAAGTTGCTTTTTCTGCTGGTTTGTCTCTCCAATGAACAAGCCACTGAATAAACAGCCCCCCAATTCATCTCTTTGACCCTCATTCAAGGTTCCCATCTCATCCGGTAAAGTTCTTCCGATCCTTAAAGCCCACAACAATCCTTCAACTTCCAACTCTTGATGCTTCGAAATTTGTTGCAGTACAAGGGAAGAAGGCATATGCATATTGATTCCTTGCAAGGTTACTTCAGTATCCCTTCGGTCAAATGTCATACACATGTTTTTATAATCAACCTTCACTACCCCCAATGTTGCAGGCCATGCCATTCCCAAAATCAGCTCAAACCCTCATGTATCAAACACATAGGCATTCACCCGAAACTCCTCCTCATTCAGCTCCAACTTAATTCGCTTGCAAAGCCCTTGTGGGAGGGATCGACAACCATCCCCCAACTTAACACCAAAAGTTTTGGTTAAAGTGACATTGATACCCATAGCCTGAACCAATCTTCGGGACACAAGATTGTGGCTAGCTCCACTATCAACCATTATAGCAATTGGCAATTCGTTTAACGTACCTATTAAGACCATCGATTTCGGGGGTGAGGATTGAACGCTTCCCAATTCCATGAACTCCATAGAATTGCACACTAACTCCCATTCTTGCTGATCCTCAACCATTGGTGCTTCTCGGTGACTTCCTCCCTCGTCTGCGTCATCACCCTCCCATATAATTAACCTATATTCTTTGTCTGGGCATCGGTGGAGTGGGCCGAAAGTCTGCCCACACTTAAAGCACAATCCCTTAGCCTTTCTCTCCATCAGTTGTTCGTAGGTCAAGTTTCTCGTTCCCCTCCATTTCGAGTTCCATGGTCGATGGCCTTCAATAGAAGTGTGACGGTTTTCCTTGGGTAATTCTTTTGCTTCGTTCTTGGTATTGCCAGCTGCGTGGGTTGGTGGGTCTGGATGGTTAGTGCTGGAAATATTTAATCGGTTCCCAAAACTTGAGTGGGTGCTTCTGTGTTTAACTTTTCCTTCTCCTGGCCGTATCACCCCTTCACTGACTAGCTCTCTCTCTACTTTCCTTGCTATAGAAATTAATCGAGTTCGGGTGGGAGGATCGTGAGTGCGAATTCTGTTTTTTACTTCGTCACGTAAACCTCCCAAAAAGCAACTCATATACCACTCCTCTGGGAAGTGGCCGATCTGCGACGCCACCCTTTCGAAGTCGTCGATATAGTCATCGACTGAACCCTTCTGTACGATTGATTTTAATTGCTCAATCGGGTCGCCCTCATCCCTACCTCCATATCGATCGAACAAAGAACGCTTAAACCTCTCCCAAGTCATACATGGGTCTAACTCTCGTAAATTCGAGAACCAGTAGAGCGTCGACCCCTCCATGCATATTTGAACCATAGGTATGCGAAGCTCAGGAGGTATGGCATGAACCAGAAAATAGGACTCGGCTCTCGTGACCCAAGCAAATGGGTCGACCCCGTGAAGAGCTGGAAGATCGACCCGACGGGCGACATTCCGGTACTCCTCCCACGCACGTTCGGTGGCTTCCCGAGGATCGTTGTCATCAGACCGGCGGTGCCCGGCCCCCGTCTGACCACCGGTGTGCTTGTCGTAGCCGGCGGTGACCGCAGATGACTGTATGGGTTTATCCCCCCCTGCTGAAGATGACGCGTTGTGAGTGAACGCCAAAGGTTCATCTTCTTCACCCACCTTTTGTTTCTGCGAGTGCCTAGCCATCAAAGCTTGAAACCCATCCTTCATCTCCGACTGAAGCAGACCTTGTGATTTGGCCAACGTCTCCACACTGGCCATCAAAGAGCTCAGCTGCGATCGAAGGTCCTTCAGAGTGTTGTCATGCGATTTAACCATTCCTTCTTGAGCTGAAAGGGACGATTCTTGCCTCCGGAGAGACGCCTCCAATGCGGTTACTCTAGCTTCCATTCGGGTGTGCATACAATCTCTACCACCACTTGGTCTCTCAATGAAAGCACCAATTGATAGGTAAACCTTAGAGATTGTATTATTTACGTATAAGTGTAAGTACAGCAGTAGTTTCCTCCTGGAAATATTCC